>OZ037997.1:2530609-2818109 GCA_964035705.1 Porites rus | reverse complement strand
TCCAGTTTTGTTTACATCAGGTTAGGAATAGTTAAGTTACAGCATTTTCTCTCTGGTACTCTATTTGGCACGCATCTTGTTAGGGGTAAGGAACGTACAGTTTTCTTTACATCAGGGTAGGAAAAGTTAATTTACAGCATTTTCTCCCTCGTACTCTATTCGGCACGCTGTATGTTAGCGGTAAAGAGCGTACACTTTTCTTTACATCAGGGTAGGGAAGTTAAGGTACAGCATAGTCTGGTGTACTCTATTCGGCATGCTGTATGTTAGGGGTAGAGAGCGTACAGTTTTCTTTATATCAGGGTAGGAAACGGTTAAGTTACGGCATTTTCTCTCTCGTACTCTATTCGGCACGCGGTATATTAAGGTTAGAGAGCGTACAGTTTTTTTTACAGGGTAGGGAAGTTAAGTTACAGCATTTTCTCTCCCGTACTCTATTCAGCACGCTGTATGTTAGGGGTAGAGAGCATACAGTTTCTTTACATCAGGGAAGGAAAAGTTAATTTACAGGATTTTCTTTTTGTACTCTATTCGGCAAGCAGTATGTTAAGGGTAAAGAGCGTACAGTTTTTTTAACAGCAGGGTAGGAAAGTTAAGTCACAGCACTGTGTTACACTTCGCTATACACTATTACGTACGTAGCGAAAAAGTTACTTTAGAACGCGCATTTTTCTTTTTATCAGTTTGATATAAAAATTTAACTGGGTTGACACATTCTCCATCTTGTACCACTTTTGGCATGCACGTAAATCGCGTTATGAAGGATTGCTTAATTGTTGAACTGTAATTGAAAAAGAAAAGGAAAAAACTATTTTTCCTGATCTGTGTACTTACATTTCGCATTTGTCATATCTTTATAACAAAGTAGAAATTAATTTGTATTAAAATTTTACACATTCTGAGATAGCCTTAATTTTGTTTGGCATAAAGCACGGCAGTGTAACAGAGAATGTGTGACAGACGTTAAAATTTGGCCTAGTTGGATGCCGTGTTAAATTTCTTCTTACGCACACCGCGGGTGAACATGTTATCAAATGTCATTGTAGTGCTTTTTAGCGTTACAAAGAATCAGCTGAATGGGATGGATGCTCGTTGAAACCAGTCATGAGCTGTATTTACAGAAACAAGTACATAAATAAACAAAACATCTTACTTTAAAGAGTTCAGGCGTTGAATTCTTGCAATCATCTAGGGTCGTCTAATTTTTTTACTCATTTGAGTGGTTTCCGTTTTCATCATGTCATGAGTTGTCATCGCATCGACTGAGGAATTTAATAATTTGTCATAATTTATGCGTCGTACTCTTTTTGGCACGGTACTCTATTCGGCACTTTACAGGACCATATCTTCGGATCTCCAGATTAGAGTATAAAATCTTTAGGATAATCACCTAAACAAAGGAGTTGACTTTCCAACAATGAAATTTCAACTATTTTGTTAAATTAAACATTATGAACTCTGGTATGTCATTGTAGTATAATAATGTGAATGGTGGGAAGTAAACTAATAAGTCAAATGTTACAATGCCAACAACATTATGTCTTATGTCTGATGTCTGGTGTCTGATGTCTTATGCCTTATATCTGATGTCTTATGTCTGATGTGTGATGTCTTGCCTGATGTCTGATGTATTATGCCTTATGTGTGATGTGATGTCTTGTCTTAAGTCTGATGTCTGACCTGTTATGTCTTATGTCTAACGTCTGATGTCTGATCCCTCGTGTCTGATATCTTATATCTGATGTCTTATGTCTAATGACCGATGTCAGATGCCTTATTTCTGATGTGTCGTGTCTGATTTCTTATGTCTTCTGTCTGATATCTGATGTCCCATGTCTGATGTCTAGGGTGACTCAGCTGACCTTGGTAACATGGGTAATTGGTTTGAATTGGGTGCCTAGGTTGATTAGGGTAACTGGGGCGACTAGGGTGACTTGGTTGAGTAGGGTGACTTTGGTGACCAGGGTGTCCTTAGTGACTATGGTGCAGGCAAGAGTAACTAGGGTGACTAGCGTGACTTGGATGACTACAGTACCGTTCAAAGTAAGTTGACACTCGATTCTCGATCCTCGCGAGAATCCAGAATCGAGACTCGATTGTTGCGTCTCAATTCTCGATTCCTGCAAGACTCATCAAACCCAATGGGCCTTTGTTTACAAACGATTATAAAGGGTTTTTGTTTCGAGTAATTTGCGCTCTACTCTCGATACTCAATTGCTGCGAGAATCTACAATCTTTGTTCAAGTTTTGAGCAATCTTCTAACTTCTCTCACGTCAAAAAAATCTCTCTACCCTATAAAATAACAAACTCTACTCAGCGTTTGGTTCTTGCAAGAAATTCCTGAACTATGCAAATTATACAGTGGCAGTTTACATTTGCATTCGCTCGCACAGCTAGGGTGACACCTTGCGTTGAAATCTTAAAAATGTTCGAACGGCATTTTGCATCATTTAAATGGCAGAAGTTGTTAGTAATAGTTGAACTTGAAAGGCAATCCATGACTTATTCCGTGGGATGCCTGACTGTGGCATACTGCGTAAAAGTCCGGTTTGGTTTGTTTTTTATTGTACGAACAATTGCAAAGCCCGCCAATAGGATTGTGGAAAAATCTTTATCGATTATTTCTTCTTCCAAGCTGACCAATGGGATTGTACAAAATCTTTATCGACACTTGAAGGTTAGGACGGCATGTTCACCAGTGAAATCCTTCGAGATACTGGCAAGTCACGGGAAGCGACTTAGCAGACCTAGGCTAAATTATTTCTTTTTATTCTGGGTTTTTCCCATCATGATTCTTTTTAGGTTAGGTCTAGCTTTTTCTTAAGGTTTTAGGAGCGTCTGGTTGTAGGACGGGATTTCGCATACATTTGTCTGGTCGGAGTTCGCCAGTTTTAGCCGAGCAGAGCTACAGTTCAGTTTTTTCTTTTCTTATCAAAAACACCTTGACGATGGGAGGTTAAATCGCGTAAGTTTCAACTCGTACCCTTGACGATTGGCGATGAAATAGCGAAAACATTGTCCTCGTCTATCGACACCTCACTTTCGATATGAATTCGACTTTTGGAAGGGACAAGGATCCAGACCTTAGTGAACTTATTATACCTCGGAATCATGGATAACCGTTGGAACGTTTTTAACTTTGAGACCTTGGAAACACATTGCAATTTAATTTTTAACCGGATCAAGATCTTTCCGATTTCTTTTATTTTGCCAAATTCAGATACCGTATTTATTTGATTAACCGCCCTGGGCGCTTATTAATTAAATTTTTGGACCTTGAGAGTGGGCGCTTATTCGAGGCTGGGCGCTCATTAAATTTTCACCATTTTCAGCAAGTGAAGTATGTTTATTTTGCAACAAAACAATAAGTGCTTAGAACGGTTTTCACTTGACTGTCGAAAGGGATTGGTTTTGGTTTTGGTTTTGGTTTTGGTTTTACTTCGCCCTTTGGTTGGCTAGTGTATTTACTTTGGTTTTGGTTTTACGACAGTCAAGTGAAAACCGCTCTATAACAAAGCGCGAAGAAGTAACAAAGCAAGGTTTCTGTAAAATAATCTGAAGAAAACTCCGTCCTCGGGGAAGTCTCTTACTAGAATTTATTCACTCGGGTGGGTGGGGTGGGGGAGAGCGAATAAATACGGTATAACGCAATGATGCTTCCATAGACCAATGCATCCCACGGGAACGACTTTAGGCGTCTTGTTATCTGTAGAATCCAAAATACTTGTAAAAGGAAGCTTGTGTAAATAAGTGTTAAATACGCGACGGTGTGAAAACAACGTCTCAAGGCGCTTCTCGTTGCTTTCGAATTTTACTCGCCGATATTTTTTCGATTACCTGTTTGTGAATGTCCATCGGTATTGTCGCAGTTGATTATCGGTGTCTACAGTCTGAAAGTGTCTTTTTTCGCTGGCAACTTTACTTTGTAATTCGACCTCTTGACTAAAAGTGCTGTTTTCCCGATATGCGATAGCATCTCCCTTTGATATTTCGCCCTTTGTTTTTTATGAGACGTGATTACGTACATAAAAGTTTCGAAAACTTCAGAAACGTCCAGGAGCTTTGAAAACAATATTATGTCTCGTGCAATACAATTCGCTTTTGAAATTAACATCGCGCAACTTTTCATCACGGTAGTTGCGGTCACGTGCTAGGCAACAGAAAAAATTCATTACTGCATGTTTCATCGCGGAAGAAACAAGAGAGACTTACGAGAGATTATCTCAAAGGCCTCAAACTTTAAAGAACGCGCTACATTTCGTGGTAGAATTAAAACCATTGTCTCACTAAAGTTTTCAAGGATCACGAAAGTAATTTCAGAGCAAAAGATTAGTCCTGTTACGGACGCGTATGTTACAGCTGATCTTTATCAAGCCAAGCGACAGGATAAGCCCAGAATCGTTTGGCGTTACAAAATAAACATGCTGTTGCGTGTACCCGGAGGGGGGTGGGGGGTGGGAACTCCCATATGAAAGGGGCGGGGATGCTCGTCGTCTCGCTAAGAGGTGTAAATTTCGGATTTTAGTCTCACTTAGGGTGTTCTGAGCAAAACGTCATTATATTAAGCCATAAAGGTCTCTTTTAGGGTTGCACGCGAAGATATATATTTATTAGTAAAATCCAACTAGTGGTCTATTATCAATACTGCGCTCTGATTGGTTGAGCTACTACTAGTCTATATGTTATAGACCACTAGTAGCGAAAAGCGCCGGCTTTTTGGCGGCAAAAAAAGGATTAAAGTCTAGCTTTAAGTTGCTAATATTTTTTTTATTCTCGATATTTTTGACCAACTAGTTAAAACAATTATCCCTTTCGCCCTTATCGGCCTCTGAGTCAATAGCCCACACGGCCTTCGGCCTCATGGGCTATTGACTCACAGCCCATTCGGGCTCGAGGAATAATTGTTAAATAGTCAGTTCGTTTTATTTACTCAATTCATGTAATCAAAGTTTTCTACAACACCAATAACTAAAGAACATTGTAAAAAAATGGTCTCTTTTAGGGGTCAAAAAAGGTTGGCCCACGCCCAGGTTGGTCTCCTTTAGGGGTTTTTCAAAATTTCCGACGAGCATCCCCGCCCCTTTCATATGTGAGCCCCCCGGGTAAAAAATATACATATTGCGTGACATTGCGTTACATCTCTTGCAGCGTGACTCGTCACAAAAAAAAGCAAAAACCCTGTCAAGGAGGCAGCTCTGGTGGCCATTTTTTCCCATTTAACCTCTGGGACGGAGTTAACCGTTTAACCTCTGGTGCCGAGGTTCCCATTTAACCTCTGGGACCGAGTTAATAGTTCGAGCACCTCCCTGCACTTGCTGGGCCGGAGTTTGGTGACCGTCAGCAAGCTCGACAGTCCCCCCCGGTAAGTCAATCTTCCGCACGGGTTAGTCAAACAGGCTTCAGAGAGTTGGCCATCTCTCACCGCCCTATAACCCCACCGGAAAAATCAAACCTAACCTTGTCTTAGAAAATCGACCCATATATTTAGATCGAAATCTCATTTCGCTCACTTATGGTACGGTTCTTCACAGACGCATGCGCTTTGGGCCCCCCCAAAATTGTTTGAACTTATCGTTGATTCATACACAACATCCCCATTCACTCAGGCTATCATTTGTAAAAGTTGTTTTTCTTCAAAATCTCGGCTAGCCCAGCTTTTCACAAACTCCTGTTACGAAAAAAGTAGGATGACTGGTATTACTAGGATGACTGGGATAACTACAATGACTAGGATTGCTGGGATGACTGAGATGAATTGGACGAAAAGGGTGACTGGGACAACGGCGATGACTACTAAGGATGACTTAGATGACTAGGATGACTGGTATGAATAGACCCATCAGTGATGTTATATTAAACTTCACCCTTGGCTCCGAGGTTTGGGGGGAATAAAACGAAAGAAATTATCTTGAGGCTCAGCAATGAATAATACATTACTTTATTATTCCCCCGAGCCTCGGAGCCAAGTATGAATTTTAATATAGCGAAAATGGTCTATTGGATGGCTAGGATGACTGTGGGGAATGGGATTACTGGGATGACAAGGATGACTTAGATGACTGGGATGACTAGAATGATTGGTATGAATTGGATGGCTAGGATGACTAGGATGACTGTGGTGACGTTGGGCACAATTTTGCAAATGTAGAGTGCTTTTGTTAGTTTAAAACAATGTGTTAAACAATATAGTAGCTCGTTGGTGTAATTGATGACAACCAATTTATGCTTTTTACAACTTTCTGATTGTGTCATTTCATATACAGTTTGAAAGTGCTTTGAAAACAATTTTTAGTATCGTGCAATA
The DNA here is from genome assembly GCA_964035705.1 of Porites rus. NCBI lineage: Eukaryota > Metazoa > Cnidaria > Anthozoa > Scleractinia > Poritidae > Porites > Porites rus. The sequence goes on along the minus strand of OZ037997.1, from coordinate 2,811,804 downwards.
CAATCCGCTCGCGTAATTTTTCATCACGGTAGCTGCAGGCACGTGCTAGGCGACAAGTAGTTCACGCGTATCATGTTCGGGGATAAATTAGCAGGCCAATTTTACGAGAGATTTCCTGAAACTTTAACGAACACACTAAATTTCCGAGTAGAATTAAAACCATTGTTTCTCAAAAGTTTTCAAGGATCACGAACGCAATTTCAGAGCAAAATATTGGTCGCGTTACGGACGGACGTGTAAGTTACAGCTGATCTTTATCAATTTAAGTGAATTTAAGTGGCCGGATAAGCCCAGAATTATTTGACGTTTTACTGCACAGTGAACATTTTAATCACATTTAATTGTAGAAATGACAAGTGAAAATTAAAAGATACTTCTAGATTATAAATCAGAACGTAACGTAACAAAACATAGCCTAAATAGAGCATGCGTTTTACCGTTTTGAGAAATAAAGCTGCTTCACGTTGGCCTGTGACCATCAACATTAGCCTCCACTAGTAAACTATACTCCTACAACACGTCAATAGGAAATCCAAAATTCTATGTTTCGGACAGCAAAGCGAGGACAAAAACGTCACTTACAAAAACTAGTTCCTTAAGAATAGGTAAGTTTTATGGAGACAGAGTTCCTTTAAATCGACAGAGGCATTGTTCATATAACTGAAAGGCGTCGCCGTCAAGTTTTTCCTGAGTGTCTTTTCTGGGTTGTCTTCAACAGTGTTCAGTTTTATTTATCGAGACAACTTACTCAAGAGAACCATGGCATTGTGGAGTCCAAAGAGAAGAGAGAATTGTGCATGCATTTGCTTGATTCAGCAACTGATTGCATCAAAATAATGCGCCATGTTTAAGAAGCCTTTTCAACAAAAATACGGGCGTCAACGTAAACTCAGTTACCGCTACACCAGTATTTTATCAGTATTCAGCTTGGCGAAAAAGTTGAACTTATTCCTAAAACACCAGAACCGTGGTCACGTCACGGGTTGGTCATCTGTTGGGTATTCAGTTTGGGGCCAGTCACGTGGTGTGGTCTGAGGCCAACTACTACTATTCTTGACATTTAGCTACAAAGGTAATATTTAACTGTTTTACTCAACCCATAAACTCGTGAATAAAAATTACTCGTAAAATTACTTTCATCGGCCTTGCAGTGCAGTAACCCACACTACGGCAAACCTTATCAAGACAAAATAACAAGAATATAATTTAAGGGAACTGCCAAGAAAACTAAAACAAATTCTCTTTGGATTGTACTAAATTGTGCAATATGAAATCAGTCTTTAATTTTCTATCATTGATATTTGATTCCGTATTCGGTATTCCGTTTCTGTTTCCGGATTCCGGATTCTGTGTTTTGGTGCTGCCGTGACGGAAATCCAGGAGAAATCGATTTTGGTTTGAGTTAGCGCGAGGTTTGAGTTAGTGAGGGTTTGAGTTATCGGGAGTCGACTGTATAACCATGCCGCACTGTGTTACAGCAGGACAAAATTATCAAGAAATCAGTCATGGGTGAATCTTTTGTTTTCGGTCCTGCAAGACTCGATCCTTGACTCGATTCTCGATAGTTTGTTCTCAATTCTCGATTCTCTATTGGGCAGGAATCAAGAATCGCGAATGGGGTTGAAATGGACTGTCAACTTACTTTTGAACGGTACTGTAGGGTGACTAGGGTGACTAGGGTGACTTGGGTGAACAGGGTGACTTGGGTGTCTAGGGTGACTTGAGCGACTAGAGTGATTAGGGTGACTTGGTTGATTGGGGCAACTAGGGTGACTTAGGTGACCAAGGTGACCTTGATGAGTAGGGTGACGAGTGACAAGGATGACTTGGGTGACTAGAGTGATTTGGGTGACTTTGGTGACTAGGGTGACTTGGGTCACTAGGGCATCTCAGACTAGAGTGACTTGGGCGACTTTGATGACTAGGGTGACTTGGGTGACTCAGTGACTAGAGTGAGCAGGGTGTCATGTCATTGGCCTTCTTTCCAGCCTAAGTAGTATGGTAACGTGACCTGTGATGTCAGTGAACACTACAACCTGTGCTCTATCCTTAATTTCGTTTAAAAAACAACACTCAGTTATTTACTTATTCATGGCTAGTTATGAAAACTTACATTATTCTCCATGCCCTCTTGGTAGCTCTTCAGTTGGATTAATTAATCTTCTGTCTTCTCTTGCTTACTCATTCCTGGTACATCCTGGTTAAATAATTACAGTAAACACCCTCTAATAAGATTAAGATCAATCACACTTTTTTTGAAGTCTGGCAAAATAGGTTCTTATAAATTGGGGTACTTATTGGCAATATAGGCTAAGCAGATTCTCATTTTTTTGTGAAGGACCTTGATTCCCAGAAAAATAAATAAACGTTTCACTAATATTCACAATAATTGTACGTGAAAGAACACATATTATTTACGAGATGATTTTGTTCAAACGATTTTAGCAAATCACCTCCTTTTCTAACATCTGCAATAAAATTATGCATCATTCAATGTTAAGACTGATACATCATTACTTTACTTCCAACAGAATTTATGTCAAATTGGCAGTCAATTGCCGAAATACTAACTTCTACTCATCGCCTGTTATTTCTCTCAATAAAACAATCTCTAATTATTTCGTCAACTAGCTACTTTAAAGTTTATTTGCTGACGCAAACGTTATGCATCTTTACTCAGTCACTAGGTAAATTAAATATGTTTTAATTACTCATTTGAGACAGCAAACATGTATCAGATATAGTTGTACTTAAGTTGGCGGAACGTGAATTTAAAGGTCTGTTGAACTTTGTACAAGAGAGATATAAAATGTGTGATGAATTTACTTGGTACAGCTTTTAAAAATCAGCTTTTGTTCAAACTTCTAAAAACACAATTACACCACATATTTCCAAGTTAAAGTCAATATCTAGTAAATACCTATTATAAACACTTCATTTGTAGACCTTTGAAAAATATGACTTTTTATACCTCACTTTGAAGCCGGTGAAACACAATTCACGTATGTTGTGCCATTCGCAATAGCTGAATAAGGTCATAAATGTCTTGAACCAGCAGCCACACTAAAATATAAACCCTTAAACAGCTGCATCACTGTACTCGGCATTTGAATCATGCAGATATTTAAATGTTATGTTTCTAAACGCCTTTAGCTGTGATAAATGACAACAAACTTGTGAAGAATAAAGATGGCGGTCTCAAAGTGCCCTTGTTTTACCTTTAGAGCAGCAAAGTCAAGTTTAGAAGCCAAATTCTCATTGGTTCCTAAGCATCAACTAATGGAACCTTCAACCTTATTGGCCCCTGCAACACACATCCTTACAGACAAAGCCACAAAGCCACAAAGCTACAAAGATACATACGCTCACACCACTGACATATGAGCTATTTTTTCAAAGGAGCTCAAAAAAGGAAAAAGGAAACCGCGGGGCACTAGAGAGAGTTGTCAGTGAAATAGAGGAAAAAAATAGAAAGAGAGAGGTAGAAAAAGAAATGACAGAAATTGATAACCCCTTTTATTAACACAGTAAGTATTCATTACCAATGTATTGCAATACTCTGGGGAATAGACCTTTTCACGGTTTATGATGCCATCTTGGCTGGGGCACAAACACAGCTAAAATAATAGTGAATGTATGGGATTTTGGCCCACTTGGAACTGCTATAACATTGCTACAAAGAGGCAGATTTCGACAGCGAAATGTATTCTAAGAAGACATTTGTACTGAGATTATTTTCATGAAATATAAAGAAGAGATTCAAGTTATAACGACCGTAAACAAATTTTCATACAAACCCTCCTAATCAACATTATACAAATTACCATGAAATTGGAAACCACACGAGAAGATTTGTAATTCGAATTTACGGACATTGTACCTTCTTTACAGTGTGATCACACAAACTGAGGCCACCCAGACAACAGTTGGAGACAAATTTTGAAACTAGCCAATTTCAAAAATACATTGTGAACCATTTTTCTAAGGCATATAAAAACAAGGAATTGTGATGTATGTGTAACTAAATCAAGCTGATTAATGTTTTGACATCATCTGGGTTGGCCGAAATCAAAGCCAGCAGTAAAGAAATTTTGAACTATGCAAACTTAAGGTGCTAAACCATGGCTGACTGCGGGTTTAAGAAAATCAATCAGGGTAAAGAATAACCTCTTCTATACCTCAGACCGTGACAAATACAAATTTTACAGAAATAAAATCATTTATCTTACGAGATTAAGTAAAGCGAACTACTACCAAAGTTTCTTTGATCTCAACATATGTAATATGCGTCAAACTTGGAAAGGAATTAACGAGCTAATTGGAAACTGTAAAAAGAAAAACAAGCGCAACTCAACTAACTCTATTCGCTCAAACCCGAATGAGGTTCCAACTAGTGACCCGAAGGAAATAAGCAATATTCTTAACAAATATTTCGCCACTGTTGGGAGCAAACTGGCTTCTAAAATTCCTCAGACCATAAATACATTCTATGATTATTTAGATCCGCCACTTAATCGCACTTTCTTCTTTGATCCTATTATTCCGGAAGATATCAATTTAGAAATTTCAGTTTTGCAAGACAACAAGGCCCATGGTCTTTACTCATCTCCAGTTAGGCTGCTGAAATTGGCAAAAAGGGTCATATCCGTACCTCTAGCCACGATTTTTAATCAGTCTATTTGCTCAGGGATTTTTCCATCTAAACTAAAGTGCGCTAAGATTATCCCGATATTTAAGGACGAAGATGACACGCTGCCCGAAAACTACCGACCTATTTCTCTGCTCTCGATTTATAACAGGATTTTTGAAAAACTTATGTACTCCAGAGTTACCAAGTTTGTTAAAGATTGCAACATTCCCTATGATCAGCAATACGGTTTTCGCAGTAAGCACAGTACTCAGCATGCTGTACTTGACATTGTTAACACAATTCTCCAAAACATGGACAACGGTAAATTTTCGTGCGGTGTTTTCATCGATCTCAAAAAGGCTTTTGATACTGTTAACCATGAAATTTTGTTAGCTAAACTTGAAAATTATGGTATTAGAGGTGTAATCAACTCCTGGTTCAGATCATACCTGACTGATCGGAAGCAAACTACGGAAGTTAATAATGTTGTGTCTGAGGCTGAAACGACCTTGTGCGGCGTGCCACAAGGCTCAGTCCTCGGACCACTCTTATTCCTACTGTACATCAATGATATTTACAAGTCCTCTTCGTTATTTGCCTTTTATCTATTTGCTGACGATACTAGTATAATACTTGCAAATAACAACCTAAAGGAACTCGAAACACTTGTTAATCGCGAGCTTGGCAACGTCAACGAATGGCTAAAGGCCAACAAACTGTCCTTGAACATAAAAAAATCAAATTTTGTAATCTTTCGTCCCCGGCAAAAGAATATGCCCTTCATACCTAGGATTAGAATTTTTGACTCCGTGACTAACACCTACGCAAACCTTGAAATGAAAGATTATGTAAAATATCTTGGCTTAATGATTGATTCAAATCTTTCATGGAAATACCACATCAAATCTATCTGTCACAAAATCAGCAAGTCGATAGGAATTATAGCTAAAATTCGACATTATGTCCCACGTCGTGTTTTACTTTCAGTTTACAACTCATTAATTGTCCCTTACTTGACTTATGGTATTTGTGGTTGGGGAAATTGTGCCTTGACATTTCAAAGAAAGATCGTAACGCTACAAAAACGGGCCTTACGTCTCATTTACTTCAGTAAGTCTAAGGAACACACCGTACCCTTCTTTCTCAAATCAAATTGCCTTCCCCTGCCTAGCATATTTTTCAGAGATTGTAGCTATTTATTGTATGATATCAACAGACAGACAGCACCAGTTAGTATTCTCAATCAGTTCGTTAAAACAAGTCAGATTCATAACTACAGAACAAGACCTGTCTCTAGCGACTCGTTTTATGTTAAGTTCTCTAGAACCGATAAAATGTGTGTCTTTTTCACGAGAATCGGTGCCCAAATTTGGAACTCTATTCCGTATTCGATTAAAATACTTAAACGTTCGTCCTTTCGTAAAAAAATAAAGGAATTATTACTAAATTTTTTGCGGTCAGAAGATGATTATGTCGAAGTCTCCCGTCTTATTAAGTTATTTAATACTTTAGGTTAGCCTCTCTTCGTAATCATTATGTACATGCCTTGTTTTATGTTAGTTTAAATTCTATTTACTGTATTGTAGTGTCTTCACTGTTATTTAGTCCATCTATATATAAATCTTGTTTTGTAAATTGTGTTCAGCTCCCCCCGCCTCGATTAGTTCATAAGCTATTTGCGGGTGGGAAAGTAATGTAATTAGTTATTTTCCAAATTTCAATAAAATTTGTTGTTTGTTGTTGTTGTTGTAGGTGACGGCCGCTCATTTCACAACAAGCAGTGCTCAGTGCCAAGTAAATCGCAATGTAGGTGATTATAAAGATATGGGGCAGGTTAATGCAAATTACGATGCAATGCATTCACCCAGCTTAGCCTGCAAAAACAAATCTGAGAATGACTCTAGACTGCTCAAGAATAGCGAAGGAAATCGCCATGTTTAGTGGATTTTTTGTGAGGGAAGGAGGCAGACATTGATTTATTCCTGAAAGTGACAAAAATGAGAAAGATCAGAAAAAATCTTTGAAGCAAACTAGCCGATGATTGCCTCAAACTGAGCAACAAACCCAATGAAAAACAGAAACAAACTAATGGATCGAAATCCACCAATCACAAACCATGACCTTTTGAATTTCTTCAAGTTAACATCTGTTTCCTAGGGGGTCCGCTAAAATGGTTGACGGAACAGAAAAATCCAAAATTCCTTAGAACAATAACAACGATCTTTGGTGAGCAGCTGTTGCCTTTTTATAGTTCGGACTGTTCAAAATTTCTTTACTGCTGGCTTTGATTCCGGCGAACCCAGACGTCATCAAAACATTTTTCAGCTTGATTTAGTTACACAAACGTTCATGTGGTTGCACTGTAATAGCCTTATTTTCTGTAGAATAAATGATATCAATAAAACTATTTAAAGAAGTGGCAAATGTTGGAAATCCACCTCTTTGTAGCAGTGTTATAGCGGTTCCAAGTGGGCCATAGATTCACTGTAATTTTAGCCGTGTTCGCCCCCCAGCCGTGAAAAGGTCTATTTGCCATTGTCTTGTAAGACAATAAGGTGGATACATAATTAATGAGACAGGATGCATTATTAGTATATGGGGTTCTACAGAAATTTTTCCAATAATTGTCCTCGTAGCACACGGCATCAAACGTTTATATTTCGCGCCATAGGTACCCGTCATTGCCCTTTTTTTCGTACAGAAAACTGTTAAAATTATTTTAGTTCCATGTATCAGTTGTAAGGTTATTAAAGTTCACGTTTAAAATTTGAGTTAGAGTTAAAATTACTGCTTACCAAAAAAATGTCCACTTCTCAACTCAATAGAAAATGCCCTACTTCCAAACGGCTTAAAGATTCAGAACTTTTACAACAAATCATTACTTATCTTCGTTGCCTTGATAATCAGCCGCCATGTTGGATTTAGTGGTTACCCAGACTCCTCTCAATTAAAATTTTGCTGATGGGGGAGGGGTAGGGAGAATAACGTACGAGGGGGGGTTTGCGGAAGAATCAAGGGAGAACGCACGAAAGGCACTTATTTTCTTTTGACCCTGCTATCCGGACCAAAAATTTCCGCAAACTACTATATTTTTCCTTGCTTTTAGTTAAAACTGCTGGCACAAGAAGAGGCATGTCCGTATATTGCGAAGCTTCACCCCTGTCAGGAGATTTTAGCTTACGAACTAGAAAGGATCAGCTTTGTTGGAGAGCTTACTTCGTTTAATACCAATTCAACTATAAATGGGCAGCTCTTTGCAAAAAGAGAAAAAATTCTCGTTACGCCGTTTACGCTTTTTTTCAATCTCTTTGTTGAATGGTGTCCTGCATTAAGGATTATATTTCGCCGTTCAAAGCAAGCGAAAAGCAAAGCCCTTCCTCCCCACCATCCCCACCTTTTGAGGACTTTTTAGTGGTTGATTAAGATACAGTAAAATCCTAAGACTAAGAACCTGACCTGCATTTTCCCAAGTTAGCCTAAACAAGTTCTTACATAAATGGCAATTCGCACAAATTTAGGCTATTTAGCTTGTTAAATAAGTTCTTAATATTCTTAAGTTGTAGCATTCCTTAACTTGCATACCATTACAATTGCAGTTGGAGAACTTAAGCACCTACATCTCCATAGGGGATCCTGAATGTTGACTTGTCTTATTTGCCAAGTGTACAGAATTTGTTTTTAGATTTTAGAAAATAAGAACCTGTTTCAAACTTTAGGCTTAACAGTGATTTAACAGGGTCTTGTACAGAGGGAGCCTAACTGGCAAATTTTAACCTTACAGGTTCTTAAAAACCAGATTTTTAGTCGCGGATGTTTACTGTATACAGTAAATGTTTTTTTTTTTTATCATGGTCTAATGAGATATTGTGGTTCACCAAATTTCATCTCATTCAGACTGATAAGTTTATTATTAAGAGAATTTATTAAATAAGTGCTTCTATGTGGATCACTTTTTGTCGTCATTGCTGTCATTAGACAGTGTCACTTATTGAGAGACCTCCAGAGTAGTCGTTAGGAGACTTAGGAGAAAGATCGTTGACTGAAAAAGCCATAAAGCAGCCTGCGTAGCGAGCGTTTCCAGTCGAGTTATTGCGCGAAAGTTAGAGCGGGAGCAAAAAAAAAAGGTGGAAGGGGGAGGGGCAGGGGACAAGAGGAAACGCTTGCCCGCAAACCCCACGATTCTGGAAAACGCCCTTTGATATTTCACGGTTAGGTTCATTTGTAAACTGACAGCTCGCCAAAATAGAAGTATAACGAACAGATTACCCCTGGATTACCAGATTTGCAAAATTGCTTTGTTCTCTGATAGAACACGTTCCAGGCGATCGCAAAAACTGTAATAAAAAAGGTTTACGATAAAAGAAGGTCAAAACTCTGAGCAATTGCTGCGGAATTTCTTCTCTTTTTATTGTGTGGCTTTATCTCGTCTGAAACCTTGTCGAAACGTCAAAAATGATTTGTCCGGAACAATTCACTCCGCCGGCTATAAATTTTGCAGGGCGGCTGCTCTTCAGCCCGTGTCGAAACGTTCTCTACAATACATGCCGCTAAATTTCCAATAAACAAAAGAATCTTTTCATTTCAAAAAGCTGACAAATCGCTTGTCCATGGCGGCTTTAGCTAGTGTCGAGTACGGATGTTCTGATTTACGTTCACTTGATGTTATCTCCACAAACAGTCTATTTTTTCCAGACAGATACGCACGTAGCCTCCCCGCAGACGTCCTTTGGGGTTCGTTTGTCACGCATTCATGGCCTTCACTAATCTCCACTGCTCGATCTCATAAACCTTCGCACAAACACGATTCAAATCAGTCCAAAGCAATTGTAATCTGCGACCACAAATCAGAAAAGACCAGATCTGTGGTAGCCAGCGAAAACATCCGTTTCTTCTCGCTCTTCGCCGCCGGGGACGTTTCGCGCGAAACGTCCCCGGCGGCGAAGAGCGAGAAGAAACGGATTCGCAGGCTAGATCTGTGGCGCACGTAAACAAAGTATACCTGGTTTGATTGATGTTTCGAGTGCTAAGTAATCAACACCACCAGCACCGCACCAATCAGGAGCGGCGTTCGTGGGCGAACGCAGTTTTTCAAAATCGTGGGGTTTGCGGGCAAGCGTTTCCTTCTTTCCCCTCACCCTCCCTCGTCATTCCTTTTTTTTGCTCTCGTCCCATCTTTTCTCGACGAACTCGAGTGGAAACACTAGCTACGCAGGCTACCCATGAAGCTGTTAAATGCAGCCTGCGAAAGGCAGACGTTTCTCCTCGCTTAACGTCGCTGAGGGGGACTATGTTAAATGCAACTGCTAAGAATCACATAAATTAATTTTTAATGAGAAGGCCAGACTGAACAAGTGACTGAACTAATCGCCAAGAATCTGCAAAATGTCGCTGATAACCCCCGTGCCCGCGGGAGGGCTTGCCCGAGGGCTAAAAAATAGTGTCCTGCAAGCAAGCTGTCCATATTTTGGGAATTATGAGACCTTATGAGACGGGGAAATCGTGCCTTAATCTCTCGCTGCTCAATCGCGCGTGATTCTCGTCATTTCATAATTTCTCTAAGAAGAGGAGATTTGAAAAAACACTTTTTTTCTCTCCCTTCCCCCTTGAAAAATTACCTTGTGGATCCTTGTGCTAAAACAAAGTTAATCAGCCAGGTGTAAAATTTCTGCTAATATGTCGAAAGTAGAAATGAATGAGCCAATCAGGTTGAGGATCGTTTACACCTCACTTATTATTAGTATTATTAGTATTATTAGGCTCATAATTATCTTTCCCTCGATCAAGTTTTCACGCCATTTTAGAAGGCGATTCTTTTGAGCTTACAGAGCTGGCCTCCATTGTCCAGGCTGGTAATTCTATCGATCACAATGGCGGGGCTTGTAAAACCAAAGAAACGCGAATGGAAAGAAACTAACATGGCGCTTTTTGGAAGCGACACCGAAAGGGAAGTAAGTGCAATGTGAGATGTAGGGTCTAGTGAGGTTTATAATGTATATATAATGCAATGTTGACAATTTCTTGCGAAACTGCCCTTATGAAACACCCTACAGCTGACACTATCCAAGGATATAAAAACAAAATATCCATAAGTCCTTATGAAGGTGCATGAGTCTTGTACGTACTTGCAAGGATATGCATTATAAGTACCGAAGTTTCACATTTTAAAGCGCTTTTACAGTTGCTCATAACACCCGCTTTGCAAATTAGACCACCTGCATGACACTATGTAAATTGTCCGGCATTGGCATCATTGGAGTTTTATTGTAAATATAATAAAGGTTTTTGCGTTAGTATGTCTGTTTGTTAAAAAGCGGAATTATGCAAATATTAGCCTCAAGATAATGTTGATCTTAAAAACTCGTTGGTGGATTATAAAAGCTCTTATGCATGTTTACGTAAGACGAGCATATTTCAACACTCGTTTTGAAATTGTAAATTTGCGAAGTTTTGCAGTAACGATTCCCAACGCAGTGGAGTTGAAAAGAATACCCATGTAGAAGGAATGCAAATGTGAAGAATTTTGATCATAAACAAGACCTGGCAGTCACATTACCTCGTCTGACGTTTTGTATAAGGGCTTTCAGCGTCTTAGCGCTGAACTGATCTTACTGATCATGATGCCACACCTTTTCGCTTTCAATTTGAACTTGCTAACAAGTTCCGGCAAGGATGTAAGAAGGAAAAGAGTTCACTCCCGTCCCCTCCCCCATCTCGAGAACTTTTAGAACCATAAAAATAGTGCATTTAAATTTTCATTTTTATCAGTATTCTGAAAGGCTGGATGATTTCTTAATCAGTTTTATTTCCGGTTTGCCCAAGGAAGTAAGTGAGAAGGGTGTGTATGATTATCGGCTCAATATCATAATCGCACCTGTCACGCGATGAGTAGATTTCGTGAGCTCGCGTTCTCTCCCTCATTTTATTCCTCCCCTACTCATTCCGACGCCTGCCTAGACCGCGAGCAGTCTCTTATTTTTCTTTTGAGACAGTAGATCAAGAGCACGCGAAAGGGGCGAGCGGTGAAGCCGCGACGATGGCGGAAGTCCAATTGCCAAGTAATCTAGCCCCTCGATAGCCTCCCCGCAGACGTCCTTTGGGGCTCGTTTGTCACGCATTCAAACGAACCCTAAAGGACGTCTGTGGGGAGGCTAGCCCCTCGAGTACTGAATTGAGTTTGTCAAGAAATGGTGCTGGAGGAAGGCGTCTGGAAAGGGTGCCTCTTCCGCCCTCTTTGGTTGGAAATCAATCAGTATATGACCAAAAAAGAAAAACATAAAAGTGGCGCATGGTGTTTTTCACTTACATTATAGTCTAGCGCTTTCCCAGAAAACGCCCACAACTAGGCACAACCAATCACGATCATTATGTTATGAAATTAGGATTGACCCGAGGCTGAGACGCAAAAAAGTACAAAAATGTCCTAAGTAACTTAAAAATTAAATATTCGATTACCTGTTGTTTGGGATCGTGATACGTTTCTGCAATTCTGGGAAACTGTCCACCTACCCCTCCCTTAAGCCAACATTTTGCCCTCAGTGGGCGTTATCACATTTCGATATCCTTCACGAGTTTCGAAAGCACTAGAGCAACTAGCCTTTGCAGCAGGCACTTGGAAGTAATGACGCAAGAAAGAACGGGTCTACTAGCTACTTTCATACCATCGAAGCATCCCAAGGGGGTAATCAGTCGGGTCTCGAGGAAAGGCGCGACGAAAGTCGGCGACTGACTGCCCCGAGGATGGAGCCGAAGCGGTAGTTGACGTCATACGTTAATAAGTTTGGAGAACAAACATCAACATAAAAACCAAGCGTGACCAATGAGAGAGAGTTGAGATTGGATACGCAGCACATATTCTTCTACCGAGGGAACTCCTTTATTTGCCCCATCCGCGAAAGGCAGCGTTTTGAGAAGTAACATTCAAAAGAGACGAAATGACGGGTCTTGTAAAGGCGAAGAAATATGACTGGAAGGACTCCAACTTGGCTCTGTTTGGTTCGGACACGGAGAGAAATGTAAGCTCTCTCTTGCCGGCACAGTAAGAAGATTTTAAAATGGTTCAGGTTCTTCTTGATATGAGTGGACCTTTTGGGCGTTTTAGAAATAGAGAACACAGCGAGGCGAATTTTACGTAGTAGAGCGAGTCTAGAGAAACTCCAGACGCAACCCGAGGTGGTCTTTATGGATCCCTGTTTTTGGATCACCGCTGGCGCTACGGTTACACATTACATACGACTCAGTCGCTTTAATTTACACCAAATGTTTAGAGGCAAACACTGTTGATTCAAACATCAAACGTCAAAAAATGATCCATGAGTCAAAAGCAGTTGCAAGTTTCCTACGATACTATTTTACAGATCATCAATTGTGCTGTTTCTGCTGTATGTATTATTAGTATTAAATTAAAATGGCATTTTTGTTAAACGTACGTTATTTCACGATCACCAGGTCAAAAAGGAATCTGCTATGACAGAGAAAGCTTGGAAGGGTGCTGGAGAGAAAGTCGGTCTGAGGATATGGAGGATCGTAAAATTTAAGGCAAGTATTACCACAATATATCTTACAGAGCGTCTTTTAATTATAAAATTTATAATATATTTATAGTATCGATATATCCTATAGTAATGTAGTCTTATTTTTTTTCCCCCGACTAATTTACGTCTACAGATAAAACGTGGTATTTGTTTGTTATCAAACACGTTCCTTACCAACTTCCACTTGATTTGATGCCCATTATTTTATCTTTGGTTATATGTACCAATGGCATTTGTCTAAATCTTTCAAAATTCACCATGGATTTTGGTCTTCTTAATCTGATTACAGAAGTCCTAGTTATTGCCTTATATGGCGGTAATAGATATTACAAACATACTTAGAATATAAGCAAAGCAAATAGGCAAGTGGGGCTGACCTTACTCCTTGTTGGTTCACTGCACTCGTCCCTTTGCCACAATGAGTGACTGTACTGATTTGCCTAAGAGTAAAATATTACCTGGTTAACCACCTTTATACCAAAATATATCAAGGTTGCATCTGAGACTTATCAAGGTTGTTTGATTATACCAAGTCTCCATTCATCATTATCCAGAGATCCCAACCTCAGAAGATCTAAAGTCTGAAGACTGTCTCTTTTCCACAACCCCCCTCCCCTTGCAGGGACATAACTCACCCTTTGACCCTTTACCCCCAAATCACAAATTGACCAAGATAGGTGTGGCAAAGTAATCATGTCAGTGATCAAATACATGTAAGTGCAAAAAATGCCACAGACACCACACCATGCCATAACTATACCTATCCCTTTTTGTAAAATCCAACTAGTGGTCTATTATCAAAGTTGCATTCTGATTGGTTGAGCTACTACTAGGCTATATGTTATAGCCCACTAGTAGCCAAAAGGGCTGGCTTTGAAAACCAAAACAATGGCAGCTGAATTGCATTTTGCTAGCTAAAGTTGTTTTGTCTCGATATTTTTTACTAACTAGTTGGATTTTACTAAAACAATATTCCTTTCGCCCTCATGGGAAGGCCTCATGGGCTATTGACTCAAGAGCCCATTCGGGTCTGAGGAGTAATTGTTAAATAACCTACCGCTTATATTTTCCCATGATCATATTTACAGTACCAAATCAAAGATTAGAAGTGAAGTCCTCTTTCTGTTGCTGTAAATATTTTAATCCTTGATGCCTTCTTACCACAGGTAACAGATTGGCCATCAGAGGACTATGGATCATTTTATGATGGAGACTCATACATTGTTCTTAACACTTACAAAAAGGACCCCAATAGTGAGGTATTAATGACAATATTTATTTGCTAATTATGCGTCAAGTTTGCAGAGAGAAGAGGAAAGAAGTTAAGCTTGGTTGGAAGAGGAAGAAAGAAATTGGGGCTGCATTAGAGAAAAGAAAAAAAAAGAAATAAATTAGGCTTGGTAGGAAGGGGAAGAGAGAAATTGGAGGTTTAACAGAGAAAAGAAAAGAAAGAAGAAATAAACTTGGTTGGAAGGAGAGGAAAGAAAGTAGGGGGTGGAAAAGAGACAAGTAGTGTCTCCCACATGACAAACTTATGACAACACCCAAATGACTAATAATTATTAAGATATTAATCACATGACCTGAGAAAATATTTCATCATCTATATATGTACTGGCTACTTTTTGTTGCTTTGAATGAGAAAATTATTTTCAATGAACAGTACAAGTATCTGTCGATGACATCACGTTTGATTTAGACATGTGATTAATGTCTTTTATTAGTCACGTGAGTTTTTTTCATTGGTTGGTCATGTGGTTGATGATAGACTAATGGCGTGACAGATGGCATAGCAGATCACGTGGCCATTATCATAACTAGTGGGTTGGCTAATGACGAGTTAGTAACATCAGTGATAGATTATGTACGTCTATAACATTATTACATTTAAGTCTTGGAAAGTTATCATACTTAAGAGTCATTTTTGTTGAAGACATAATGAAAACAAAATAGGTTTTTTTTTTGGAGCTGATAGAGGTTTCCCTTTATGCCAGAAGCTGTTATAACACTGTTTCTCTGCATTTTATTATTGTTTGATGTGTAGGAATTGGACCATGATGTCCATTTTTGGATCGGCAAACACTCAACCCAAGATGAGTATGGTACAGCAGCTTACAAGACTGTTGAGCTTGATACCTATGTAAGCACATGTTCCATTGTGATATTGGTATAAAATATTTAGTCCAGATGAGTATTATTTTTGTAACACAAGTAACTTGTGTAAAAAATATACAACACAAATTGTATTGCATGTTTAGGGATGACTTTCATTTGTAAGTGAAAAAGCAAATGCAGTTACAAATTTTAACTCTTTGAGAGCTAACGAATTTTTGTGTGATTTGGTCTTGATTGCAGTTGGATGATAAACCTATTCAGCATCGTGAGGTGATGGATTATGAATCTGACCGCTTTAAGTCCTACTTCAAGGTCATGTCTAAGTGGAAAGGAGGGTGAGTGTAGCCCATGCATTAACCTACAGGCTTCAATGGAAAAGCTTGCATGAAGTTTTGCCTTGAGTATCTTCCCAAAAAAGTGAACCACATATTACATTGTTAAGTGGTAACTCTGTACTAAACAGGTAGCAGTATCAGTAAGTTTTCTTCCCAAGTTTTCTCAAATTTGCAGAGCAATTCTCCAGACATATAAAAAGTCTGGAAACTAGAGATCAAGTCTGGGAAAATGATGAAAGGTCAAAGCTAATTCAATTGCTTGATAAGTTTTTTTTTTGTACTATGATCAAATCTCAATCAATCTCACCCATACTAAGACACTTTGATAGAAGAATTAGAATTTTTAGAACTTTCTTATGTCAGCATCGGCCATGGTTACTGTTTGAAGTGCATCATAGAAAAAAATTGGTTTCTACATTTTTCAAGAGCTTTTCTGAAAAAAAATATTTGTTAACATTGAGTCTGTAAAAAATTTTTGTTTAGGAAAAACGTCTGGAAAAAGTTATGAATGTTGGACCAAAAATCTGTGTGAACCCTGTATGATTAACCGCTGTTAATTTTAGGAGCAGATAAAACATGTGGCCATAATTTGAGATAAACGTATTTACCAGTTTGCCCCTGGAAATTTTGCCAAAAAACATGTTTTTAAAGCTGCCTGGCTGTCAAGAGCAAAAACTAATCAAAAAGCATTTGCTGGTCAGTCTTCTGTTCCAGATGCAAAATATCAGCTTCCAAAATTTAAGGATGTGCAGAAGTCAAAATTCAAAGTTTTTGGGTTTAAAAGTGACACAGTGTGCAGTCACACATGTCTCAACTTTTTTCTTTTGCTTTACCTCACTCCTCTTCTCTTCGTTTGCTTTTCTTGGCCCCCTTATTTTTCTCTTTTGCTGGTTATCTTTTAGGCTTCATTTCTGAGGAAAGGTTTTTTGGAAGGCTTTTAGGATTGTAGGATTTGATGGAATGAGTTGCGGGTGGAATTTTCGTGTCAATTTAGCATTTTTTATTTTTTGCCTTTTTTTCCCGCATCCTGGACTAAATTATTCTCAATCTGGTAAAATCTTTTCTCCCAGCACTAGTTATATGATGGAATTGTCCTTGACCATTAAGACTGATAACATTTTATTATATAAACACCAATGAAATACCAGGTGAGCTTTCGCACGAAAACTTGATATCTTCACATGTGAAAATAACATGTTATCTTCACATATGAAAATATCACCATTGCTATGGCTACATAATAAATCGCACCTTTCACACCAAAAAACTATTAAAGTGAAATGGTTTGGTAGTTCATTGGTGTTTATATAATAAAATAGAACATTACATAGCCGCTTGGAGATACGAAATTTCTCTTCTGACGTGTTGAAAAAATATTTCATTCATTCGCTGGGCTCACTCGTGAAATATTTTTCAACACTCAAAGGGGAATTTTGTATCTCCGCGCAGCCATGTTATATCCTCTATATATGCGATGCAAGGGCTGGTATCTGCATGGGTGGTTCAGGGGAAAATGGGTTAATACAAGTATCGATATAACAGTAACTGCCCCCTTATTAACCTCATATGAGATAATAGTGAACGTACACAACAGGACGTGACAAAATATGTAAGCAATAGGCCTGTCAGGTTTGTCACACAAGAGCGTTTTGCTGTCCTCTTCTTTCTGCTGCTCTGTTGTGTAAACTCACTATTAGCAACAGGATGATCAGATTCATCACCTTAGAAGCTATTTTAAGAATACGGCTATTTATAAAGTGGATACTCCTTCAGCTTTTTATTGATTTAGCACAAGTCAGCATTGTATATAATTATTATATATTGTCCTTCAGGGCTGATTCAGGATTCCGAAGAGTTGAAGCGAAGAAGTATATTCCTCGTCTTCTTCATGTGTTTGGTGAAAAGGTATTATGTCCCTTATGACTTCATTTCTTTCAAGAGCCACTATTTTTGCTAGCAGAAGTAGTTGACTCAGGGTGTCATTTTCTTACAAAAGGTCTTTGTTTGAATGCATGAAACCTGAATATAATTTTGAAGGAATCCTTTTACTTTCAGAATAAAGTAACAGTTAAAGAAGTGAAGTTCAAGAAGGAATACTTGAATGATGAAGATGTTTTCTTGATTGACTTGGGACTACAGATTTTCCAGGTACATTTCTACTGCCAAACTAAGCAGTTGTTTACATGAGAAAACTTGCACCGGCACGAGTTTCATATCGAGATGACTTTTTTATTTCGTATCGCATTTACATTATGACTGGGTCACTTCATATCTTAAAATTTGAAGGTACACTTCATGTTGATAAAATACAGGTGAGATTCAAAATCACAAACATTACGCATAGCTACCTGTTCCAGTCTACCGGCAGACTGATTACACAACATAACGGGTGATTGTTTCGCGTTTACATGATACTGTTGCAAGATTTCGTACTGGAGTGAAATTCTCACCCCGGCATGACATTTTGTGGTGGTATCATGGAAACAAATATAAAGCCATGAGAGGGAACTGGAGTGATCTCGCCCCGGCGCGAAAGTTGCCCCAGTGTCATGTAAACACCCCCTAAGAAAACACATGTATATTTGATCATTGAGATCAAGTCACCTAAGCCAAATATAAACCACAAACACTTGTTGCTGATCATGGTTCAATGCAACAAAAATCCACCCCCTCCAAGTAACATGGTGCCTCCGTTCCTCATTTCACAAGATATGGACTTTCAGATAGACTCAATTTAGACAATGGTACCTTGGTTTAATTTCACTGAATTTCAGAACTCTGCCAGAGATGTTTAGTTTGAGTACATCAAAATGTCACCTAGATGTCTACATTCCAATGAAACAGTCAGGAGAACATTGTGAAAACAGAAAAGTCTTCTTTCAATAAAACTGCGAATGCAGCCTACGACTCACATCTGTCTAAACAGGATTTTAGAAACATGCCATCAAATGGAATAGACTGCTCCCTAAAACAGCATCATCTCTCTTGAAGGAATTGCTCTATTTTCCCCACAGCTGGTCAACTGCTTTGGGACTACCGAGAACAAATCTAGCTAGCAGTGAGGGCGGGACTTGAACTTGGGGCCTCTGGATTACAAATCCAGTGTTCTAACTACAGCTTTTCTTAGCCACACTGCATCTTTTCTATCTTTGTGACCTTGTTATTGTCATTTTTGTAGTGGAATGGAGATCGTAGTAACAAGAATGAGAGATTTGAAGGTGGCAAATATTGCAATGCACTGAGGGTATGTAAAAGTAGTGTAATACATTCTGTCCTCAACTTGCCTGATGGACAGGCCAGTGAGTTTTGGGGAGGATTCAAATTACAGAAACACTGAAAGATAAATTGCTTAAATTTCTAATATTAAAATTTATGTGGACCAAAAGCTGATCTAAAGAAATGAAATCATGGAAAAACAAGCATCACATTATGTGTTATGTCAGACTAAATGATGTGTGATCCACACAACCTTCCATTTACAAGCAGAGAAAAGTACCTTAAAAGTAAAGTTACATGTGACTAATTCTTGCTAATCAATAAATATTTCGGGGAAAGGTAGTTGTCTTAATTGTTAAGGCTTCACTCGTTAAGGAAGGTCAGAAAATTGTTTTGGTCCTGAACCCTAGTGAAAAAAATTAATTAAGTTTTAGAAGTGTTTCTAGTCTTTCTGGTTTTTACATGACCATGTTCGTTTCAATAAGGTAAATTCTATACACTTACACTGTAGATTTATATTGATTATAATTTCACCGAATTACAGCTGATCATTGACAATAAGTAAAGCAAGTTGTATATTAACTAAATATGGTGTAATTAATTAAAAAATAATGATTCATGATTAATAATTTATAATTATTGATCCTCTCTGATTATTAGTTTTTCTTTTTTTGGCAGGGGGGGGGGGTGGTGTTAAGATGACTTTAATGCTACATGCTAGCAATGGCTTGTCTGAAATATTACAAACATAATAATTGGTTTCTTTGCACCCTAAATTGACTGTGAACATCTTGACAATCTTGAAAATTTTTTTCTTAAAAATATTTAAATAATATTTTTTATTTTTATCATTTTGCATTTGATTACTTTATGTTGCAATCACAAGTTAAAAGGAAGTGTGTGATATGATGTCTTCAAAAGCTATAAAATTGTAGTATGCAGTATCTGAAGTTTTTAACCTTTTTTTGTTTTTCTTTGTTAGTCTGAAAGAGGGGGAAAACCAACAGTTGAGGTTTTAGGTAAGTTTCAGTTAATAATATTGAATTATCACATGCATTTTTCATTTATGCTGTAAACTAATTTAAGCTCCTCTAGCAGACCTCAATGGCCCCTGGCATCTAACATTTGTTCCTGAATAATAGAAAATCTTAGTACTTTTATAGAAATCACATGGCAAGCACCCTGAATTTCACAGGCATAGAGCACCAGGGCTTCCTTTTAGTTTTTTTGCAGGGAAGGCACAGCCTAGAATAACCTATTGATTTCATGGTATATTGCTAGCAGCCTCATTTTGCAGCAGTAACCACTTCAGTTGTGCAGAATTTCAGAGTGCAGTAGCCTAGCTGTTTACTTTTGGTTGGACTAAAGAAATAGGAGTTCACTGCTATCCAAAGACAAAACCGCCAAATTTCTGACTAAAACTGAACTAAATAAATGCAGTAATTCACAAATATTATTACTGGATGGATGTTTGCGAAGTATCTGCTAGAACAAAATCTGTTTTGTATCCCGAAACTATGCCAAGAAACAGGCAAATGGTTGAGGAAAGTCTACAAGGATGTAAGGTTGTTAATAACTTTAATAAATTTTGAGAAAAATCAAAATAATAAAACAATAGTAATTATCGTGTGAGGGTTTTATATGATGCGCAGAATTTCAGCATATCTCAGAAGCTACTATCCAGTAAGGCCAAAACATCCTCCTCTACAAAATTATTCACATCACATTAGTTTTAGCCGCATTCAATTATAATTTTAACTTTATGTTAATGATAACACACAGATAATGCTGTAACTAGTGATTTGCCAGAAGAGCTAGTAGATGTATTTTCTGATGATGGAGAGGCAGGGACAAAGCGACCTAAAGACAAGGTAACAGCTTGAATGCATTGTTGTAGTTGAAGTCTAATTATGGGTACAAGGTGTTTCATAAGGGATGAAAATAATGTTTCATCTGGTAGTGAATATGTCGCCCAAAGATAGAGCTTAGAAATGGCTGTCATATGCACATGCTCAATATAGAGATGATACAGTATTAACCCAAGTGGTGTTTAGAAGCTGTTAGGTTAAAATTTGTCCATTAGGCACCCGCTTTACAAGAACCAGTTTAGTCTTACTCGCGGGTTTTTCCTCTATATGTATAGCTGTTTACCAACAAACTTTTTGTTTAACGTTAACATTAGGTGATGTCAGAGGTATCGTCACTTTTGGTGATAAAATTAAGGACTGAGATTGTGTTTACGGAATGTTTTTACAGTTAAGCGGATGAGTTTAGTAGGCAAAAGTCTTGTATCGACCACGGGCGTTTATTGAGTTTACTTGAGGTTTTGTCTGGTGTGAAAAATCTAAAAACGTAACTGGAACTTCTACATCACATCTGAAAAGCTTATAAACAATGTCGAATTTTAAAACTCTTCTTTCACTACGATTTCGTACAAAAATACGACAACACCTGGCACGCGGCAGATGAAAGTTGCTTGAAGTATTGACACTTGAATCAAGGTTAAACTTGGAGCGAGTGATAGAACCCTTAGTTATTAATACATAGCCATTCTTACCTCCTTCCTTGATGATTTGTCCCTTTTTTCTAAGGATTTTTGCTGTCATTTATAACTTCTCGCACTTAGAAAACTCTCCTTTCAGCGTTCTTGCTTCCACAAAAGCATGTCTGCTTCTGGGCGGCCCGCGCGTCAGTCGTGAAAAATGGCGGGAAAATACCACAGGCCCAATGTGCGATTATTAGCCGCTGCTCGGGAAGTGAGCCCGTGTTACTCCCCCAAAAAGTCTCTTCTCTGGGTAGGACCGTGCGGAGGTGCGAAGCTCACCATCTCTCTTATTGTTGCGGAGTATGACCCTTAGATCCTTGTATATGACCGTGTCGGTTATAGTAAAATGAAGTAAATTTCTCTAAAAAACTTTTTTTCATGTTTTTTTTTTTGGAAAAATCAAAATAGAATAAAAGAAATAGTATTTTAATCTGTCTTTGTTTTGTCGGTTAAGCCTTGTAAAAGAAAAATAAACAAACACGTATCTGATCAAAAGGCGTATGGTAAGACTGTGATTCCACTAAAACTGAAAAGGGGCGGATAAGAATGCGACCTTTAAAAAGGAAGTCCATGGAAAGCAAAGTGCGCGATCATTATATGGGCCAAAATGACATTAACTAGGGTCCATTAAGGAAAACGGTTGTGTCTTTCAGCTATGTTGCTGCATTAAAAACACACAAGAGCAATTGTTTCAAAACTGTCAGAGGTTTTACGTTTTATATGAAACATTGAGCACATTTAACGTAGCTTCGGTATTCACAGTTATTCCTGATCGATTGAAGCCCAAACCATATGAAGTGACTTCTTGTAATAACATATTTCTTGTATTGCTTTTTAGACCGATAGTGGTTCGGGCTACGAAAAAGTTTTATTCAGGTTAGCCTGTATTACACTGTATCAGGTATTCTTTTTTAGTGACTTATCAGTTAGAACTACCGAGAGCATTGGCGTAGCCAGCTCATAGACCTGTAGGCCCGGGCCTACAAAATTTTTGGTTTGATCACTCTACCGCTTGTAATAAATTATGCGTTGTTGGGGTGAGCTAAAAAGTTTAAGAGTTCAAAGTGTTGGTGAGATCAGTGCGTACTAGTCATACGTGCAATTTTTAGGATATGTGGAAATGAAAGTCAGCCATGCCTACAACTAGTCAAAAAGCTGACTACGCCCCTGAAGAGTCATGATCAGCAAAGTCCAGCCCTTATTTCGGCTACTGTAATTACTTTAGAAAAGCTGCTGGATTTAGCCAGAATACTGGACAAACGCTCCGTCTTCTGTAGAGGGTTCGTGAGAATCCACTGAACATGGTGGAAGGCGCCGCCTGAAGTCAGGGGTCATTTCGTTTCCAAGTAATCCGCCGAGTGAGTTGGTTGGCGTCGCCTGAAGGGTCTTACGGTTTTCATACCTGCATTCACTTCGCGCAGCGGAAATCATCTGATCCGGGAACATCTTTAGGGTTTTACCCACCCCAGTTAATAAGACACTATTCTCACTTTTCTTGTAACAAAAAATTGTGTTTGCTCAAATCGCAAAAGTTTTTTTTTCTGAAACTCATTGAATTAATAGGTTGTCAGATGCATCAGCTCAGATGACATTCGAGGAAGTTGCTCGAGGAAAGGAAGTGACAAAGAGTCGACTGCAAAGTGATGATGGTATGCCTTCTTTGTCAAAGCTCCACAAAAAATAGTGATACAAAGACAGTGATCTCAGAGAACAGTTTGGGCCCTAAACATGCAAATCCTAGGAAAATGCTGCAAAAAAAAACAACAACAAAAACAAAAACAACAACAAAAAACAGTCGGTCCGATCGCACAGTGCCCGCCCCAAATTTTCAATGTCCAATTAAAAAAATCGACCCACGCTGAAAAAGCAGTGAAACAGATCATAACTTCCTTACATGTATTGATATAAAAGATCAAAACTTCCATACAAGGTACTTCTCTGTAGTCTGTAATTACAATCAAATGTATTGATACACTGATACATAAAGCTATTTCAAGAAAGGTTATCGGAAAAAGTGCACGCGACAATCCCGAAAGGCATTGTGGATGGTTTTGAGTTAAATGTTCTTCAAAGAAATTTGACAGGTTAGCTCGAGAGGCTATGGACGTATGTTTGCGGGTGCGAAAGGAAAGAAATAAAAGTAGTTTCGACAGCTGCATTGCCTTGAACAGTGTATTGATCATATCCCATATAGTAGAAACTCTCGTAAGCGACCAGTACGGAAATTCGAAAAAATGGTCGTAACAAGAGCTGGTCGCTTACGAGTTCTTCAAAAACTCATTAATAAAGAAAAAACAAAAGAAATAAATGGTTAATGAGTGCCTTTCATCAACGAACCATTAGCGCAGTGCGCAGTTTCATTGAAGTGTTGATTTGTATGAATAAGACCCTGAGTGGTTGCTTACTAGAGCTAAAAAACAAAGGAAAAAGTCCAGTTGGGTAATCCCAAAAATGGTCGCAGTCGCATTACAAAGTTTAAGTCTCAGTTCAAACGGGGTTTCACAAAGTTGGTCCTAACTAGAGCTGGTCGCTTACGAGAGTGGTCGCAAGGAGAACTTCAACTGTATTACCTTTCTGGATTGTCGCGTGCACGTTTTTTCCGACAAGCCTTTCTCGAAGTAGCTGTATACAAGAAATAAAGTCCGACACAGGGTGAAGTCACAAGCAACCCTGTAAGCCCTTTTATGATGGAAGCCTCTGCGTATCTAGGGGAGGCAGGAAACCGTCCCCTCCCCCCCCCCCCCGGCTCCCACCTTTTTTTAGGCCAATCTTTTCGAAGTCGGGCCCCCTCTTATCTTAGGGACTGGGAAGATCATATGATGACTTGTAAAGTTTTTTTTTTCAGTTTTCATCTTGGATTCAGGAAAACATTGTTTTGTTTGGATTGGCAAAGGTGCTAGCGAGGGAGAGAAGAGAAATGGATTTTGTCGTGCCCATGTAAGTTTTGACTCAGGTTCACTACACAATAATCTCTTGACTACATCTATGGTAGTTTTGACACAGGCTCACTACGCCAATGTAAGTTTTGTCACAGCATCACCACTCTCGTTTGATTTGTTGGACTGTGTAATAAAGTACTAGGTTTCATGTAGCGTGATTTAAATCGAAATTGAAGGCTTTAAGAATTGATGAAAATATCAAAGCGGTCATATAGTGAACAAATTCTCTCTTGTAACCGCGCACTTGAGCCAGTGGTAACAGAAATAATTTTTTCTTCTACAGACCTACCTTCAGGGTTCTCAGAACCCGTATCAACCAGTATCTGTTGTCGAGGAAGGAAAGGAAACTGTTGAATTCCACCATGCCTTTTGAGGTACTGATCTTTTCTATTTATTTTGAACATAAAGTCAACAAGGTGTGGTTTGAATTTCGAGAAACGTTCGTTTTTATCCCAGTAATACGGACATTACGTCATCAGGATACCGGAATCCCAGGTAACCGGAGTGGTTCGGTTGTCATGTAATAACAAAGTTGATTTTTGTTGTATTTATTTAAGGGGTCGCGAACTTGGCTAAGCAAGCAAGCCCTAGCCCGCCCATGTCATCAGGCCACCACTACAACCGACCCCACCACCATTTTTCCTGTTACCTCTATTTGCCTAAAATTTGATTCTTGACTAATTAAAATTGACAGGGAGACTGGTTTTGTGCGGAAGAGAAAAGGACCCTGGAATAAACTTTATTACAGTTTAAATGACCCCAGATTTGGAACAATCTGCCCTCGAACAACTTAGCCCAGGTGTCTAATTTTGACCTTTTCCTCTTTTTAGGTGTAATGCCAGGTACCTGAGGATTAATGTCTGAACCCCTAGGATTTAAATTTTAGTGTTTTTCGTATTAGTATGTATGAAAATTGCTAGGTGCAAAACTGGGTTAAGGAGAAACCGGTTCAAAGCTTTTGGCTATTATAAAATCTCTTTGCTAATTTTATCGTGAATGGCTACTGAATAACACTTAATTATCAGTCAAGTCGATTGAAAGAACAATTCAATATAATTTTTGATGTTTCAAAGGTGTGTGAGAGTGTATTAAGCGAAAATAATCAATTCAAAATAAATAAAGGACTAACTTAACATAAACTTGTGTCGTGAGGTCTTGTGAAGTAGCAGAGGTCGCAGAGGCTCTCTCCCCGGTCTACAGAGACCTGTTTCTTTCGAATGAAGGTTGGGGAGGCGGGGGGGGCGGGGGGGGGGGGGAGAAAGCGCGCGGGAAATGATGGGAAGGGGAAAGAGAAGCACGCTACTGCTACGAGGCAGGGCGGGGGACCCCAGGTCGGTGAGGTAATCCGCTTAGGCTGGGTAACCCGCTTGCTCATATCATCTCTCATTTTTATCACGTTTACATGGTAGGTGGATGGGGTGACCATATAAGAGATTTTATGGCCAGGCAGGTTACCTCTCCTACCCGTGGTCCCCCACCTCCATGTTAACAGGCCCTTAATTATTTGTATTGGAATACCTAGAGGAAGCCTCTGCGAGGAGAGAGGCCCAGAAGAGATATGAGTGACCTTGTTTCCAGTTAAGGTGGCTCGACCAAGTTTTTCAGTCACCATACCTACTTTCTTTAAGTGGTATCCCCGGGAGAACTTGCTCCAAGATCACCCTCTTTTAAAGAAGTCACTTTATTTCCCTTCTTGGTCCCAGACATTGGTACTCAATTTTGAAACCAAGCTCTCGTTATCCAAGTTAAAGGCCCTGAGGACAAGGTTGCCTTGTTTGGAGCTTACTGGGAACAGTATTTCTCACAACGGCGATCCCCGAACTTCATAAGATGCCTCACAGCCATCTTACAATGTTCGTTCATCAGCGTCTAACGACAAGTAACTAAGTTTGATTGCCAAAAGATGCTGCAATAGGGAATTCAGAAAGCGGATCATTTTCGTTTATGGGAAACTACCCACCTACCCCTCCCCTAAGGCAACTTAACACTTACTTCTCACTTAAGGCAAAATGCTGGTTTAGGGGAGGGGTAGGGGCAGTTTCCCAGAAACGTAAAATAACCCAGAAAGCCATGCATGAGTAGCGGCGAAGTTTTGTCTTTGCCCTGGCGACGAGTTTCAGGCGCCGTCCACACGAATCTGGATATTTTTGAAACCCTATATTTTTTTAACACGAATCAACCTTCCGTCGACGACGCAAAACCAGTTAATTCGCTCGCCGAAACCGCATCTTCTTAAGCCCTGTCCACTCGAATCCGGGTCAAAATATGTGGTTTTAAAATGCCCGGATTCGTGTGGACGGGGCCTAAAGGTGATGTTACACGAGACGATTCGCAACAACGATTTTTAGCGCAAAACGGCGTCGCAACATTGTTACGACATTGTGTGGAATGGTTCCAACATTGCAACACTGTGTTGGCCTAAAGATCGTCGTTGCGAATCGTAGCTTAAAACTCGGCGTTATAACTCGGCTCTGAAAATAAAATAATATTTTAGTTCTTCCTTTTGAGAACTCTCTGCCCCCGCCCCCCACCCCCATCCCCCGTTCTTTTTTTCACTAGACAGTAAAAATCAAATCAAAAAATTCAAATTGTAATGAGCTATTTAGTTTTTTTCCTTAATCATGTCCAGTTTGATTAGACTCCTCATTTTCATTGAATTAAAAGCAACTAAAAGCAAACTGGGAATTATTACTGACAATTATTTTACAGACAGAGTGAGATTATACAATGATTATAATTTTGGGCAAATACTGCTCTAGAAATTTAGAATATACGATCGCAAATTGCTTTTAAAAAAGTAACGTGTGAATTGTCCAAGTTGTGGGAGGATGAACTCCCTTTGCGGTTTTATTCACTTTAATTAGCATGACAGAAGACTGAAGACAAGGAAAGAAAAGGATTGATTAGGGACAGATGTATTTTTAATGCGGCCTTTCTTCGCTGGTCACTCTATAATAAAAAGATCTTTTCTTCTACCGAAGAAGTTAAATGAATTTTCAGTGTCTTGCATTAGGAAGACAATCCAAAGAAAATTAACCAAGAGCGATTTACAAGTACCTCAGCAGACATGCTGTTCCTACCCGCAAAATACACCAAACAGCAACATTTTTTCATTTACAATTAGTTTAGCAGGGTGTTTCACGAATTGATGTATATGAATATTAGTCTTAAAGTCGCGATTAATAATTTATTGGGGCTCTCGAAATGAACCGGAGATTTCTCAAGCACTATAGTATATTTTTTCAGTTTATAAGTTTCCCGCGCTAAAAGAAAACCCGTAACATAAAAATTGTTGATTTTAAAGGCACGTGTGTAAATAGACGACTTAGAACTTTTTAGGATAGTTTTACAATACTCAAGGTAAGGTTGAGGTTTTATTTAGGTTCTAAGGATAGGTTTTCATTATTCATACTTATCTTGACTCAAAATTTACGACTTAGTTAATATTTTATGTTAATGGCACCAAAGTTAAAGTAAAATTCTTTATGACAAGAAGACGACTTTAAACACCTAGTCTGAACCTTTGGCGAAATAAAAAAGTGCTAAAATCTACGTGTTGTACATTGTATACAACATGTATAAAAGGTCTTTTCTTATTCAAATTTCTTTTTTGACTTCTTGAATTTATATGTTTTTACTAGCTCGTTACATTTTGGGTACGTTTCCTAGTAGTGTTTTAAGGTTTTGAAAACCTATGTAATCAGAATAATACTGATTTTGTTGTGCAATATCGTTTTCACACAACATCCACAAAACATGTTATAATGTAACTATATTTTACTTTTTCCTTCCAAACCAACTTCGAAGACACCCACGTTCTGATGTCGTCTCCGTTTGGATGAATATAGCTATTCATTACAATCAATGTTCCCACGTTTTTGCAATCTGGCCTTAGGCTCAAAAACTGAGGTTACTATCATATTTTTCGTACATTATATAAAAGCGTATTTCTCGATTTCATACGAGTTAACAATGTAACAGGAAATCTCCTCGTTGTGCATACATTTCCAATTTGAATAATTCATGTCGCTTGGCCTTTCTGTAAATTTACAATTCTAAAATGACAGCGCGTAGAAAACAATAAAAACTGTATTCATTTGAACCACCTGTCATACTTGTATGTGTCGCCTACTTTGGTACAGCGAACAAAAATTTAAGCGAAAACATCGAACTTGATCGAATTTGCGCGGATCAATATCTAATTGAAAACCCATTCGAGGGGAAGTAATTTCTTTTTTTCTGTCTATCTCCCGAACTCGCTTAGTGAAATTTAAAGGAGCGTCAATTGCTCTGTTTTTGATTGCTTTATTGCAATCCGGGAAGTCAAATGGATGAAGAAGAGATCAACAGTGGATTGAATCACATCGGTGAACAACCGACCCCTTCGGCTGGACTGAGCCGCAACTCCATGACTCTGATAACAAAACCGACATCTAAGGAGGAAAATGGCAATAAAGGACGAAGAATCATCATCAACGTGAGTGGCCTTCGGTTTGAAACGTACGAAAAAACTCTTTCGCAGTTCCCGGCGACACTGCTTGGCTGTGCGGCAAAAAGGGACTTCTACTTTGACAGCGAAAACAATGAATACTTTTTCGACAGAAATCGGTCTTCGTTCGAGGCCATTTTATTTTTTTATCAATCAAATGGCAAGCTTGTACGACCGAGTGGTGTTCCATTTAACGTCTTTGCCGAAGAGGTGAGGTTTTTTGAACTCGGTAAAGAGTATCTTCAGCGACTCGAAGTGGACGAGGGATACATCGCCGAGGAAAAACCAAAAATGCCTGCCAATCCAACACAGAGGAAAATATGGGAATTATTTGAGTACCCGGACAGCTCGCTGCCGGCGCGTTTTGTAGCCTTGTGGTCGGTATCGGTTATTTTATTATCGATCATCGTATTTTGCTTGGAGACTTTACCAAGATATAGATGCGTGGAAGACCCGCAAGGCACAAGTTGTGAGAAATACCAAAATGTGACGACCTCAGACACTAAAACTAGTGGAAAAAATGATGTTTGGTTTATTATTGAGGTTTTATGCATCACTTGGTTTACTGTTGAATACGTCGTGCGGCTACTATCTTCACCGCAAAAATTAGTCTTTATTCGCACGTTTCTCAATATTATTGACTTAGTGGCGATTCTGCCTTACTACATCACACTTCCAATGAACGAAACTCGCGTTACGTCTTTGGCTGTGCTCCGTGTTATTCGGCTGGTACGTGTTTTTCGCATCTTCAAACTGTCGCGCCACTCCAAAGGTCTGCAAGTGCTGGGCTACACCTTGCGTTCAAGTTCAAGAGAGCTGGCCATGCTCATTTTCTTTCTGATGATCGGTGTGGTGTTATTTGCTAGCGCTGTGTTCTACGCCGAACAGGATAGCAAAGAGACCAAATTTAGCAGCATCCCGGATGCTTTCTGGTGGGCAGTGGTTACCATGACAACTGTTGGGTAAGAGAAAAATTTGGTTTTTTTTTAAAGTGCATGAAAGAAATTTTCTCCCTCAGAGTTGTTCAAGTTGAAAACACAAAGGAATAGAAAACAGCACAAAACAAAACCAGGAGCCCATCAAGGCCAAAAAAAAAAAAAAAAAGCAGCAGAAGCTGTCCTTGACATTCCTCGTTGCCGGGTTACCCTTCTTCTCGGAATAGTAAGAAAAGGAGGTTTTAAATATAGCCTCTAAACTACTGAAATGGTTAAATAAGGTAATAAACTCTATTCAAGAGCATTGAAGACACATTGTACCTTGTTTAAAAGGTTAAACACAGACGTCAAGGTGAAGAAATTAAAAGCTCAAGAATCTCAAGTATTGACCGACCGCAAAATTTGGCATTAGTGATGTCGTTATGCAGTTATTTGATTAATTTATACCGGCATAATATCATAAAAACTGGCATCATTAAGTCAAATTTAATGTTCGGAGTAGTTCTACAAAGGGAAAAACAACTGAAATTCATAAAATTTATTTATAACTACGTTGTTTTCATTACAGCATTCAATAAAACCTTGAGTTTACGGAAAATGTTAAATAGTTAATATTGGGAATATTTTCCGGATAGAACAGGCTAGAATTGTTTAGTTTTCAATATGCCGAATAAGAGATATTCAACGTACGCAGTAAAATATTTGAATTTATAAACGAGAGGTAAAGTACTATATATACTTATCTATATTAAACTTAATTATTAGTGAGCCCAATTGCCTTTAGATAATTTCCATAAAATGGGGTTTTGTTTTATTCAAAAGACAATTGCGGAAGAGTATAAATAATTTATTTCCAGTCAGTCTGGCGGAAAGAAAAGCGACTGATAATTGCTCAGAGACACATGAGAGAATTGCTATCTTCTACACCAAGATATGTTTGTACAAACATATTGTTTTGTATAGCGTCTTATTGAATAATATCTCTAATTATTTTAATTGCTATTGCATAAGCACTACCGCTAGTGTTTAAGTTACACAAACTTGGCAAAACGTTTGAAAATGGAGATCACGCATTATTATCAACACTGCGATGCTTCTTGGTGAGTTACGCTGCGTTTAGTTGCGCAAATTACTCTGACAATGCCCTAGGACAGAAAAAAAAATTAAAACAAAATTAAATTCATAGAAAAAAAATTCGAATTTAATGAGCTTGAGTGGTACGGCTTGTAGTCTAAACATTCAAACTGTCAAAAACACTTGGATTATTATATAAACTTGTTCGCCACCGGAAATATTAGATGAAACACTTCACTTGTGTACGGCTTATAAGCACCGGATGTAATATCCCTCTATAGGAATATCTTTTCTAAAAACTAAATGGACATCTTTGAATTTCAAAAAGCAAGTTTTGTGTTGTCTCAGTGAGATTGGTATAGACGCATCATGGTGCATGTTTTTTGCTATAAATTATCCTACTGACCTGTTTAGCTATACCTAGGAATTGCCCCATTTAAGGGAAGAATGACAGCCTTGGATTCTGGAATCCACCCTGAGGATTCCGGATTCCGAGTACTTGATTTCTTTTTCTTTTGTCAAAGACACTTGTATTCCGGATTCCCATGCCCAGGATTCCGGATTCCACAAGTAAAAATTTCCCAGATACCCTTACATGGGGCGATAGGAAGGCGATCTCTGTAATCCCTACAGTTTTACAACAAAAACCGTGCTGCGTTCATCTTTATCTTTATCGCATATAGACAAAAGCTACAATGAATTGTAAATGATATTTGGGCATTTTCAGCCGCGGATAGTGTCGCACTAAAGAGATAAAGGAAATATCCAGATATACCGGGGAGTGGCATACTCTGCTTATCAAGGTGCAGCTATGATATGTCAAGGTTATAAATAGATTAATAATGTTCTTTCAGTGGGATCAAGGAAAGATTGAAAGACAGCACGAAATGGGAACGGGTTTTGTCTTTTCACCCTGATGAGTTACGCTCAACTACACTACCAAAAAGCGCATTATCGGAGCGTCCATTTATCTCACAAATTTTCAGGCTTTTTATATACGTGCGCGAGCACCTATCACAGTGGATGTTTTTTGCTATAAATTATCCTTACCATATAAATTTTCCTCCTGACCTATATAGTTATACCTAGGATCACGGAGAGATAAAAACACAGCCCGAAAATGAGAACCTGTTTTGTCTTTTCATCCTGATAAGTTACCCTCAACTACTCTACCAAAAGCGCATTATCGGAGCGTCAATTTCTCTTACAGATTTTCAGGCTATTTATAGATGGGCGTGAGCATCTAAGGAGCGTGTATCAAGGCATAAAACATCGACTGCCAAGTTTGAATTGTGCCCAATTATTATTAGTATGAAAGTAGTATTATTCGGCCGGCCAGTAAAGACCTGATAGTCTGACCCGCTGTTTCACCTCTGATGAGCAACGGATGGAGGTTCTGGGCCGGGTTGGAGTTGATTGGGTTTAAAGCTTAACTTGATGGTGTTGCCTTTGTTTCCTTAGGTTTTCGTGGTCAGTTTGTGTGTTTCTTATAACGCCACTTTGAATAAATAAACAAATTAATAATTTATTTATTTAAACCCTTGGTTCGTTTGCCAAATTAATATATTATAACCATTATCTGCTCTCAAGAGGTTGCCAGAAAGTTTCAAGAGAAGCATGATCTAATTGTAATTTCTATTTTTAGGAAATACACCCTCGTGGGGAGGGGGGGGGGGGGGGGGTGTTTAGAATAGTGATACTAAAGAGGATGGAGAAGAGTTGCCAAAATTCCCCTATCTATCTATCTATCTATCTATCTATCTATCTATCTATCTATCTATCTATCTATCTATCTATCTATCTATCTATCTATCTATCTTAACTTGTAGTAACTACCATAAACGAATGGAATTAGAATACTCCTAGTTAAAAAACATTAGAAAATCAGAAAAGAAACATAGAGGAAATATAGAAGAAAAAATAGAGTTATAGTCGTTGGAAAGTGGCGGTAACGTTACATCCATTTAGATTTTTGGCTATTTTTTTGTCATCATAGAGCAATTTGGTAGCGATTCAAATATTACCGTGTTTTTGCTTTTCCTCCTCCTTCGACTTCATTCCCGGAGTTCTGTCCTACTCGTACCTTATCTCGCTCCTTAGGGAAGAGTAGGGGAGAACACTGGGAACAAGGGTGCATCTCCTTAACTATCTTTTCTTTTTCAGATACGGTGATATGACGCCCCTGACCTTTGGAGGTAAGATTGTGGGCTCAATTTGCGCTATATCGGGCGTTCTTACCATCGCTCTTCCTGTTCCTGTTATAGTTTCGAACTTTAACTACTTCTACAAACGAGAAGAGTTAACCCAGTCGTTGGAGATGGCCGAAAATGGCCAGTGCGGAACAGAAATGCATGAACCTAGCGAGGCCTTTAACGGACCCCTAATCAGTCCTTCAGGGCAGATGACAGTCAGTTCATTTGATACCCTTGGAACAGAAGAGGTTCGAGTAAAAACTGAAACTCCCGTGTAATCACGTGATTTTGGACAGCAACCGAGGCTAAAACTGTGGAAGTTTTTTGCTTCAAATCAAAGGGCGTTCGGAAAGGCTATTATTTGTGCATTGGCATCTTACGAAAGCCACCTGAGGGCTATTGATGATTCTAGTTGTAGTGAGTTTCCATCAAGTTAAGTCCTGCACCGTCTTTGTCAGCATGATTAACGAGGAAACAAGGTTAAAGAGGACAAGAGAAGGCTTTCTTCCAAATATTAAATCTAGGAAACAAGTTGAATGGTGCAAGTATTTAACAAACCTCGTGCAGAACGCAACATGCAGAATATTCCAATATAATTTTGAAGTACCAAGAGTTAGAGTTCTAGAAAATATTCCTCTCTTTATGTTATTTGGATACAAGAAAAACTTGTTACTGATGTAAACTATTATTGACTTGAGTCTTATGGGCTAATTTGAAAGCGATTGCGAGACACATTATCTGTCCGTTAAAACCATTAGTTGCAACCTTTCATTCTAGTAGGAGGACACAAACAACGTTATACTTTCTGTAGTTTTGACTTTGATTTACCGGAGGATTCCAGGACACTCGTTTCTGTCGCCATCTTGCCTTGGAATTCCCCACTCCTGAAACTATGAGGGGAAGAGGTACAA
Source organism: Porites rus (assembly GCA_964035705.1). NCBI lineage: Eukaryota > Metazoa > Cnidaria > Anthozoa > Scleractinia > Poritidae > Porites > Porites rus. The sequence goes on along the minus strand of OZ037997.1, from coordinate 2,777,892 downwards.
ACTTTCGGCGCAACTATGTTTTGGATCGTTAGGGTGGACAAGCATTAGTTATGGTTTATCGATGGTATTCAGCACAACCATTAACCAGCCATAAGAAAGGCTTGTCCACCAAAGCGATCCCAGAAATAGTCGCGCCGAAAGCTTGTACCTATTTCCCCTATAGATTCTGGAGAGAGTGGGTATCCCTATTCCCAAAACCCTAGTGATATGGGCATCCCCTTCTCATATTACCTTCGCGATTATGGTAAGGGTTAGGGTTACAGGGAATGCCCATATTACCTAGAGTTTTGGGAATGGGGATGCCCAAAACGCGGGGATCACTGTGACCAGGGAAATAGAATTTTCCAGGATTTTTTAACATATCCTGAAAAGCCACTACGATGAAAAGATCCACCTTTGGCATCGAAAAGAGCTTTATGTCATAAACAATAATAAGAGGGCTATCCCGAGGGAAAAAGAATCAATGGACTTTCTTTTACCTTATCCCTCTGTCACCTGTGACCTTGGTCACAACGTAAAAAGTCTGACGAGTATCCCTTTTTGTCTTGGATACAAAAACCGAAAGAACCTGAAAACCAAGACATATTTGAATGCTCGACATATCACATTACAGCAGCTCTTCTCGTCAATGATGTTTAATTGCTTAATGAAAGAGGAATTTCACTATAACATAACGCATTTGATAGGCCCAGATGGTATACTGATCACGGCCAGGGACGACTGTAATGTAAAATGGTAATCGCCGATGGAGGAATTTTAAATTGATTAAGTAGGTTTTGCTTGCAAAGCTCAGAATTTATGATATATAAACTTAAAACATACCTCTGTATCATCCTACTTAGAATACTATTTGGATAGACAGTAGTATTGGGCGGTCATTTGTAGAACAAGGAGAGACGTTTAGGAAGTTCACTTTAATTATAGTTCTAGTTATGAATAAGTAACATAGTTAACGGAAATTTTATCCTCTCAGGGCCTTGAAATAACTAATATTTAGTTTCTCCTTAATTTAATAGTTCTTAAGCAAACAAAAAGGCAAGAAGAATAAAGGGAACGATTATCACCTATGCATTGTAACAGTATTAAAACAAATCTTCCTCAATGGTAACAAATAAGGGAATATGCATTTTGATCTTAGGGTTAGCATAGTTAGCGATTAAAATCATTTTATGTTGTCCAAGCCTAACATTATCTTCACACTTTACAAGAAAGGAACCACGTTGGCATGGGCTTGTAGCTAACATTTTTAGACACTTACGGGCCGACCATTTGACTTTTTTTTGGGGGGGGGGGGGGGCGGGTATGGGTGATTTGGTTTGCGTAAGGAATCCTTACCTTAATTTCAAAGACATATTGAATTGCCCATTTCGGGAAATTTCCTGGTGTTGTGGATGGTGTAATCACCAAATAACATAATACAAAAGATTGACGAGGGGAAGAAGAGAAAGAAAGCACTTTCTCAGCTTTCTGTTCCTCACCCCCTCCCCATCGTTCTCTCGTTTGACCTCGGTTCAGCTTTCGCGCGCGCGGCGGGCTCGAGAAAACTGCAATATCCACGCCACAGCAGCAATACCATGTACCAAACTAAGAATAGCTTCCGCACTCCCCCTCCCCCCTCCAACTTCCGTGTTGCCCCAATCCTTTTTTCAAAGCGAGTCCTCTCCGCTGAGTATGCCAATAAAAATAGCAATAATGGAAAAATAGAAAGCGCTTCTCTCTTTCCCCTCCCCATCATGCCCAGCGTGCTTTCTTTTCACTTCCCCAGCCTTCCTACGAGACAAAGAGGCCTCTGCGGAGGAGACAGAAGCGAGGCCTAGTACACAATCTTTCATTAGAAAATGAACGTAATTTGCTGTAGATGACAACTTATTTTCATTATTTGTTCACTGCGAAAGGTTCATCAAAGTAATTTGAGTTGTACAAAGGAAGTTTTATAAAAAGGACAATGGACACCGATAAAAACTTATAATTTACTGGCTATCTGTCTTTTGTAATAAGGAGTAAGGTAATATGCCTTTAGACACTCAAAAAGGTGCTGCAAATAAAGCCGATGATATTAGCTGCAGTAAATGGGTAATTTAATTTGTGTCTTAAAGTTATAAAACATTTACAAGATTAAATAAAAGAAATGGAAACAAGCAAACCCAGTAAATTGTGTTAAGAAATATTTGACTAGCTGGCTGTACCCGGACAATGACTAGTCATAAACTTTGACGTCATCGTATCGATATGGGGTATTGACAGAACTGCAATGAGTTATCAAGTATCGTAATGGTATCGCAACTTTTCAAAAACAACTTATCTACCCAGCGTTAAACTTGCCTCCAGTCATTCTTTGAGGATGATCGAAGGTGATACCAAAAGTCTGTCTCATACGTGAGCTGCACCTCTGTTTTATTTAGCGCTCCCTTTTTCCTTACCACCTTTAAAATCGCAATCAAATAATAATAATAATAATAATAATAATAATAATAATAATAATAATAATAATAATAATAATAATAATAATAATAATAATAAGTACTGTCCCTGTAAGAAGAAGGAAAAGAGAAACCTGGGACCAGTGGTGACTTGTTGTAACCCGCTCCTAAGGACTATAAACCGGGCCGAACATCCTACCTGAGTCTACAAGGAATGGACATAATAATAATAATGATGATAATGATAATAATAATAAAAATAAATATTATTTTAACACATGTAACGTACAAATGTACCCTAACTTTTGTGTGGCACGGGGCCAAACATTGAAGAAGTCAGTGAAGTACCCACACGCATCTAGAATCTCTGGTATGCCAGGTATTTCTTCAAGACGTGCGCCTGTCTTAATGTACGCACGTTCTTGGTTGTCGAACAGTACTCCGTCGAACTGAGAATCAAGGGCAGAATGAAAACGGTAGCAAATCGTGTCAAAAATTATGTTTCTGATTTTTTTGCGAAAATATATCTGCGGATTCATCTCAAAGACAGCACGTATCTAACCATTTGCTGACCCCCATTTACCCTCTTGCGATACTCGGACTGTTTGCATCGGTCATCGGCTACCTTATCTACTCCGCAGACATAAAACGAAGGATTCCTCGCATTCCAATAATATGACCAGGATACCTTTCAATAATTGAGCATGTTAAATTACTTATATCTCAATAAAAATTAAGAAATTTGAAACCATTTGCTTGAACGTGTTTAGCGTCGCTTGGTTCAAATGCTGTGCAGACAGTGTTTAAGTAGAAGTTAACTTAACGTTAAAGTTATCCTTCCACATCGGTTTGATAAAGATTCCTTGTCGGAGCACCCGCACACATGCACAATTAAAGTGACAAAGCAATAAGCTCGACCAATAAGGTAAGTAAGTAAGTCGTCAGTATGATGAATGTTGACACCCGAAAAAATCATTTGAATACTGTCTAGCCGGAAAAAAAAAGTTGAGTAACGTTTCATACTGTCACACCCCCCTTATCTCAAAGTGCTTGGTTTGTCTTACGAAGTGTTCTTCTTAAAAACAGCAGCCCGCAATGATTCTGCAGTAGAAAAGGGGGTAGTTTGATCCGGTCGGAGCCAGGGGAGATAACTCTCATAGCACGGTTGCCGTGGGTTAAAGTATTTTTCGTAGCATGAGTGGTCATGATATATGTCATGATCATGTTTTGTCAAACGATGTATCAAGAAAGTAGTTGCAATGTTAGGAACTGTTTACTTAAATTTACATTGACTTTTTATTGCCTTATGTTGTACGCGTGCACACAAGTGACAAATCATTCTGTGACAAGATATCTCCGGCGGCTAAACTGATAAAGATTTTAGCAGCTGTATGCCATATTTGATTTGCCTGCGTACAGACGTCTCAAGGAAATAGGAGACGTCCGCACGCAGGCAATATCTGATATGTCAGTACCTCCCTGGAGGTGTCGAGGCAGAAGAGCGGGCACTCGTACTCAGGGATGTGATTTGGTAACCAGCTACGAGAAGGGAGGGAGGGAGGGGGGAGGACATAATTACAAGCTTTCTCTAATGATTTGGTCACCTTTTAAAACATTTTTGGGCCCCTTCATCAACACACCGCATCGCTTACACTTTTGATGGACAACGCTGTTACATGGCGATATTGTGATTTGATCGGGTGTTAAATTTTGAATTTGGCAGATTTCGAGGTTTATCCAACAAAATCCGCAAACCATCAGAACGCGATGACCTAGATAGTTGACTTGGTATGTTTGTCAGTGTTAAAATCATATTATGATAACTCTTTCGTATATTCTTAAGAACATGTGGTAAATAACCCAATAGTTGGGAGAGGACGGGGGGGGGGGGGTAGTTCGGGAGAATTGGGGGCGGACGGGGTAAAGGTGGGTGGTGGGAGATCTGAAGATCAAAGGGGTGAGAAGTGGGAGAAATAGGGGGAACTTTCGCAACAAAACCTTACAGGGCTAAGGGGGGTGGGGGGGAAGCCAGGAAAAGGGTGAGGTTTTCCGCCTAATATGAGTCTAGAGCGTCACAAAACAAACAAACATTACTTTCAATGGTTCAGACCTGTTGGTGGAAGAAGAATGTGAAAATCCGCACCATGGTAACATGTTTCCAATTTCTCCTGGATATTACAGTCCTCTCAAGAGAAATCGAAGACAATGGTCATGCAAAATTTTGGAAGGTGGGCGGGTAAACAAGGTGCATTATGGTCTATGTGAAGATGGCGAATGTTGGATGGATAGCAATTGAGGCCCTAAAAGCTAAGTACAGGTTTGATATGTTGGGTTAAATAGCTGCAAGTCTCTAACAAAACACTCTTTTCTCTTTTTTAAGCAAGGGAATTTCTCCATGGAAGCTGCCAAACTCAGGGAATTTCTTTTGGTGGTTTGGAAATCACAGACATACTTTGGCCAACTTTATGTCTGCTTATGGCTCCTGTCTTACTTAGCTACCTTGATCGGAATGGAAATACTTCATTCTATGGATAACAACCTAAACTGTAACTACACCTTGAAACAGCCAAATGTCAAGCTGGTATGTCCTGATTACGACAATTCCCCCCAGAAGTACCGATTTACATTCACGATAATTTACGGGGTTCTTATGTTTGCCATTTGGTTTCTCTACACCGCTTACTCAGTTCCGAGGCTACGAAAATTTCGCAGACATGAAGTGTTTAGACCATTTTGTGGTCTCTACACAGCGTATTTCATACAACTGTTTTCCAAGCTTCTCATCCACTTTGTGATGTTTTTCATTTACGTTACACAAGTGCAATTTGCTTTCCCCTCGCGTCTTCACTGTTTTCTTAGGAACACTACTGACCCTGACTCGAAGCCAAAAACCATCAGTTGTAACGAGAGATACCGCGTGGAAAAGTCAGTCATGCAAACCACGCTAACAACTGCCCTAGCGGTGTTGACTTTGATTCCTTTAGTAGAACTAGTTTACGTCTTAAATATGACGAGGTCCAGAAGCAGAACGGTGTTTGTCGGAGAAGAAAATAATGAACGTGAACATCTTGATAACGGATGTTTGTGCGTTTGTGCAATACCAACCGACACACAATTCATCTTACTTAGCCTCCACTTGAGAAAAATTGACCTTCCAAGCGAACCTGAAAACCAATCTGAAAAGGAACTGGAGAAATACTTTGAGGACATCAAAAACTTTTATTTGGAGAAAACCGAATACGTGGACAACCTTCTTTTACCTGACCGTGGGGTCTTAAAACTAGATGACATTTTTATCAAACCGGTCATCACGGACGCGAGACGCCCCAAATCTGCTACAAAAAATTATTTTGTTCAAAACAAGTTGGCGGAAAACAAAGAGGATTTATCGTCTACCTTTTTGTTAACTGGAATGGCTGGAACAGGAAAGACTACATTTGCTCATAAGATAATCAGGCAATGGGCGAAAGGAGAATCATGGCTTTCGAGTATAATCAAGGTTGTTTTGTTCCTTGATTTTAACCTTCTGAAAGACGCTGAGAGAACTGTTTGTCTGAGGGAATTAATTTGCAACCAATTTCCCTTGGAATTTAACGATTTTGTGCAAGGAAATCCCGGTTCCACTTTAATTATTATTGACAACGTCGGTGAATTGAATATAGAGTTTAAAGAATCCGATTTTTCAGATACTTTAGACGAAGAAATGCCCTTTTCAGTTATGTTGGAGAAACTTGTTATCGGCAAACTGTTAAAGGGCGCTACAGTTATTGGTCTGACCAGGCTATTATACAGCGGCTATACAGGGTTGGTAGGCGCCGAGAGTCAAGCCGAAATCGTGGGATTTCTTCCGCAGTCAGTCGAAGAATATATAAATAAGTATTTCGACAGAGCAGATGTGGAAGTGAACACACATGAACTGCTAAACCAATTTACCGACGATGCTTGTTCCATCTGCTGTGTTCCATCCAACTGCTTCTACATGTGCTCTTTACTAAAATGGCCCCGACGCCTTGATAACTCATCTGTTGTGGAGAAGATAGAGAGAATTCCAGAATCAATCACACAGTTGTACATTCAAGTGATTCAAATGATGTCCTTGAAGGAGGAGCAACCATCATGTTCAGTACCAACAGATAAAGGACGGTTATCAAATTGCACAAACCAATATTCAAAATCTCCAGAAAGTGAAAGTACTCCACTTCGTCTGGCCAACATTGACAGCCACGCATGCTCTTTAGCAATGAGAAGTATCGATGAAGGAAAGGCCACCTTTACCTTTGACGAACTTCGTTGTGTACTGTCAGAGGAAGACATTCCAGTTTACTTTCGTCCTATCGAGCTTAACAAGGATGACCAAGAAACACGTTTCTCTTTCCGCTGGGGTTGTTTTCAAGAATTTTTAGCAGCCTACTTCACCGTCTCTGATTATTCGCTGACGAAATTCCAGAGCTTGGTTGAACAAGTCAAAGAGGACTCAACTGGACAGCGCGACCAAGTGCTTCAATTTGCCTGTGGCCTTTTGTTTCAATTACCACAGGCCTCGGATAAGACGAAGAGAGAAGCAATTCATCTTGTCACAGTTGAATTAGATAATGGACCTCAGCATTGCAAAAGAAAACAAAAGGAACTGCAAATTGTCTTGCTGAAGTGCGTTGCGGAGATCAAAGATCGTAAGCTTTATCGAGAAGTAGCGAGCAGGTTTATTCCTTTCGTCGAATTTCCGTGCTGTGACATTGGTGTTATCGAATGCTCCGCCCTTGCAAATGTATTAGGTGCATCTCCTTTTGCGTCAATAAGAAGCATCGATTTATCGGACAACAAAGTGGGAGTGATGGGCATACGACAATTAACACAGAAACTACTGCTTCCAGGAAAAGGGCCAACCGAGGAGCTTAACGTGAAAGCAAACATGCTGGGTGACCAGGGTATAAAGGAAATGACCGAAGCTCTTAAGAAGAAGGAATGCAGGTTAAAGATTCTAAATGTGGCAGAAAATTGTATCACAAGCGTTGGTGTTTCATCACTCTGCTCAGCCCTTAACTTGAACACTTCCATAGAGGAACTGAATCTAAGTGGTAACGACATCTGCAGTGAAGGCGTAGCGCAGCTAGCCACGACTCTTCGGAAAGAGAAGACTAAACTCTCAAAAGTACACCTCGGCTTGAACAACATTGAAGATAATGGAGTTGCAAGTTTGGAGTCGATTCGTCAAAGCAGTATCAGCTTGGCATAGAACAATATAACCATCACAGGCATTAAATCCCTGGCCTCTTTCTTTCACTCTTTGACAAACCTAGAGGAACTTGATTTGAGTGGCAATGTCATTGAAGGTGTTGGATTGAAAGTAATGCTACCTTGCTTGATGACACCAAGTTGCAGAATCAAACGCCTTGAACTTAACTTTTGTAAGTTATTAGACGCGGGACTGACACACTGCGCCGAACTTTTAACTTTCTCATCAAACCAAATAACTGTTCTAGGTCTCGCAGGGAACAGCATCACGAACGAAGGTGTTCGAAACTTTGCAGGAACGTTTGATTCTCCTGCATGTAAGGTGAAACATTTGAGTCTAAGTCGCAATCAGATCGGAGATGAAGGAGTGGAAATTCTTTCACAGAATTTGTGCAGCTTAAATTGTACCCTTCAAGAACTGGATTTAAGTAGAAATTTAATCCATAGCAAAGGCTGCAAGTTCCTCGCTGCAGCTATCCGGAAACGCAATTGTTTGCAGAGATTAGATCTGCAAGGCAATCAAGTTGGTGACGAAGGTGCCACAGATTTACTATCATCACTCCGGATTCACAACTGCAAGCTTCACAGTTTGACACTAGATCAAAATGACATCGGCGATGAAGGTATTTCCCGTTTGCCCCATGCATTCCGCAGCCCCCATTGCAACCTGGAAAATCTCAAATTGAGGAGAAACCTGATCAGTCGAAAAAGTCTGGAATCTCTGACCGAGGCAATGAACAACACCTTCTGCCGACTAGAGCTGGCATTAGACGAGTTGGCTTAATAATCTTAATTTAGTAGTTCGTTTGTACAAATGCATCTGCAAGAAAGGACCAAACACCGCAACGGAATGATTTTCCCTAAGGGAACAGTAAAGCGTTATATCATACAAGAGTGTTAATATTTGTCTTAATAGCTTAAAACTTGATTATTATATAGTGGGAATTTGTAAATCTTTTTTGTGAAATCCACAGGGGAAATTAATGCATGTATTGACCTTTTAATACCATACCACTACAGTGTGTCTAGACCCTTCCACCCCAGCGCCAATGCCCTCTCTCAAATACTTGCAAGTCTAACCTAGTCGACTTTTCGATGCAGATATTCAAATTCCAGAGACGTAGTTGCAAGCTCTCTTTCCTTTTCCCGCCGAGCCGACAGAGCGCCCCGGAGAGCTTGCTGGCAAGCTATTGCAAGTCACTTGTATTAAATCACTTCTGTAGTGTTACGATACTCTTTTACCCCAACCCCTCCCCAAAATACTTGCAGGTCACTTGTAAGAAAATATAACTGTATTTCAAGTTCTTGATATTTTGGGTACATATACATTAGAGATAACAAAGTTTTATTTGTATGTTACAAACTGATGTACAGCAGTAATGAAAAACAAAAGAACACTGTTCTCAGTTGTGAATAAATACAGTCACGAAAGGACGTATAAGTGGCTCCTACGTAGGGAGCGCTTTTAAAAAAAATAATGCCAAGATTAGTGGGAAATTCTACCATTATATAAAGGGGCTGACATTTGTAGTTTTGTTTTCTTTCTAAAAGTGAGTACAATTTGTAGAGCACTTAAAATTTATACCAATGACGGCTTGTTATCTTTTTCGTCTTATTTCCATACTAAGTAATCAAAGACCTTTGATGTTTAGTAATATATACCATTTCTGAAATACCAGGGAAAAAACATACCGTATTTCTAGGGATGTCGTAAAAGACCGCGAACATTTCGCTGTCTCGCATGCAAGCCGGACTTATTTTAATTACCAAATTTTGAGAGCTAATAAGATGGAATCACATAGTAAAGCATATCTACTGTCAGTCCTCTGAGGAATTGAAGATACTATGCTTGCCGTGTTATATTCAGTACCTAATTTTCCTTCAATAATTTACGAAAAAGCAAGCTAATGAAGTAGACAAATTGCTGTTATCAAAATTATTCTTGTGTTGTCTATATACTCAAAGGGTTTCTGTACAAATTAGAAGTATGACCAAAATTCACTCAACACTGAAATGGTCAACATTTCTTTTCTGCAAAGAACAGGGCACACCTAAAAAGATCAACGAGAAGATACACAACTCGAGTAAACCGCAATGAGAGACTGCACTGAACTGGAGAGTAGTTCAAACTACCAACCAAAATGGTTGATCAGCAAATGTTTTCGATTTGCTTTTCACTACCAATTCCAGGCCCTGCACTAATTCTGAAGGTAAAAGACACTAGCATTCTCTCTCCAGATTCTCTCCGTAAAGTAAGAGGGGAAATTTGGCAGGGAATTCCCCAAGAAGTCTTGCCCACTATTTCCACGAACGCGGACCAGCCAGTTCCCTCGTGGAAATAGTAACGAGTGTAGCTCGAGTGTTTATCACTTCTCACCTATCTTGATAGGTTCAGTTTTGCGCCTTAAGTGTTTACAATAGGATTTCACCTGAAAAAAAGAATGGCGTAAAATTCCGGGTACAAGCTTCAGCCCCACCACCCCTACTCTCAGTCTACCCGCGGCGCAATTTACATGTACATAGAACAAATATGCCTGTTACTTGATAATGACCATGTGAAAGGCGTTTTAAGGTCACACTTTTTATCAATATAATTCTTTTCCCCCTTTGATTCATTAGGAGAGACTGTCTTCATTCAATTATATTCGAAAAAGTACAATTACCCTTTTAATTTAATTTACCTAATTATCGCAAATTAAAACCAGCATACGTTCACGCCAAGACTCGGCTGCAGATACTGGCGGAAACTTTGCACTTGGCTCAGCTGTTTTAGAACCCTACTAACAACATAAAGATCTCACTTATAAACGGATGGACTTTGGTAACGCACTACAACATCGACATTCGACAGTGACCTAGAACTAGTTTGCAATCGAGGCAAGGAACCAATGTGGTTCTTCAAGGGACAGAAAGAAGAGAAACCCTGGCAACGAAGTTGCTTGACAACAAGTTAGTTTAGTTGCAACTTCTTACAGAGAATGCGCAAATTGTCTGATTGGCAAAGTAAAATAAAGAGCGTTACATTGATTTACAACAAACCTAATTAAGGGGGCGTTTCCAGTTTACGTCTTTCGTAGTTATAAATTGTACGGTTGATAAAAAAGATTTCTATCAATACGCAGACATAGTGAAGAAACAACAATTATGATAATTTGTTGCAAAACAAATTGGTTGGCAGGATAACTTTAAGTAATTACGTAGCAAACACTTATAAAAATAACAAATTAAATACAAGAATACTTAGCTATCCTCTCCAAAAAGGAAAAGAAATATAGGAAACGAATATTGCAAATAAAGCAAAATAAATCGAGAATTGGCTCTTTTACCAACCACGAAAATGCTTCTCGAATACTCAAGGTCACGCTCCTTTCAGGGCTAACATCAAGGGAGGAAATCTGGAAAATGACAACTGGTTACTTCGCCCAAACGAAAGAAAGCTCGCCCCGAATTAACTTTTTGTGGGCGAGTTATTTGATGGCGAGGCTGGGTGTTTGTGAATTAACCGCAAGTCATAAAACCCAGGTAGGGTGTGCATAATTCTCATCAATTAAATTCATACCCAACATTATTAATAATATTCACAAGTCGGATAGGTTTTATATATATATATATATATATATATATATATGTATAGAAATTCATGGAAACCTTTTAACCATTGGAGGAGACCAATATTGGTCCCCACTAACCTCACGCAAATTCCTTTGCATAATAAATCTTTTGTGACATTGCCATAAAATTAAGCACTACAACTGACTAGTGTAGTTTGGCAATGTTAATAACCCTGTCTAACTGAAAAAATAAATTTTGTATCTATAATTTAAGCATACTTGATTAACAATTTATTATTGTTAATGAGCCAATGTAATTGACATCTGGAAAGAAAAAAAGAAGAAAAATATCTTGGTGTTAATATTTGATAACGAAGCTTAACTTATCTCCTCTGCAGAGGCCTCTTTGTTTCATGAGGAGGCTAAGATGAAGGGAAAAAAAAAGCAGGGGGATGATGAGCGGCCTTTTCTTTCATCCCATTGTTTCCTAGTCTGCTACACAGTCGTTTTTAGCGTCGTCACGCAACGCTCCTCCCCACTAACGGCCGTTAGTGGGGAGGCGCGTTGCGTGATGACACTAAAAACGGCTGTGTTAGTGGGGAGGCGCGTTGCGTGACGACACTAAAAACGGCTGTGTAGCAGACTAATTGTTTCCCCGCGATTACCATTTTGTTAATCTTTATTAGAATTCTAGCTGTAGCCTCTGTAGAGGGAGAGATATTCCTATTAAGCACCTTAACCATATCATTGTGGAGTAATTGATTATTAAATGCTTCCTTACCCAACTGTCACATCTTCAATTGCCCAACTGCTGCTACGCAAGATTGTTGCTTGTAATCAGAGCATCTAAGGCAGAAGAAAATGACATTAGAAAATGTCTCACTAATTAAAAACACAGAACTATTAACCATGCAGTGTATGCAATTGCCAATAAATTAATTATAAAGGAAAAAAATGAATTTTCAATAAAATGAGGAAAAAGGTACACTGAAACAGTACCCTTAAAGGGTGTCCACTAAATGGCTTTTCAACTGCACTGACAAAATGAGACTAAGAATTTTTCTTGCGATAATTTTGGGCACTAATGAATGCCAGTACACCTTCCTACATAAAACAATATTTTACCTGAAGCTTTACTGTCATTACTTGCTGCACCATGCTTTGTATTTTTTGCTGATGTCTTTGGAGATGAAGTGACACTTGATTGACTGAGTGATGATTCAGATCCAGAGGAGTTCTTTCTTACAGGTTCCTTCTCTTTGGTCTTGTCTTTTCCTTTATCTCGCTGCTTAAACATCTTTCGCCAAGACTTGGAGCGTTTAAACTCACCACCATTGCCAAGCTGCAGCAAATTAACTTAAGTTAGATTTTATTGTTTCTAAGGCTATACCCCCCCTTTTTTTTCGTTTAGTGTCGAACACCTTTCCTGATATTGGGTCAGTCGGTCAGATTGAAAATAGTTATTAAAGACATTAAAAGTTAACAATCACATATCTGGATTAACAAAATGCACAATATACTGTAAAAAGTGTTCCTGTGTTTGTTCCTGTATTTCTGTATGCTGTTACCATGCTCATTTTTTAAATTAAAAGAATTATTCCAAGTGAAAAATGGTTCAATTTTGTGGTTACTTTCTTTCTTTTTTTTTTTTTGAAAATGCCAAAAATTTGGGTCAGTCGGATGATGCTAAATGGAGGAAAAAAAAGACGATGGCCCAACATGGAAACTCAATAACACACTCCAGTAACAAAATACATCAAATAGTTTTCCAGTGAGAAACTTATGTATAAAGTGCTAGATGATTTCATATATCTAGCCTGTATCTAGTCGAGAGGGGTGGGGGATTGGGAGGATGGGAAGGGGGGGGGGGTCTCCACCCCCCCAACTCCTTCCCCTCTTTTTCTCAGTTGAATCCTCTACTAAAATATCTGATGAAAAACTAGCCACAACAGACGAAAATTCACAGAGAATGGCAAAACTCACTTCATCTACAATTTCCCTGTCAGTGGCATTTGCCAAGAGCCAGTTGAAGTCTCGCTCAAGAACATGACGTGTCTACAAAATAAATCAACATGAGTCACATACACTCAGTACTAACATGAAAACTGGAAAGGCGTACATAACACCTAAGGCACAGTTGGAGCTGACGTCACCCACACATCTCTGTTTTCAGCATCATGAGGCATCCAGGAGAACAAGGTCAAGTGGACAGAAAGAGAGCTCAACTCCCATAATCCTGCTACTGGGTATTACAGTGGTTCTGCTCAGGGGCAGGTTAACGAAGTAATGGTGTTCACCCTTTCAGAGATGAGGGGTGTTATCGTGTGAACTCATACATCATAACATCTCCCTACGTGAGTATAGAATTTGCACAAAAATTGAGACCTAAAAAGAAATGATAAACACCCTATTGAACAACAACAACAAAAATAAAAATAAGACTTAAGTGGAATTTCGCATTATTCATTTCAATACCACATTACTAAACTGAGTACCAAATGCCATTAAACCGAGAAATACACCATGGAAGAAGAGAGAATGAAACCTTAGCTGAAATAAGAAATAAAACGTAGAAGCCTTACTTGTGTGTTCTGACTGGGTATCTGTAGAGCATACGCCAGAGTACTGTGATCAAAAGTCTCATCCAAAGCAATAACTGCCCCATGTACTCCAGTGCCAGGAAGATTGTCTGCGTATTCTGACAGTCCAATCTTCTTAAGCCATGTAATTACACGATCGTTACTCCAGACAAGTACATCTGAAAAATAATGTTCATAACATTGCTTTGGTACAATCACTGGAACATTTACTCTAGGTAACAGGCTAAGAGGGTTTCTGAATGTTGTCCCAGCGTGAACTCTATAAGCTACAAAAAATCTCTAGTATGGTTCAGGATACAGAAACAAGCTAAAGAAACCAGTTTGTTACTACAGTTGGCAGCCAGTGCAATTTACACATTGGGCAACTTGTTGCTTTTAAAACCAATTTTGCAATTCTCTTTTGTGTCAATGGGATGAACTCTTTCAGGCATTGTTAACAATATAATTTCTAATTTAGCTTTTACCTTTTGACTCGTCTGCACACATTTGTCTTCTTTTCTCTAGCAACTTGAAGAATAAAAAAGACCTTTATCATCTATTTACCAAAAGAGTATCTCTAAACTGTTAAGTAATACGAGTCATCTATTAGAAAGTTGTTTAAGGGGCATCTCATATGCTGCAAGGAGTTTTGGTTGGGCTTATATCTGGGGGGGGGGGGGGAGGGGGGGTGAGGAGATCAGACTTGTTATCTGTAAAAACTCAGACTGGTGATCTGTCATCTCAGGAGTTTTAAAGGGTCCCCTACAGTACTTGGACCATGTGTTTTTTTTGTCTCATTTACCAACAATTTGCCACGAGCTGTCTCACTTAAGCACTAAGCATTATTTTGCTGAAGATGCAAAGTGATATATATTACAAAAAATAATATACATGTGCAAGACTTAAGTGCCAAATCTAGCACTGACTAATGAGAAGCAGACCACCATGTAATAATGATATTGTTCTGCTCAACCACTTGCATTGGTTTACAACAATGTAGACACAAACACCTACCCGCCTATCATAATTCATAAATCCTAAACATTTAACACCACACTGTAAACTGTGCCTAAAAAGAGGAAATAGGTTTGTTAGTTGTTACATCAAAAAAGTTCACCAGTGAAACCGATAAAAACATATTACGTAAAAAAGTTCACATCATTCTGTAATTTACATATTTTACAGATGACAAGATGCTATGATTGATTTTGTTGTGCCAGCAAAGGATAATGCAAGGCACAAGTCAAGATTTTTGTTTATCACGTTTCTGCTATCTTACCCTGACTGGTTGAGAAAACCCTACCAAAATGTTTAAGAGGTATAAAAAGCACAGCACATGTACAAAAAGTTCACATATAACAACTGCAAATTACCATCAACTAAATAGCCAATCAGTCAACAATCAGTAGTTTAAGCATCAGTCAGGAAATAAGTCCATCGACTAGACATCATCTTACAAACCTGTGAAAACTATCAACTACTTTCAAATATTTTTGATATTCCTTTTTGCTGATGTGTTCCAGCATTCTTGCATCTACTAAACATTCTTGAAAAGAGCTCTGCAGGAGACAACACACAAGGGTTAATGTTATTATCGCAGTAGGATTTTAGTGAAAGAACAATAACTCCTTTTGGTTCCCTTAACTCATCAGCATAAAAACAAACAAACAATATAATAATAATAATAATAATAAATGAACAAAGGATAAAACTAAGTCACTACATAATTTTATTTCTATACAACCCAATTTCTATCTTTCGTTGAGTCCAGTAATGTAAGAAATTTAAGGTGATCAGATAACACCTGTAATTGGTCAGGAGGGAGTTTACTCACCTTGTATTGAGCAAGACCTAAACTTGGAAGCCACTCATTGGCAATCCAGTCATGGTTCATTTCACCATAGACTAATGACTGCAAAATAAACAGGAGGTCAGGGGTTTTGATAAAAAGTAATAATCATTTTACTGTTTGTACATGTATCACAACAGATATAGTCACTAGGGACTTAAATCCTAACATTTCAACTGGTTATGTATAGTATTCTTCAGATGAGGCTTCTTGTGGAAAAAAAGTTTACTGATGACTGACATGTATCTCACTCATCATTTCTACAAACGATGCTACCGGTAAGCAGTTTGGTTACAGCAAGAAGCTGAACAGTGTGACTTCTTCTTATAACATTAAATTGTATTCTTTCTGATACCTCATCCAAACAGAAACCAAGAGCAAGTTTCCTGGCTTCAGACTGTACAACCAGCACACACACAAAAAAAGTAACTTAACATTTTCAATACTTACATTTCTGTTAGTTGTAGGTGAGGACGGACTTGTAAGAGTAACAATCTCTTGAATGGCAAGTCGTAACTTGAGTCGATGTAGAGGATTGGATATCCCAATCTCATGCTGAATCTCAGTATCTGACAAAGCCTGAAAGAAAAAAATGTTTTCTTCTGACTTCTCATAATCTTATCTGGGAATTGGAATTTGTTTTGTTATAAATGAATAGATGAGGGACAGAACCCTTTGGGTTGCATTTTTTTTTTGTCATTCGCCACACTGGACATGATGAGCAATTGCTTGAACAGAGCCCAGCCTACCATTAATGGCTGGTCCCCAGTAGTTTTGTCTGGCTATTAGAAATGTGACTCCTGCAGTCTACATTAGGAGAAATGTGATCAAACTATAAAAAAACATCAGATGAACATTTTCTTTCCTGCGCTTTGGTAATGTACATATATAGGAAGGTCAACAGGACAGGATTATTGTCTTTTTTTCGCTTTGTACTGCCTAAAAAAAAAGGTAACTGCATGACTCCTTACCGACATTATTGCTCCACTCTTGACATTTGCTTTACAAGCAGCGACATACCAAGCAGGCATGCCAACCCACAACTACAACAATTGAAAAAAAAATCTCCAATAAATTTCTATAGTCTAATAATAAATTATGGACTTACTGGCTCAAACAAGTGATAAACAAAAGCTCATTACATTAATATCATTCTTGTAATAACAGAGAGGGAAACGTTTACTTAACACTTTAAGTCCTAAGAGTGATCAGCATCAAATTCTCCTTGTAATATCAATGCTTTGTAAAACAGAGTGGTCATGAGAATTATGGACATGGTCACACAAGATGAATTTCCATAATATTTTATCAACTTCTCCCCACCACTTCTTTAGGAAATGAATAGGGGTAACAAATGAGAATTCAAATTTTGATCTTAGGGTTTACAGGATTAAGAGGCATGAATTCCTTCAAACATTTTCACCAAGAAACGATATGTACGGCCCAAGAATTCTCCAACATTGACTTGCAGTTTCATATCTAAATTACACTGTACGCATGATAAAAATTAGGTAAACTGATTGTCACCAAAATTGTTATGCATGTGTTGAATGTAAAATCATCAGCAACTCCTAGTTTAAACTCACTGCACACAAACACAGACCACAGTGTACTAACTCACCTCTAGCCAAGCCACAACAGTGGGTGCATTCCATAAAGCAAAAGGTGTACCAGCTGCTAATGCCTCCGCTAACAGGTGTGATTTATTTTTTATTCTCCTGTCTAACTCTCTCTGCCCTGAACCTCCTGGAACTGGCTCACCAGGTAGCAAGTAAGAGTCTGTAGGGACTTCCCCAGAGTCCTTTTGCTTCGTTTTTGGTTTATTGCCAAAAATACGCCCAATAGATCCTTTGATCCCCTTTTTATGTGCTTTGTTCTTGGATAATGATTCTGCACTACTGGTTGTACTAGTGATACTTGGCAAAGAGTCTGCTGAACTATCCCTGAAAAATTTGAGGATTTGAATTGACTTGAGATATATAACAACTTTTGCACACAAGTAATAGAAACTTATACACAAGTACGCTTTAAACTTACAGAATAAAATGCCACTGTCACTCCTTTCAGCGTTGATGATTATATTTAAAGAAAAACAGGAAAATCCTTCCTTTGTCACCCAGAAGCACAACCTTTTGACAATTTTAAAGTATTTAATTGAAGGTAGTCAAAAGGTTGTGTTTGTGGGTCATGACCCAAGTATATCAATCTAAGTAGTCACTTTCCTTTTGCAGCTTGGTCTGATACTTGTTGATGTGATTGCAAGTATGGTTGGAACTCTCCACACAAATGACCCTTTTAACCCAATGAACTGACATTTGACTGTATGGCATTTTAGAAAGCTTGGGTGCAAACTTCAGAGTCTTAATAATAATAAAAATAAGCCATGTCTAAATTCATTGATCAAGATAAGGTTGCATAACCAAGGAGAACAAAACAGTTGCTACTGTGTCTGTTTCCTACCTTGTTTTGATTACGCCATTTGTAGAAGGAACCGTATTTGCAGCATCATCCGGTGATAAACTAGAGGTTATGCCTGACTGACTGGGTTTAGAACTCTCGGTTGAATCAGATGCGGTTGAGCTTGGTGTGGGTGGCGTGTGGGCATCTTCAAGAGTATTAAGTGAATTCTCCTTACTTGATCTCACCTGGAGTTAAAAAGTAAAACATGAGCATCAGATACAAAGCAAGTTCTTGATGGTTTGATATTAGAAACACTTGAAATGTGCCTGAAGAACTGATCATACCCAGATTGGTGTTGTGTCCATTGGATCAAGAGGAGGAAATGGGAAAGATGTAGATGATGCAACCAGCTCCTGAAAACATTTAACACAAAACAACATAGTTTGACTGAATAATAAGAAACATGATTCATGTTGCATGTAAGATGTGCTACATTTCAATATGACAGATTCTAGGATGGATACTTTGTCGTTGACGACTACAATGCTGCTCAATCTCACAAGGATCAAAATGTGTCATGCACTACATGATTCCTGTAGCACAGGATGCAGATCCCTTAAGGCTTCCACCTTTTAAGTATTTTGGCTAATGTTCTTCAGTGTGTGCACGGCCATACCATGACGATTGGAAGACAAAATGTTACATGTTTTGCAGTCAGACATTAAGTTTTCAATCTACCTTTGGCAACATTTGCATAGCTTTCAAAGTGAACACAAAGTTGGTTTAAAAGATTTGCCCAGATATGGTTCAACATATTCTATTGAATGCGAAAGATATTACACTTACATGTACTTGTTGAGAGGCTGAATACATATCTTTATGCATAGGTGTTTTTACTGCAGATCTTTCCAGGACCTGGGCTTTTCTTTCTGTTGACTTGTGCTCTTCTTGTAATTGACTGAAAAGGGGACAAACACAGGGTTGTCACTAAGATTTCAAGTTGCCGGGTAAATACAACAAGTAGGCGGGGGAATCAAACAGCTAAGGGTTTCTTTTGGTTCTATTTTTGTTCTATTTTCCTACGAAAGAAGCTGGGGGCCATGCTCATAGTAGCCAGGGGAAATCCCCGGCCCCCGCCCCTTAATGACAGCCCTGCAAACATGGTCAGCATTTGAGCTTTGAGGGCTAAAAGCAATAGCACAATTACAACTCACCTGAGTTCCTTGTTAATAACATCTATCTGCTGCTGTAACAATGACGCCAGTGTCTGTGCATCACCGCCTACACCTTTGTCCTCTGATGTTTCACTACCAGCATCACTTTCAATGTCAGACAATCGATTTGTGTCAAATGCCATGGCAACATTTTTAAGCACACTTTCCTGTTCAAGCTTCTGCCATTCCTGTTCATTGAGCGTGAATACTCGACTGGGTGAATCCTCTATTCCAGCACGACCTTTTGTCTCTCGTTTGACGGGTTCACTATAATGTATTTACAACAAAAATATTAGGACAACCAACTCGCAGTCCCTAAAAAGTCTTCTCCAACAATTATTGCTCTGCAATTATCAATTCTACATGTTACCATATTTATTCATTTCACATAACTTTGGTACTCTACCTGAAGTGCACAACAGGACCATTTACAGTTGCATCAATGACACCCTGATTTGAAAGATAAAAAAATATCTACAATATAGAAGGTGTAAATGGTTGTCTTAACATTCATAGTGTTTATGCACTGTGCCTTGCTTTATTAATGTATTTAGGATCTTTAGAATGGGTTATGAGTACAGGATTGAGTATGTGTACAGTTGTCGTTTTCATCTACATGATGAAAAAAAAATGTTCCAAAAGGCTGCCAAACATAACCATCTTTGAAGTGTGTCAGTCATTAAAGCAAACAGTCGCACCAAAGGTCTTAGTTGTTGATATGATTTTTATCAATGTATTCTGCTCCTTTTTAGGAATGACTTTCATTTATCAGCAATAGATTGCACTGTTGGAGTCCAACTTTATTGATTAGAGCAATTCCCCGAAGTGCTTAAAAGTATCCTGACCTTAATATTCATGGGAAGCAAAAATATATAAATTATTATACCTTGGATTTTAACTTTTCAAATTCTTCATTCAGCCTTCCCAGTTCTAGAGCTAATATTTCCTAGAAAGGCAAAAAAATTCAAACACCTGACTTAGACATGAGAGCATATAACTACAATAGAATAGCACTGGAGTAAAATTGACCTAAAACATATTCAGTGCTTTGCACTAGCAGTATCCAGTGAGCCTTAATAATCTCTTAAGTGACAAAAAAAACAATGTTTACTTAAAACTTGCCGTAAAAATGCAAGTAAAATCCTATTCTCAGTTTTAATCATTACTTAGATTATTATTTGGACTGGCTTTTCTTCTAAGGTTCTTATCTTTGT
Organism: Porites rus; assembly: GCA_964035705.1. Lineage (NCBI taxonomy): Eukaryota > Metazoa > Cnidaria > Anthozoa > Scleractinia > Poritidae > Porites > Porites rus. The sequence continues at coordinate 2,757,433 of OZ037997.1, read as the reverse complement.
AAGCTACAGGTTGAATGGGTTTTAGGTACAACTTGTGTGTTAGGCAACCAGGATTTCATGGGATCAGAACTTTTGGTCTGCCTATGCTTTTTCTTTAAGCACACCATTCCATAATCTCAACCATCTTTTACCTTCTCTCTTTGGAGATCTTCAACTTGTGACTTTACTACAGTAAGTTCTTGAGTTAAAGCGGCCTGTTGCAAAGAGAATGGAAAATGTTTTGTTGAATACACCAGCATTATTTGGAAGGAAAGTAGGATTTTTTCACCAATTTGGTTAGAAGGTATTCCTTAACACAACCCAGTAAAGGTAAAAAATGCTTAAATTAAAAACTGAACTATAGTCAAATGGGAATTTACTTGCAGTACTACAAGAAAAGTGAAGCTTTCATCATTGTCATCTACAGAAAAACCAGATAACTAAGAACCATCAGGGGTTTAAATGATTTCCAGTGATGCAGATTTAAGGGCTTACATGTACTTAGTTTATAACAAAGCTAAACAAGAACAAATGTATTTTATTTGGTAAAGGCCTACAACAAAGTTAGTAAACATAGAAGCCTTAAGGAAGAAAACCAGGTTTGTGTACATACAAGAAGAACAATGTGGTAGCTAGCATGAGGTAAGTATAGGACACATTCTCATACCTTCTCTTCCAACGCAGCCATTCGCTCTTTGAGGTGAACCTGTAATCTTTCATTTGATTCACCCAGTAGTTTGTCAATTGTGTTCGATAATCTAGCATTATGATCTTCATTCATTTTTTCTCTTTCACGTGCCTACAAAGATATTGATATTCTCTTGTAAATTAATGGTAGCAACACAGGGTACAACCAGCAATTTCACAACCCAAGGCAGACATTTTAGCAGACTCAGAAAGGACTTAAAACCGCTAGAACTTAATCAGGAATCTTTACATACAGCAGCCAACTGTCCATAGTAGAGATCAATTTTGTCTAGTTTTCTGGTGTAAATAAGCGTACTCAGAAATATTAATTTCCAATTGCCCCTTCCCAACCAAAGTCTGTTGAATGAAATGGGGTGTGGTGTGGTCTTTGCATACTCTACTATCTGATAAGAAAGTCATGTACGGAGAAGATTCTCATTAGGATGCAGCCAAGTGTCCAGTGCCTCACCCTATTGAGTTCTGCCTGGAGATCGTGAATTTGGGCTTGCAGCTGCTGTACAGTCTCTTCAGCAGTGACATGTTTCTCGGCAGCCTGGAAACAAAACACCAAATATGCTGAAACTTGTTTATGTAGTACAATACCGAATAAAAAATGTTAGTGCAACAAAGTACAATAAAATACAAAAACATAAAAATGGAATACAATAAAATGCAGTGACTGAAAATGGGAGTTTTAAGATTAATAGGAGACTAAAAGTGCCAAAACTTTGAGAAAGTAAAAGGTAGAATGGTCATCTCTTACACCACCAATCTTTGTGTTGTCATGTAATGGCATGGAGGGAGGAGGGGAGGAGAGATTACGAAGACACAAAAAATCAAATCTCACCTTAGAGTAAAATGAAATTCCACCGACATCTGTTCTTTAGTATAGAAACAAGAAAGAGGTGCTTTACTTAAATGCCCCTCATCAAAACCTAACCTCATTCAAAGCAGCCATTTGGACAGCTAGTTCTTCCTCAATTTTTGGCAATGCTTCAGCTTTTCGCAAGGACTGGTTAAGGTTCTGCTCAGCAAGTTCCAGTCTTTCTTGCTGTAGCCGGATCTTCTCCTCTGCCTATAAAGACATAAAAGAACAGAAAACTGTAGATGATATCCCTTGCTAAATGTTAGGAAGAAATAAAGCAAATTCAAAATTGCATCTACAATAATGTAGCTAGCGTAGGAAAACTTGACCACAGTAAAGTATCAAGACCTAGTAGTTTACATAATAACATGTCACACTGTCAATAGTAACTTGCTAACCTGTATAAGTTCACTTTCTTTACTTGCCAACTCGGTTTCTAGTCTTTCATTATCATCATTAAGTGCTGTAACCTCATGCTGAAGTCTCACATAACGCTTTTCCAAGGTTGTTATTCTATCCTCCATGTCTGATTTCTGTGCTGCTGCCTATTTACAATAATAATTAGCACAATCAAATACTATTGTCATAAAAGTTGCAAACACTTTCATAACTTAGTACCCCAGCTTGTTGTTGAAGCGAGTCAAGCCTATTGTCTTACCCAATATAGAAGCAAGTAATTGTTCCTTTTACACTTTACATAGCAGGATTTCTTAAATCATCTTCCACAATTACGCCTAGAACTCTACAAAAAGCAAACATACCTCATCTAAATCTCTTTCCAGTCTCTGTATAGAGGTATTTCCTCGATCAAGTTGTTTATTACATATTCTTAATTCCTCCTCTAGAGTTGTGCATCTCTCTTTTAAGTCTTTATTTTCTCTTGTAAGCTAAAAAGAAAACAAACACAGCATAGCTTTTAAAAAAACCTGTCACAGTCTGGATGAAAGCTGGTTGCCACCCAACCTAGCACTAAAAGTCTGCTGGCAGAGCTTGTACAATGGTAAAATGTAAAGAATATATGGTCAAATAATTTTTGACAGGTTTTAGCTTTAAAATTACCATTATTTTCTTTTCTGGAAAGTCATGCTGGCCAATTCCCCACCCCTTCCAACACTGGTCTGTGGGTGAAACACACTCCCAAGAACTTCCCCATGGATGTGCTCTAACAAAAGGTTGTCCAGTATTAACAGTTTTGTGCAAAATGTTAAGATTTTCGTGTCACCCAAAGGCAGAAGTAAGTTTCCAGAGGCCACCAGGTGCTGCTAGTGCACAGCCCTGCAATAGATCATTACCCAGAGAAACAAAGGGCTACTCCCTCCTCGTACTCTAACTGCCTACAGTACAGTCGACTCTCTCTTAACGGAGACCTCTGTAAAACGAACACCTTGAGTTGGTCCCTGCCTTTCTTTACTCCTTTTATTTGACTCTCTATAAGATGGACATCTCTCTAAGACGGACACTTAGTGCCAGTCCCAAAGGTGTCCGTCTTGGAGAGAGTTGACTGTATTGCTATTTTCAATAAGTTAAAGTTTTACCCTTTCAACCTCCTTGGCTCGTTTGTCAAGAACAAACTGCATCTCTTCCATTTGCTCTTCATGTGCACTTATATCATGACTCACAGGACCATTGGAGAGATGCTAAAAAGCAAACCAGTCAGTTATTATCAGCAAATACGTGTAATGCATAACAACAACATTTTTTTAATAACACTAACATTTTGGACATTTTGGAGAATAGTGGGGTCAATGCCATAGCAATTTTGTTTACACCCACTTCAAGACAGAAGCCAAAATAAAAAAAATTAAGTAGGCAGGATTTGAATCAGGGGCCCATTTCTCAAAAGTCCTCACGACTTTTTGGGTCTAAAATCAGATATTCAAATCAAAATATAAAGAATAAGACTGCAGATCCTAGCTTACAAACCAGTCCACTTTGTCTTGTTTACTGATAGTTTTACCCTGTTATCTACAAAACTACCGGTACTTTAACCTCTATCTTGAATGTAAACAAAAATGGCTTTTCAGGGCCGTTAATAACCAAGACTTTCAAGAAACAGGTCCCACGTTCTTAAAGACAATTGAATACCTTACTGTGCTTCAGAATCCCTTTTGCAATATTGCCATACAATCTATTACAATGATAAAATTAACTATACTGATCTTTAACATGTTTGTAACCTTCACGATAAAATCCCTGCATTTAGCCCTCCTTACCCTTACCTATGGGCTTAATTATTACCTTGCATACCAGGTCTCTTACAAACAAAATCCACCAACATCATTGCATAAATTGATTGATCCACGAGGGACCAAATCATGGAGTATAAAAAGGGACCATCTACACTGCTGGTCTTACATTTCCCTGTCCTTTTAAATGCGTGTGTGTGTGTGTATGTGTGGTAAAAAACAGTTTCTGAGATACACAGAGAGAGAACAGCACAGCTACCTGCACTGTAAAATCCTGATACATTTTCATCACCCCCCCTTATACTGGAACACAGAATGATGTCATGTGTCACGTGTGTTAACAAACATACAGTATGACCTGTACAACAGCAGGGTGTTAATTAGGCATCGGAGACTGGAGAATTCTCTGGCGAGCCTCTTTCAAAATATTCTCCTGTAACATTACACCTTTCTCCTACTACAACCTAACTAGAATGATTAACAAAAACCCTGTAAGAGTCATGAAAAGCTAACCTTCACTCTATCAGAACCTTCATCACCATTTTCTACACAGTTTTCACTTGAAGTGTGAAGTTTTTCTTCAGTTCTAACTCTTCTGAGATTCCGAAGTCTTATATCTTCATTCTCCTGTTCAAGCTCTCTGAGCTGCAGAAACAAAAACAAATGCAAACATCATTGTTTGGTGATAAGAGAAGTTGCAAATAAAGAATAAAATACTGACAAGTCCTCACCTTTTCCCTTGTTTCTTCTAGCTCTCCTTCTAGTGCATTACCCTTTTCTATAGCCTGCCTGAGTCTCTCACGCACCTAAAACAAAAAAGGAGAACACTTCCTGTGAAACCCCATTTACACGTGCTAAAAAAATCGGCGTGGCATGCCAAATTTTTGGCACCGTGCTGACGATTTTAAGGCACGGCACTCCCTATTTTCGACATGTAAACTTATCGGTCCTAAATGTAATGTGGCACCAGCGCTCAAAATTTTAGGGGTGCCGAGACTACCTTTTAGAGGTAGTCTTGGCACGGGTAAACGAGGCACGGTGCCAAAACTTTGGCATGCCATGCCGATTTTTTTAGCGCTTGTAAATGGGGTTTTAAATACACTGCAGTATGTCTTAAATTAAAATCATTTTTAAGTTAATTTCCTGTCAATTTTTCAACAATTTTTCTTTAACATATGAGAGGCAGCAATACTCACAATATAATAATTATTATTTGCTTAAACCATCATCTGTACAACTGACAGCAACAAATTATCAAGGAAGGGTTCCATAAAAAGAATTAGCACATAGGCACACAATTATTCCAAGATTATGTCCGGGTAAAATTTTGGGAGATTACTGAGTCTGTTACACTCATTCAATTTATAACAATACCCTAAAGTGAAGACTACAAACTTGATTTTAAGTACTTATTTAATACCTTTTCATCAAGAGCTTTGTGGTGTTCAAAAAGTGACTTTAGAGCCTTCAGAACTTCTACTTCAGATGATACACCACCTGTTGTGGCTGCCTGTCGTTTGACAACTGTCATCCTTAATGACCTTTCATGCCGTGCTACTAAACACTCTAAATGCTCAAGAAGAAGCTGTAACAAACAAAGATAAATGGCATAAGCAAAAAAACCTTTCGCCCAATTCTCATATGATCTGTAACAGTGGCTTACAGCTGAAACCCTATTGACCTTAAAGCCACTATTATGCCTACACTAGTACTCACTCTTGTATTACACCTTTCCGACTTCAGTTCACTAATTTCTTCATCTTTTTCTAGGAGTTGCTCTCTGGCTTGGTTAAGTTCCTTCACCATTGTTGCAAAATCCTACAAGAAAATAGAATGCCGACAAGGTTACAAAAAACGCTTAAAATTAGTACCAATTATAGCACTAATTTCATCTTCTGGGTTGAGGCCGTATTTCCATAGGGCACTTATTTTATTCTTTGGAATTTCACCCCAATAAAAAAGTAAACTGGATATTTCTTTCTTTTACAGCCCAAATTTGTGTGTGTTCAACACACATACTTGACTCTCCATTTCCTGCTGTCACTAAGCCCTGTTGCTGTCCTATGGCACCTGTGTCTTCAACTGTGATGTCCTTAAATGGGTCACCCTAGTGCTTGTATATATTATACTATATTCATTGAAAACATATGTGTGCATATTGTACTGTGATATATTCAAAGAGGAGAGATGTGGTAGCGGGCCAGGGAGGCACTTACTTACAGTCAAACCAGGTCAAGCGTACCCCCCAAGAATTCATTAATGAATTTATTATTCAAAAGTTGAATCTGTTGCTAGTTGTAGATTTCAGAGTGATCTCTGCATTCTTGCATGCGTAATGAGCCATGAATTCACACGCGAGGCAGTTATGAAATTTCTACCAGCTCCATTTTCCCTGAAATTGATGTAAATGTCTTCTAAGAAGCTTAATCCATTCAAAGATTTCCAATCTGACCAAATACAGAGAAGTTCTCATAAAATATTCACTGCTCATTACACATGCAGAAATGCCGCTTTGAATTTGACACCAGTTACGGGAACGACCAACGGATTCATTTTTCAAATAATCAATTCATTAAAAGAATCTTGGAGGGTACGCTTGACTTGGTTTGACTGTAATATTTTTTGCTCAGAGGGGGGTGCTTATTTTAAGCTGGGCGCAATGTGTAACCATAGCCTGCTTAGCAGGTGTGGAAAGGGGTAGAGGATAGGGAGGAAGGGGAAAAGGGAGGGGGATTGGGGAGAGAGGGTAAGTGATGCCTGCTGTAAGAACCTCCTTTTGCTCATTTCTGTGGACACTGGTGCCCACAAATTACTGATTGGCTGAGCCGTAATGAGTAACTTATTGGGGTGTATCCTGGTGTGCATTACGTAGAGACAAACATGATGCAGGCATCAAGGCAATGTGTTCTACTGGCATAAGCTTTGGAAGATCAAAATTACTCCAATCACGTGAAGCAACTTCACATTAAAACCCAAACTGGAACCAACTGTAATAGCTTGTTTAGCAGGCAGAGATGCCCAGGAGGTTTTGTATACTGGATTTGTCCAAACAGCGAGTGGAAATTCAAGGTGATTGCAATTCTTGCCAGACATCTGCAATTATGCCGATATTCACAAGACTGTTTTTTCTGCAAAAACATATACCGTCTTGAATGAACTTCTAAATGGTTTATAAAGAGAGAGCTGAAGCTTTGGTAAAAATTATCCATTGAGATTTTCACAAATGTTTATAATTCTCCTTTCATTGTTCGCATCTCAGGCTGGTAATTGTTCAGTTCTTTGTGACCAATACTGTTTTTGATGAGGAAAGACCAAAGATCTTGTGTATCAGGGCTGTCATTAAGAGGCGAGGGCCCTCTACTAAGTACGTGTCCCCTGGCTACTTTCATAGGAAAATAGAAGAAAAATAGAACCAATAGTTTTTGGGTATGGTAATGTGTGCTAATGAAAACAAGGGAAAAACAAAAATTAACTGCAACATAACCAAAGCACTTCCAGCAAAATTTATGACACCTGACTGGTTCACCTTGACATTATTAATCAATTTTGGTGTTGTAGTGTAGTAGTGTTCTCTTTGGACAAATAAACTGTAAGAATCACTGTCACTGATGTCTGTTATTGGCTAATCATGGTATAATACAAATAGAAAATCATCATTCCAGATATTTACTCAGCTAATCGAGCAACATGTTTGTGTCTCTAAAAGTTCAAGACTACATTCTAAGAACAATGTTTTAACACTGCGTTAATGTGACATTTACTTCTCTAAGTGTTATGTGAAACTCAGGTTAATATCATGTTGTCTAGATGTTGCTAAGAAAACACATTTACCAGTATAAGAAGTTCACTTTCCACAAGACAAATGTGAGATAAAATTTGGTGAAATCTTGATACACAACCATTCACCAACAAAAAAGGCAAGGCAAGAGAAACATGCACCTACAGTTGACCCTCCCCACACAGCCACCCTGGGGACAGAAAAAAGTAGCCATTATAGGAGAGGTGGCTGTCATTGACTGTTTGCCAAAAAAAGTGGCCACCGTAGAGAGGTGGACATTAGTGGAGGTTGACTGTGTTTTGTCGCAAAACATTTAATCATTTGGTTTATTCACAGCATACAGAAGAGAATTTTGAAACATCATATAGTGTGGCACCTCTAAGAATAACCAAATCAAAATGATCAAAGAATAATATTGTTGTTGATAAGTAGCAAAACATTCTGGTCAAAACAGCATTGAACCAAGGCAATATCATACTTTGATAACATTATTATTATTACCGATAACCACATTGTTTTGAACCAAATATTGCTATAATGTACATGTATTAAGTTCAGAAAACAATGAATGTTAAAAAGCAGAACATTGCACTTCTCTGTGGACTGTAAATCACGTTTTTTGCTGCTGAAAAATTCTTGTATATCATACCCTTTGAACTAATGAGTATCAAAATGATTCTTTTAGTAATGCAGATTGACGAATTATTAATAATTGTTTCACACTTGAATGTAATTGTACCTTGATTAATAAGTAAAGTCAGGTCAGCGATAAAAAATGCTAGAAAGTAGAGATTAACAAGCAATTTAAACACTCCACCTAAACTCGAATAAAAATCTCTTTCCATTTTTCAGAATTTGTCTAAATTCTATGAGGAAAAGAAAACAGTGAGGAAATATATATCTATGCTTCACAGATAAATTTCTGAATAGATATTCAAAATAAAGTTCATTTGAAAACAATCAAACAGCTTATTTGTTATCATGAAATTTGTGATTGCATAAATGTTTCTAAAATTTGACCATCAGCAAGACAGGATAGTATTAACATTATTTTTGTGTGCTTTAACAGATTCATAATTTAGATAAACAAAGCACACTTGCAATTTTGTTTAATTGACAATGCAAAATGGGATAAATTTAACAAAAATCCTTTTACAGACATGATCCTCAAGATGAACCAGTTTTGACAATTAATTAACATAACAGAAATTAAATCTTAATTAACTAACCAAAATTACAACTTTATAAATGAAAGGAGATTGATTCTAAAGTAATCCAGGTATTTGACTGCCTTGCACAATCTGTAGCCTTCTCACAAAGGCCAGCTTATCACAAACAAGTAAGAATCAAATGAAATTAAAATTCACCACATCTATATAAAAACGAAGTACATGCCGTAAAATAAAAGACGTACACATTTGCCCAAGTTTAATAAGCACTATAATTAGAACTAACGGGTCGTCTGTTAGCATAAGAGGCTTTCACTTTTTGCTATTTTATTTAAGTGAGTTTCGTCGACTTTCTTACCACAGAATTACCGAGACCTTTCACATGATGTTTTGTCAGTTAATAAATGTACCAAGTGTACAAGTAGTGTCAAGTAACTTATCAAAACCATACACCGTAACTTGTGTCATTTTATATTTACATATCAAGCGATTTCTGTTTGCCGCACACAACCCGGGAAACGTATTAAATTGCCAGTTGTCCAGCAGAGATGTCTTGCTCGTCAGCACCAAGCGAAAACGGAATTCTCTAATCGTGAGATATCAACAAGATATCAATATCCGTGCAACATTACAGAGACAACAAGGTTCTGATTGCAGAAAGACAGATGACAGATATCACGGTGCGAAACATTCACGAATCGGTCGACATGTTCTAACTCAACAAAAGCCGATCACTAAATTATTCTCATGCAAATTACACTTAAAGAGTTCAGTAAACATACTACTGTCTGTACAAAAAGGTTTTCCTTCAGTTCGCGAGACGTTTATGACATTGAAACACAACTTGTATGCAAGCAATTTCCTCTCCAACGCGAGAAAAGAAAAACAGAAAGTATTCGAAGGTAAAGCTCTTTATGCAGTTAAGTCAAGTGGTAAAATGGACTTGTTTGATAATTTGAGGGCTTTTTAATAAAATCTTCCGTGGCTAGGTGTCAAGAAGCAAATAGTACCATCTTTGAGCACACAACCGCTTACATATTCCAAGCCAAATTGCAACTGACCGTTTCAGTAGACGATGAACACAAAAAAAAGTATTCGCATCGAAGCTGCAATTATGTGGTACGATATAAAATACCTCATAGTGTATTCACCGGAAATTACACACTAAGGGCACTTCAATAGCTATGCAAAGAGACAAACTACATCTCCAGCACCATGTTTTCCTCAAGCTGGGATGTTCGAAAATAAAAGGCACGATCGTGATTTTCGCTAACGTGATCGATGATACTGGACACATGATTAAATACAGATTGTAATAACACAATTGTTCTACCCACAAAAAACTAAACATTCTTTACAATCATCACCGTTTGGTGGTCCGAAACTCGACCTGTACTTTGCTAACAGTTGATGAAAGCGTCATCACACTCATAGTGGAATTCAGTCGTGCAAAAAAATATTTCACTGTACTTTTCGATTAAAAAAGGTCAAACATGAAGAATATTACTCAATATTCGAGCTTTGCACTTGTTAAATCCCATAGTCTAATAACTTTATTCTCTATTTTGATTTTTACGCCTGAAGGCTGGTGGAAAACAACCTATATAGCTGAAAACAAGTTTAATTCCGTTTAATCTGTGTAAAATTTTAAAATTAAGATCACAGCATTCACAATAGATTCCCACCAGTATTGTTTACAAACACCTTGGAAGCAAAGGCAAAACTCTACAGTGAAAATTCATTCTCTGGGGTGAATTATTCCACAGAAAACCAAGGAACTGCTAATTAAACTAATTCCTTTGCATTTTCGTGGTGTTATTAAAACAAGCGGCTAAAAAAATGACAGAATTCTCCACACACCTCGGCCAAAACACGAACTCTGTTTTTATCCGAATCTTGTTTTAGATCATTCCCCGCATCGCTGATAATTCCATCCAAACCAGCAAGTCTTTCAATAAGTTGATCATCACCCTAAAAATAAAAGAAATACCACCGAATGAAATCAGAAATTTCTATAAACACGTGTGAGATTAATGAAGCAGATAGTCTCCATCAGCAGTGACAAAACGAATTGGATCGGAGAGGCATAAATATGCATGATCTTTGGTGAAATAACACAAACACATCGGCAAATTAGAAGTTCCCAAGCCGCAAACTCAAATTATCATCTTTCTCGGTTGAAAATAATGCTTGAGACTGTAAACTACGAAAGATTTTTGGACAACATGTACAGGAATGCAGCTTGGAAGCTTGAGCGACAGTTTAAAGATTCTTGACGTATTATGGAATTTTTACCATGCGACTTTACTTGAAAATAAACGAGAATGTAGTTAATCGATATAGCTTCTTGTTGAAATATTGCAGAGACTGTTCTTCGTGTACAGTAAAACCCGTGTTCTGTGGATATGTAAACACTTGGTCGGTGAAATGACATTCAATTGCAGATCAAACATGGCGTATTTGAGTAAGCCAAAGAATGAATGGTCAGGCCTCAGATTAAGGAGAAAAAATATATAAAAAAATACAGCTTAAAAGATTCTTACATTATTTAGCACAGTTTCCAAGTGATTCATAAGCCCATCTTTTTCTTTTTGACATTCCGTTAATTTGGCTCTCGTGAGAGCAAGCGAATCTTGGGTTTCACGAAGTGTTTCCATAAGCTTGTCCCGTTCATCGAGCATATTAACCATGAGTTGTTCGAAGTTCGTCTCTTCATTTTGCCCATAATTAATCTCTGGCGGGTCCTCAGAGATCGTAGGCATTATATCGCACATCATTTTGGCGATGGAACGAAATGCCGAGTCCCAAACAAAACCAGATGACGGGAATCAGGGATTTCACGTCCAATTACATGTCCGCTAGGTTACCGGTTCACACTTCCTCTAGCGCAAAAACAGCCGATGGAATCTGTCATCCGTGCATTCTTCCACCATATTGCGGGATATGGACGATCCTTCGTTTACTGTTTGCACGTTTAATATCCTGGAAAGAGTTGTAAACGGTTTTTCACGCAATTTTAGACGATAATTCGCTTGACAATCGCAAAAGAACAAGATACACACAGCTCGTGAGGCAAACTTGCAGCGAATATCCCAAGATGCAGCGCGCGCTTAGCACCTTCCACCACCTGTCAGAACAAAACTGGGAGAGATCAAAAAATTTCCGTGGGTTCACAGAAAATCCAACCCACTCACGAAGAGTTCACCTATTAAAAACCTCAATTTGAAATTACAATGAAGAAAAAGAGTGCGTGGTTTAAAAATGCATTTTGAACGAGATGAGTGGTTTGAAGCCGTGCGACAGCCAACAAGGGTTCAGGAAACTATTAAAATTTGACACTCGCGCCAAGTCAGTTGCGTTGTGATTTCATGGGATATTGTTCTCGCGGGATTGTTTTAAACGATATTGTTTTAGAGAAATTAAAAAACATCTTCAATTCTGCGGCCAACATCGCAGAGGGATTAAATCGTCACGGAGTGTGGACCAGAAGAATGAGAATTACACATGCGATAGTTTTTTCCCATCAGATACTGAGTGCGAGAGAGGTAATGGGACTCGACTCCCCGGCAGGAAACATCAAATCGATCTGTCTCGGTTCCTATTCCGTATTTACGTCTAATTTTTTTGACATAAAACAATTAACTTTAATACATTCCTTAAATATCAAAGGCTTCCATCCATAATGTGATGGCTTTTCCAGACATGCGATCTTAGTTATGACCAAGAGGAAAGAGCACATCGCGTCCATTGACAAACAGCCCACTCTTTAAATTTTCAATGTAGGCTCGCCTTCTAACGGGATCCTGAAGTAACGGGAGATAAGCGAAATAATATTTCAGACATTAAAAACGCATGTCCTGCAGATTTTGAACAATGCTCTTTATTTTTGTATTGTGAGACGGGGTTTTGTTTACAATACTTGAGTGGAGAAAGCATTTTCTTTTCATCTGCCTGATAATTGCGCCGTTTTTAAAGTGCATTCACTTTGATGGGGGCTTCTTTAACAGCCGAAACTGCTTGGAAAGTATAATTAAGCCACCGTAGCGTAAGGATAAGCCGAGAGCTAATTCCGCATTATGCCCCGTATTTTGTTATCGATCCAATCCCTATCTTCAGTTGACCTTGAGAGCTTTGGAATTCCAATAATAATATGTCAATGTCAAAAAGCTATTTACTAGTGCAGCTTTAAGCAACTTCTGAGACGAAAAGGATTCTTCGAGAGCCAAACGGTAGACAAAACATTTCTTTAGAGGTAGACAAGAATGTTTATCTCATAGACCTATGTTTAACAAAATTCTCACAAAACCAGTCACATAGATGGCCTTAGTTACTGTAACGTCGTATTACATGTCCGTGGATAAGAAAATTACGCCAACTATATCGAAATAGTTTTTTCCTTCAGTTTAACAAGCACCTGAAAGGCGCATGCGTTGCTTCCTGGAGCTTTCAAGAGGAAAAAGGTAAAGAATCAGTAGTGTTCTTGCTATGTCTTTTTAAAAATCTCAACAATCTGCCGATTTATCTTGTATTTTGATTATATTGGATGCAATAGATAGCATGTGGTTTTGAGTTTATTAAAATATGTATGAATCTAATATGAACTTGAGAGTCAAAAAAGTGGCAACTGTGATGTGTATTTTGCATAATTTTCTAGTGCTAAATCTCTCGTCTTCAAATTATTATAAAGAGGAGGAAATTTCTATTTTTACCTTTGCCTTCAAATCTGAATTATTGAATTTGAATAGTTATTTCGGTACCTTTCCAAATCCGGCTAAGTCGGTCTTCAATTCGCTCAACATACCGTATGACACAAGCACCGGTATACCACAAAAATGTTAAGTTGCATAGAATTAGCTCAGTAGGATAACCGTGACTTGAATTTAAAGATCAGTAGCGTAAAAACAACCAAAGCTCGAAGTTAATTACACGCAGCCTTAAGGGGCTGAATAAATACTCAGGAACATGACGCAGTGGAAAATGTAGTCAGCATACATGTAATTATTATTAAATTATGTGTTTCCGATAACATTAGCAGCCATGGAAAGTACATTTTTCATTCATACATAATTATTTTGGCAAAGCGAAAGGTAAGGTCGTCACTGGGCATACTGATGACTATTTGTTTGTTCTTGATTCTGTGCGAAACACTGATTTCATTTTTATATGCAGAGATACAGCACGACATGGCAATTAAATGATATACTGACAAAGATACATAACAGACAAGCATTATTTTTCACCTCTCCAAAATTATTTATGGCATAATTATAAAAAAAATTTCGTCTGGCGAAAACTCTTGCAATCAATTTTGAAAAGGTTAAGCTAGGGATCTTTGAGATCATAAGTAAACCAATCATACATTTGGATCTGCGTGGGCAGGATTAGGGAGGGAAATAAACGGTGGAGGGCGGATCGAATAGGCGTGGGCAAGGCGGGCTAAATTTGTCAACGGAAAAGACCTCAGTGTGACTCCCAATTTCGTGAATAATCACGTAAAGTAGCCTGAGAAATGAGAAATTTGTGGCGATGGCTAATCATTAGACTATGTACTGAGGTTTAGTTTTTTCACGCGATTGTTTTCTATTTTATATATATCTTATATATTTTTTGGCCTTTTTGAAGTTGCTTAGAGCCCTAGCTGCTATCAAGCTAACTGGGGAACGGTTCGTTGGTCTTGAAAACACAATTAAATTAAGTAACTTGACAAACACGGTTCAAGCATCAGGCTTCAGCAAGTTACAACTCATCTTATTGAAGAGGACACCTTCGTCTTGGAGAGTTGTATTGGAAAATGAACGGACATGCACTTATGGGTAACAAAAAAAATCTCCCTCGCACTCAAGTAACGAAACGAAACCATCAATGAAGGTTTGTTTAGTGAAACACAACAGTTCAAATTTTATCGTGTGATAAAAAACAAAAGGATTAAATCATTCCCAATTACGAGTTACGACAGACTCGTCAAACCACTAAACTCGTCCTTCAGTGAAATGCGCTTGAGAAAGGTGTCATCCGTCAGTCTAAGACAAACTCCTCTTGAAATTTTTTTTAACCTATTTATTTAGCTCTCTGAACTGTGGCTTGCTAAGCTAATAAGCTTACTGACACTGAAGGGACACAAGAAGTGTGCCTCGCATGACCTTCTTTATTTCTAGCCGATGATAAACTTATCATCCGACTTACTTGTTTAAATCGTCTTTTTTGTGGCTAGTTCGTTTTACGGGGCCAGGGTGTTAGAAGCCTGTCTTATTAACTCTTATACTGGTCACTTATAACTTGAAACTAAACATACGGGTCGACGAGACGAATTATTAAAAACGCTCAGAGACTCCTCACAGATGCTGAGTCCTCTATCTGAAACGGAGCCGTCAATGGGAAGGAGTGTCAAGGAGAAGTAAAGCGTTGTTGTACTTAAGGTCAGCGAGGCAACATGACTTACAATTACTGTTGGACCTACAACATTTTGTGCTCTCTCTTTCCCCCGTTGTTCCAAGGTAGCCTTCCTTTATCTTGTCGTCTATAAACTTAAACAAGCTCTCTTAGATCCTCGTTTTAAGCATAGTCGGTCGTTCCTCTCTCCCGCCTTCTCTTTGTTCCTCTGCCGCCCGTCGCCCGCACTCTCGTTTTCCCTCTCGCTCTTTTCCTCATAATTCCGCCCATTTTCGTTGACATTACGAGGTAATTTAACATGAATTAAGCTAAAAAAATACCCACAAAACACAAAGGATTGTTTTGCTGTTGTCTTCAGGTTTATTAGAGAGATTAAGATTCACGTTTACGGCAAACGACAAACGTCAGATTCAAGTTGAGAATTTCTCAGAGAGAAAAATAAGCAGATAAAAACCGTCCAGAACAATTCTTATGGAGAAAACTGGCTTGAAACTACTTATTTTGGGGTAGAAGTAATAAACAGTAAACGACAATTAAGAGGAAAACTTGGTCACGTGGTGCAAATTGGCGTAAACGTGAATCTTAATCTCTTTATTTTTTCAAACACGTAGCTGATCATGCAATTTCTCGCCAAAAAAAGAGTTCGCCGATACGACTTTTGGCATATTGGTCTACATTTAGTGGAGGTCGCGCGGGGAACGGTATAAAACCGTTGAAAGGTGCCTTTGACTATGACGGCTAGGAAGTGGGCTGGAAAAAGAGAAAAAAAGAAGAAGAAAAACAATTTAACCTTTTTTGACCAAAATAAATAAGTTTTAGCCTTTATCCCTCTCTTGGTTGTGTCGCGATGGAACTCCACAGACACCACCCTAGAAAGGGTCAAATACTTGGTAGGGTGTCGATTTCCTGTTGGGTACCTACCAGGTTTTATGAGCCCGTGAGACTGAGCACCCCACCCAAACCCTTCAAAACCACTGGACGCCAACCGGGTTGAGGTCATTAGTGACCTTAAGATACACCGTTTCAGCCTACGGGTACGTGTAAGCGAACATGTTTACCTCGTAGTTCTATAAAAGGCAACCATCATTTATCAGATGTCATAATGGCGTAACCATTCTACCTGGTAGCCTGCCCGTTTCCCCCGGGTAAGAGGCAATTTACCCGTATTTACGGCTACGTGTACGGCTAATTTACCCGTACCCGTACCCGTACACGGAAACGGTGTATCTTAAGGTCTCTATTGTTATCTAAGGTCTTCCCCAAATATGGCACTTGTTTCAAGAGCAAAACTTGGCACACCATTAGGCAGATAAAACCAACTTGTTACTGAATCTTGGCCTCATCAGGAGCCCATACTTTATTGGTGAAGGTGATTTCTCAGTTGTTTTTTGGTTCACGGATACTTATACAAACCGATTAATGCTCAAAACTTAAGCAGTTATCTAGAAACATTTACGCATATGGCAGGGCAACAGCAATTAGGCAACAACTTGCCATGCCATCAAACAAGCTTTGATTTTTCCCTTTTCCTTTTTGGTGTCGTCAATCGCATTCCTGGTTAAGGCACCCGAAAGGCGAAGAAGCGTTTATCTCCTTTCCGTCAAGTTGAGAACTTCCAACTTCCTTCTGCTCTTTAGATTTTCGTGCAAATTTCTGGAGAAGATAACGGGTCTCCTTATCATGAGGCACTTGGCACACATTACGATATAGCTAATCCTCTGTGGCTTTCAAGTTGGCGTTCTATTTACAGTTTGAAGCCAGATTATTCAGTATTGGGAATTGGATACTGGATTTAGCTATACAACAATTGAGATAATGAGGAAGATGATGTTAATTTCTGTTCCGCTACCACTGTCTTCCCCGTTCAGAGCTAACATAGAGTCTTGTGTGAAAGAACTGATGTAGTTGTTTTTTTGTCTTCAAAGTGGTGTTGTGTATAAGTATGAATATAGGCCTCATATAATGTCTAAGCGTATTATTTCAGCTCTTCTATTTTCCAATAGTGCTACAGTTTTAATTACCCAGTGCTTGGTGATTGTATTTTTCTATGACGATATATAGATAAGACATTCTCGTGCTAGAAAATCTATCATCATATTTCTGATATATCTTAGCCGGAAACGATAAGTACCTTTATCTAAGAGGACAGCTATAGCATGCTGATGATAAAAACCTACTAGAAAGATGGGCAGGGTGTTTACCTTATGACTGGCAAGGCCCGGCAGCGCTAAAGTTGAACCGAAGAATCTCGAAGATGATCCGAAGTATTTCAAAGATTTCAAACTGACCCGGAGGTTTCCAAAATTCTTGAGACGTTTCTGCTTTCAAAAAAGTCAGTTAACTATTATCACTCGAGGTAGTTGGATTTCCTCATTACAAACAGGGTCGCTGAAGACAAATTCCACAGTACAAAATTCCATACATAAAGTTATAAATACAGTTTTATTTACACTTTACATAACACGTGCACAGAAAACTTATATATACACATTCAAACAGCAGAAATCACGTTCCACTTGTTTTAACATTCTTCCATTTTGCAGTCACTCTTATTAAATACCACCAAATCGAGCTACTACGTAAACCTTAATGACAGGCCGAGAGCTTCACTCTACGCACCAAACACAGTAGACAGCAGCGTCACGTAGGCTCTACATATGTCTATGTAATGTTTCTCGGATGTCAAATTCTACGGCCTGAGTTTCCTTTTTTGTAGGGCAGCGGCTGCTGTACCTGGTCTCTGTGCCAGTAACGTTGGGTCAGGGAGTTTGCGAGGGGGCCTGGTGCCATCTTTTGTGGGCGTTTCCCTGAAAAGCAACGATTACTAAACTGTTCAACAATACCCCATTTCCGAGTTCCTTCGGGCCTCAGTATCAAAACGAGGTTAAGTGCTCAGCCTTTGATACGAAAATGTTTTTTAATTCTTATGCAAATAAAACTCATTTCCACAACAAAAGTTGTGCACTTGGCCTCATTTTGAAAGTGAGAGTTTTTGGAACTCGGAAGTGGCCTATTCAAAACCCATACCCTTTGAATTTTGAGTGAAATCCTTTGGTGAGATCCTTTATACAGTTCTAGGTGGTTCTAACTTTCGACATCGTAGTTTCCCTGGTAACGGGCTCCCGGTTATGGTTGTAACAAATCCCCGGCTTCTCTAAATTCAAAGGAATTTTTCCGTGTTTCTCTCAACAACAATATACGATGATATTCAAGGTCATCGTTATTAACGTAGCCTGCGTGGCCGGCGCAAAAGGATGGATGGGAATTAAAGCGGGAAATGGGTGGGGCCGGGCAAGGAGCTCCCCTCCTTTCTCCCTCCCCTTTTGACGCCTTCCACGAAGGCTAATATCAACCATGATATAGTCATATCAAATCACGTTTGTTTTTGTCTCCAAAATCTAGGTACCAAAAAATAACACAGCTACAATTAAAAAAGAAAAAATATTACATATTTATAATTGACAACTGCAGTGAAACTAAGATTGGCTCACCCAAACAGAAAGAGCTAACAAACACATAAAAATACTAGAAGAACATTTCAGAGAGAAATGTCAAAATTGCACGTTGACAATCCCAGAAATAAAGGAGATGCTGGTTTGACGAATAGTATGTTTTATCTACTTCAACTGACCTCGTTTGTCGGCCTAGTCGCACGGGCGCGGAGGAAGAGCGAGGTTCCGAGTCCTCTTCGACCGATAAAGCGGGAGAAGGTCTGGAATCCAGACAAGGCGTGGACGTATTTTTGTCTACGTCATAACTCTCATCTGCACGCATAGCTCGAAGCTTTAACTGATTCACACTGGTCTCACCAGAAAGTTGACGGAATCTACAACACAAATATTCCTGATAAGTAAACATGATTATTGTACTTGAAGGTTAATTCAGGGTTCTCAAGAAAATTTGAAGAAAGGAGAAAATATTAAGCAGGCGGCAACTGATTACATCGAAAGGCGTCTTTAGGTGTAGGTATAAGAGGGGGCTACTCCCCTTTCACTGGGAGTCTGCGTCTGAAATCATACGTGTGGTTTCAAAATAGGACGAGCGCGCAGTGATTTTGATTTTAACAGGGAAATTACACATATGATTTTAGACCAAAATTGCAAGGCACGAAGTTCAATTACAATTTTATTCCAGCCATTTTGAAATTGTACAATTTAGTCTTCCAAGTATAGAAATTTTAGTCTGCAACAATATACAGTAACCGCTTTGTTAACAAGCCATATCCGAAAACACTCCTCATTTATGCGAAATGGAAAATGCGATTTAGAGCACAAATTATACGATTTAGAAAAGATGTGATGTAGAGGGAAAACAGCGCGACTCGTCAATCACACTGCCGAGAGCCAATCAGGTTGCAGGAATGACTAGTAATTTCAAAATGGACGTAATAAAGACTTCAACAGTATTACTCGAAACAACGTCTTATTCCACTGTAAAAACAAATAACAAGTAAAAATACCTATAAACACTATTTCAACAGTGTTAACCTCAGATTAAAGCTACTCCATGTTTACTGGCAATAAAACGTCCGTGAGTCAAATTGTCGATACTTCGGTGGATCACTGACTCTTTAACGAACAATGCTTTTTCTCCCTCCCTAGTTTGTCCACTCAAAACAAACAAATTTAACTTCTTAGAATAGAGATAAGACATTCTGAAGGATTAAAGGAGTACTGTTGCTTGTTCCATTTATAAACAAATTATATAAACCCTCTGTCTGTTCGAGAAATAAAGAAAAAAAAAAAAAAAACAGTGCGACACACGTGTAACTACTAACCTTCGCATCCTAAAGTCCGCAGCGGTATTTGGTCTGGTCATTACCTCTCTACCCACCAGTGGAGGGGTAGGGAGTGAGCGACGCACTGCTGAAGGACTTCCTGGACGAC
The DNA here is from genome assembly GCA_964035705.1 of Porites rus. NCBI lineage: Eukaryota > Metazoa > Cnidaria > Anthozoa > Scleractinia > Poritidae > Porites > Porites rus. The sequence goes on along the minus strand of OZ037997.1, from coordinate 2,737,493 downwards.
GAGAGGTTTTCGAAGGAGGGGACGGTGAGTAGGTGGGTGGGGTGGGTGAAAGTCGCGCGGCTCCCGTATCTTGTTCGGGGGTGGATGGTGGTAATTCACTGCAAGAGGATGTTCAGTTTAAGGTTTTAAACAAGTTTTATCCAGTATACACCCTAATAAAGCCACTAAGGGGGTGAGGTAACCCCGGCGCGTAGGTGGGGTAACCCGTCTCTCTATATAATTAGCTCACATTTTAATTTGATCACGTTTACATGATAGGTGGGGTGACCACATGAGAGATTATACGAACAGACGGGTCACCCGACCTAAGCGGGTTACCTCACTTACCTCGGGTCCCCCACCAACATGTAAACAGGCCCTAAAACTGTTTATACACAAACTGTACATGCGCGTACGTCACCTGCAACATAGAAGCTTCAGTTACATTCCCTTTATGGGCAAGTACATTTTCTTTTCTCAAGGTTATCCAGATACATAATAAATCAGCTGTTATCAGAGTTATCTAGGTAATAACAGTTCTAAAGAAATTCCAAATATTAGAGAAATATAGAGTTACGTTTACGGCAAACTTGTACCACTTGACCAAGTTTTCCCTTTGTTTGTCGTTTACTGTTCATTGTAACTACATGAAAATCAGTAGATTCACACCAGTTTTATCCATAATGATAGTTTTGGGATCTTTTTGTTTGATCACTTTCTATATTGAGAAATTCACAACATGAATCTCACGTTTGTAGTTTGCCGTATGCTTCACTCTAAATCTCTTTATCAAGTAGCTTGACCGTACTTGCTTTTTTTCATTTTTCTGGTTGCCGTCATCTGAAGAGAAGAGTGCGGCTTATTCAGTTGAACTGAAATGCAGCCTATTTGCAATTTCAGTCACCTAGTGTGAAATAGAAACAAGCAACAACAACAAAATCACCTTACCTGGATTTGTCACAATTCTCATCAGTATTAGTTGTTGTACTCCTTTCACTGCTTAATATCCTGAAATTATAATAAGCAAATTAACGGAAAATATAAACTATCGTAATGGGGGAGTTAGACTTTCTCAAAGTCGTTCGCTTGTTCGCGCTACGCGCTCAAAAGCTCGACTTGTGCGCAAGTCTATGGGGGAGTAACAGTGGGGGATCCAGCCCTTCAGGGAAGCGGGACGGGGCAGTCATCCAGACCCTGAGATAAGGCGGGGGCCCGGTCACCAAAAAAAATTTTTTTCGCCCCTTTTGGGGCTTAGTTTCGTCTAAAAATATTCACAAAAAATAAAACTTAAAATGAGAAGTATGACGCAAGGTGTCAATTAAAATCGATAAACTTATATTTGGGCTTGAGGAAGAAGTAACAATCCCAGGTAAGTAAACAATGTCGATTATTGCAGAGTTATTATGTGGTGGCGAGTAGACTTCTTGGTGGCGATTTCGTTGGTGGCGAGATGACCGTAAACCCTATTGCTTTTTACTTATTTCTAATTTTGCTGGAACACCGAGCAGGAGCCTGAGCGGAGAAGAGATACCAAGGAGGAATACTGAGGAGTTGCGTTCCTTTAAGGGCCTGTTTACATGAAGGTGGAGGACCCCAGGTAGGTGAGGTAACCCGCCTGTCTATATAATCTCTCATTTTAATTTGACCACGTTAATACAAGTGGAGTGACCTGCCATATGTTACCTCACCTATCTGGGGTCCCCTACCTCCATGTAAACATGCCCTAAGTTGAACCTTACTTTGAATATTCCTTTCTCCAAGCTTTCAGTTCTTCGAGAATATCACTGGCACTCGCTGATGTTTCTGTTTCTTCCTCGAAGCTTTTTTCAGGAATAAACAGACGGGGACTCTCAAGGCGGAAAGTCACCACTGGCATCTTAGGTTGTTTTAAAGCCTAAGAACAAGAAACACGGTCACAGGACAGCCCATAATAGGGAGTTTAAGATACCACGACGGCGACGGCCACGAAAACGTCGCTTACAAAGTGAATTTGTGTTCTTTCAATCTCTATCGCGCTTACGCCAAGTCATTTACTTTTTCCAATGCAAGCGAACCTCTTTGAGCCAAATTCCTAAGAACCATATTCAAGTTCAGAAAAAGAGAGAAAATTTAGCCGTCATTTGTTTACGTCCATACAACGTGAAATTAGGCATTTTCCCGTCGTAGTCGTGCAGTGACAGCAAAGAAATGTACAATAAAGCGTGATGCACGTGCAGAGGTGTTGTTTTGCCCATTCAACCTATTGCTTCTTTGACGTTCTCGTTGTCGTCGCCGTCGTCACATCTTAAAGTCCCTAATGATTCAAGATTTCAACCACTAGAGTTTAATACTACAGCGCTGATAGGGACAAGAACTGATCTAATTTATCCTTTTGATTACTACTGATGTATACAACAAAATGATCATGAAAAAAAAAATCACCAACTTCGGTCTTAATTTTTCAACAAATTCTTCTAATTAAGGTCAATTAAGTCCCATAAGAGACGTATGGACGACAGTGCTAGGATTATGCTTGCTGATACTATAGTTCAGAACTACATGTGAGGTTGATGGAGCCCTCGGGGTGTACTCCCTTGTATGGCCAGGGCCGTAGCATGGGAAGGGGCTAGGGGGTGTGCACCCCCTCCCCCCCCATTTTTTTGTCCCTAAAAAGTCAAAACATGCACGCATAAAAGTTGAAAATAGTAATTCATCTCCAAGAGTATTGAAACAATGATGTCTCTGCAGCTAGGTGAAACATTTTCTGGTTTTAAGACAGTAGAGGCCAGTCTAATGGGACCTCTGGACTGAAAACCCTCTGCTTTTCAACTACAATGAGCTAACTAAAATCTCTGTGCCCCCAAGTTTCTAAAGGCTTGCTACGGCCCTGCATTGGCCTATACGAAGAAGTGCCAGTATGCTCTTTGAGCCTTTCTGTCCTAAGCAACGGAGGTGGAGCAATATGAGAGTATTCTCACAATCCCCTCTGCATGGGATGCTAGTAGCTTAGAAACAAACACAGTTTCCATGAAATAATAATACAGTTACAGAAGTCATGATGAACTTTATGTTTTGGGGTCCTAGTATTTTCCATTTCTTTTTTTTTTAACGTATGCAACATAGTTTTAAACACCAAAAAAAATTCCTACTGTAAAAATAAAATCTGCAAAAATCAACTCCACTATCAAAATAATAAACTTATATACTTTCACAAACATGGGTTTTAATATCTGGGGCTAGTTGCATCACTGAAAAAGAGAGTGACTCTGGAGATGGGGAAAAATACTAACTAACCACACGATACAACATAGTACAATAATTATTACTGTACTTCCTTACAATGACAACAGCGATTCATTTTTAGACGATGCCTTGTCTGTATTTTTGCTCAAATAAAAGCTAGTGCATTTGCTGAAGAAAGCAAAAATTAATTCCCAGTCAGGAAGACCAGACTGAACCTAACAAAACGTGGAAATAAAGTGCCAGATGTTAGTGTAATGCTTCAAAGAGGAGAAAACTAGAAAATCCAAATAGAGAACACTGGGAGATGAATTTGTTCAGAAGATGAGAATTTGACCAAACCTTCTGCCTTGACTTCAAAGCTCTTGATATATTCCCACAGATGACTTGGCTGGAACCTGATCAAAGCAAGAAGATATCAAGGAACTGTAACTAAACAGCTGTACTCTAAAACAACTCAAAAATTTGTAAGGAACTACGGTAGATCATAATATGAAGCTTACCATGAGTGAGATCACTACTGTCATCTTGTTGAAAAACTCCAGGTCCAACAGGTTCAGGGTTCCCTGAGGCACAACATTAAAAGATAAATAACCTTATAACTACAAGAAAACAGGAAAATAGGTTTACTGAAGGAATCACAGATTTACAAGTAAATGTACCAATGTATGTTTCACAATAGGATATGTTTTCTATTTTACATATTTCAATGCTGCCTTAAAAAAGACACTGTGCACCTCATTATCTTTCTCCACCCGGGATTCGGTTTAAATAACCCCTGGACAAAAAACCCTAACAAAAACAACAGTTCATCACACTGTATTCATAACACTAAGTCATTGTGGAAAGCCACTGAAGTCTCACCACTCCCAAAGTCATGACTAACAACTCTCCAACCCCTGTTTCAACCAGAATAAGATGTTAATCTGTTTTATCAATCCCTAATTTTATTTTCTGAAATACTGAAAATTGATTAACACTTTTTTAAAGGACTGTAAAAGACATGGGCATGTTAAATTCATTAGTTATACCTTTAACATAATAAACATAATAATCATGGTATTATAATTATTGATTATAGGAATTAAATGGTTGAGAGCAAAAGTTGTAGAATGACACCTACCTCCAGCAGAGCCAGGACGTTGTCCTCTAGCACTTGAGGGTCTTTTTCCTGATGCTGTCACAGGTCGCTGTCTTTTTGACATGGCACTGGAAGGTCTTTCTTGTCTTGATACAGAAGAAGCTGAGCCTGGTCTCACTATATCAACTGTTCAAGCACAACCAGTTTAAAGTAGTCAAAGAGAGAATCGAAGATAAATTTTTTTCAAAGGTTAAAAATGTAGAAATAAACCCATGATTATAGAACAAATCAGAAAGATTAAAAAAGGAATGCAAACATTTTTTGATATTGCTTGAGTTGTGGTTTAATTCACTAAAACTGAACAAAGAAATAATTATTTGTAACTATCCAAAATATTGGGTTGTAGAGTGTATGGCTAATCAGCAAACAGGAGGTCAAAACAGCATTACAAAATACCGAAAAAATTTTGGAAATAAGCCCCTCCACGTATAAGCCCCTCCAAATATAAGCCCCCCTAACGGGTAACGCAAAAAATCCTCCGCTAAATTGCCCCTCCAAATATAAGCCCCCCAGGGGCTTGTACTTGGAAAATTGCCCACAAATACAAAGTAAAACAAAGCAAAAACGGTAAATTTACTTCCAACTATAAGGCTAGCCCAATCGATTTTGAAACGCAAATTTCCCTCCGTAAATAAGCCCCTCCGAATATAAGCCCCTCCAAAAATAAGTCCCTCAAAAAGGGCCTTTGAAAAATATAAGCCCCGGGGCTTATTTTCAGAATTTTACGGTATGTCCTGTGTAGTGGTAGTAACTTGGCCGAAACATGTATAATAATTTTAATGTCCCAGGCAACTGGCCACACTATGGTATAAATACTGTCCAAAAAGACACCTACATGCACTGTCTTCCTGTTCATCAATGTTAATTGCCTTGATCCCTTCGCTGACAAGTTGCCAGTCAGTCCTGAGATGATCTGGCACCTTCTTAGCTCTGTGTGATTCTGGGGGATCTCGAATCACCAACTGGCCACCTACTTTTTCCACCAAAAAGGCTTCATCATCCAGTATTCTAACATTTGGAACAGCCTTATGGATTGCAGCACGATAATGATACTGTCTTATTTCCTGCAAAGTGGAAACAGGCCATTAACCCTTTAGGTCCCAAGAATGACCAACATCAATTTTCTCCTGACAACATCGGCAGATCATCAAGAGTAAAGGATATGGGAATTACTAAATTGATTACCAAAGGGAGAATGCTTTGATCTTAAACCAAATTCTCTCAGCCATTCTTAAAACAACTGTATGGAGATCTGTCTGGAGAATTTGTATGTGGATCTTGGGGCTTAAATTAAGGGTTAAGCAAAAGAGGGTCACTAAAGGATTCCTATTAACTTTATCTTACTTATACTTTTTTCACAGTGTGATGTAGCTTCACTGATCTTATAAGAGTTTTTAGTGAATAAGAGATAGGTCATGAGTCTACTATGAACTTTGTATGACATACATACTAAACCTGTCAAAAAGTGCCGTAACCTAAAACAGCTGTTACAACTGAGCTCACTTTATGTCATGGGTGATCAAAGTGGACAGCTAAAGATGCATGACACCATCAATTTTTTGTGAGATGTTATGGATGAACAGTCTTTCACTATGGCTGCTTCAAACTTAACTACAGCGCCGCATACACAATAAAAAAAATCATCTTAGGGCGGTGCATGGCTAGGAATTTTCCAGAGCTACACATGGGTTTCCAAATCCAGCACGCACAAGTTACTGGTATAACCATACATCTCTGAATCATTTCAGTGGAGAATGTTGACTATGACCTTTGGACTTGTGAAATTTTTTTAGGCACAGCTTATCAATATATATGTTGTAGTTAATTTTTTATCTCAGTTAATTTTTATTTTTCCTTTGTTTTTGGGTTTGGTAATGTATGCTAATTAAGTTGAAACAAAGGAAAAATAAAAATCACCTGAGATATAAAATTAACTACAACATATACTCTTTCCACAGTGTGCTGAGAAAATAGCTCACCTCCTGTGAAGCCTCTGGGTGTGGAGCTGAACAAATTGGATTACCCTCTAATGTCAGCATATTCAGTGATGAACACAGACACAAGAACTCCACCTGTGCTATGTCACTCACATTATTCCTACACAGGGCAGAATTATTTTGATATTAATTTTAGTTGGTGATAGGGTTAACTGGAGAAAGCACTTGGTCTTCTCATCAAAGAGGTCAAGGTTAGAATCTTTACTAGACCTAAAAGTTTTTAAGTCTGAGGTAAGCTAATTAAAAAAATCATAACTTAAAGGAGGAAATTCTTCTAATCAACAGCCTTTCATATCAGAGTTAGGGTTTGGGAGATTTTACAAAAGGAGACTAGTTAGGATGAAGTAGCGATATAACTAGAGAACTCTACAATTTATACTTTGTAACAATATTATACAGAACACTGTACATTTACTGGTTGCAGCCTTTACAATGTAACTATGATAATGCACAAATTTATTCTGTCTTGAGAATACTACATGATGTAGTTTCGGGCAACCAGAGAAGCCCAAGATCCTAATCTCTAGATTGCTATTATTACGCACACATGGCATGTATGCAGCCAGCATTTGTTTGGACTTTGACTAGGAATAAATGGGATGCAAAGAAAGCAATCTGATCCTTCAACCTCGCCTACCCTCCCTAACCTTTGCTTACTACTAATATTAGTATAAGTATTTTTCTTACCCTTCTAAGTCTAAAATCTCCAGCTGATCCAGCATGCTAAGGGGGCTGACATCTTCTATGTCGTTAAAGGCCAAATACAACTCCTACAAAATGGAATGTAGCATTGGTACCAATTTAAACTGAGCAAGACATTAGATCCAATTTCTGACTATATTTAAATTTGCAACTAAACTACTATCCTAGCCTGAAATTCATCCGATTGCTTCAAGTCGTTTTCTCCTCTCAACAACGTCTGAATCGACCGGCCGTTAATGCCGTCCAGTGACGTCACTCACTACCCGAAAACCGGGTAGTGATTTTGATTGGTTGATTGTCTAAACATTTGCATAATTATGTATAATTATGAAAAATTTTAGCGGGATTGTCGCTTGATATTCAGCGGATTACATCCCTTGCATTCTTTTGTTTAGTTCAAACATTTCGATAAGCTTAATCTTTATCTTAAACAGCAAAATTGCCCTCGTCTTCGAAACTGAAAGGCTAAATTGAACTGCGAATGAAGAATCATTGCGGAGAGTCGGTAGGTTTTTCATTTAGAGCCGCTTTGTGGTTTCGGCTGCTGATGATTTTGTTTACGCGAAGTTTTGTGAGATCAATGTTATAATTGGACCTTCTAGCTATTTTTACCGTCAAGTATGATGATTCTGTTAGCTTTTCTTTCTTGTCTCCTTGTTTTTTTTTTCTTCGTTAAGGACCAAATAAATCAATTAAAGCAAATCATAGTGTTTTTGAACTAAGTGTTCCATGTGTGTGTTTATTTCATTGCGTGATTGCGACCAAGTTTGATTATAGAATTTAATACAACTGGTTCAGACTTGTACTGCATGCAGTTGATAGTTTGAACGTTAAACATGAATTACAATCGAAAAAAATAAAGCAGTTCTGTATCATGCAGACATTTCCAAACGATATTTCTCGGTTTGCCACTTGAAACTCATGTTTTACTTTTTGCATGAATTAAAGCAAACGTCAAGGAGTAGTGACGTCACTGGACGGCATTAACGGCCGGTCGATTCAGACGTTACTGAGGGAGTAATAACGATTCGAAGTAATCGGATGAAATTCAGGCTACTACTATCCTAAAATTAATTTAATGTACAAATTTCAAAACTCAGAGCTAAATTTATTAACAAAATTGAATATTTCATGCGAATCACTCCAACTCCATCAGCAATTGTAACAGAAAGGTCGTTACATATTCCCAGGAGAGGACTGTAAATGGCTGGGAGGGAATACCTAACTTCCTTTCTCTTACGTACCTGACATTTGACATTGCTAATGAAGTTAAAGAGATTCGGCAAAATATTTGATTTTTTTTAAAATTTAGCTCGGAAGTTTGAAATTTATCAACTAAATGTCTTTGCCAGAGAAAATAAAAGACCTTTTTGGTAATTATCATACATGTATTTTACAGGGCTGGGAAAAGTCCAGTGCGATGATCAGGACAAGTAGATTTTCTTGCTGGGTAACTAACTTTTTAAGCTCACTTTCCCAACAGGGATTAGGGTCCAGGACCCAGTTGTTCAAAAGGTAGATAATACTATCCACAGGACAAATCTCTATCCAGTGGATATGCAATTGGTTTCCCTAATACTTACCTGCTGAATAGTTATTTATCCATTGGATAGCGTTATCTGATGTTTGAACAACCGGGGCCCGGCAAGTACCTAAGTGATATTTATGTATTTACCTTCAATGAGGAGACTGAACTGATACCATCCAATTCAATCAGACCACACCTTGACATCCAAAGAGTCCTTAGACTTGTCAAAGAGGTACCAAGGTCTCTAATTAATCAAATAAACCAGTATGTAAGTAACTCTTTTGACGCTGAATTGTTTGGCCTTAAAAGGTATCATTATACAACAGCAGGGCACAATAAGCAGTTCTCAATGTAAATGACACCATAAAAACTGTATGCATAATACAGTGTACCTAAAAACTTTTACACAATTTCTATTCAAACCCCATAAATCATTATTAAACTTGTCTAGATAATAGCATGATTTGTAGTGATATTTGGCATAAATACCACGAGTAATATTTCAAAATCGTTAAACGTAATTTCACGAGCCATTAGGCGAGTGAAATTTGAGACAATTTTGAAATATCATGAGTGGTATATATGCCAAATATCATGTACAAATCATGCTATTATTTGTTTATACTACTACTCGCAAAAAGTTTGTTTTTTTCACGTGTAGGTATTTCAAATTAAGCTGAAATACCACTGCTCTGAGCCAATCAAATTGCAGAAATTTCTTATCTAGTAGTATAACAGTTTGAATTGCACAGACTATGAAATTAATAATTTTTTTCTCTTCAAATTTCTAAAGGCAGTAAATGTTCATCAGCAGGGTGCCAGCCCTAAAATGCATGCAATTCCACAATATTCAGCTTGGTTCCATTAAGTCCAATGCACGTTAGCAAAAGACTTACCTTATCGTAGCTATGACGCTGTTCGTCAACTTAAGCTCCACCAAGTTTGGCAACAAAGCACCTGGAGAAAACAAGTCAAGAAGGTAAAAGATTATTTTGCACAACCCGGGCGCAAAGTTCCTGTTGCATAAAACACAGAAATTAGTAATTCTTACCAAAATTTCCAAGACTGTTATCTCTTGTATCAACTTTCATTTCAAGATATTTAACCTCATCTAGATTCTTCATGCCTGTCAGAAATCTCTATAAAAGATGAAAAGTAAAAATAACAAAACAATAATAAAATAACAATATTAGTCCACGGTAAAATTTAATGTTACTCACCTTATGGTGATATAAGACCAGTTTGTACCTATAAGTGATTTTAATTGGCAAAATGTTTCTTATAACTGAACAGATGGCAGGAATCAGCAAAATTACCAAAAAAGGTGAAGCAACCATATTTTACTTCAATAACTTTTTTTTTAGGGTAAAATTCCGACAAGTGATATGGCCTTGAAACAGTGACATAAGACAGATGAAATGGCGACAAGCGACATGAAGATGGGCCCGTTCACACTGCAACAGTGACAGGAAAAATCACAAATAGTAGTAAGATACTGACAGGGACATGGCTCCCTCCTCAATATGCCAAACAAATGTTTTTGAAATTCAGACTATGGACATACCTACCCCCTCTGAGAAGGCCTCATAATTGTGATAAATAAATTACTGATGGAGTTCAAGTTCTTGAAACTACTGTGGTTATTCATCACACACTTACCAGTTTTGCTGGCGAGAGAAATTCTTCCAGCAAATGATCTGCCTCGTCATCCTGCGCAATTGGCTCAGGGTTGGCAGTACTTTCATCAAATTCCCGAATTCTTACTGATGATATTTCCCTAGGGATTGCAGGAATGTGTTCAACCTGTTCAAGGGTCAGTGGAGTCTCTTCCATGCCTAGACTTAAAGAGACAAGTACAGATAGAGTTAAATGGGTTAACAAAGTTCTCTGTATTTTTGTTCATTAGCATAATGCTTTTGTTAAAGTTACATGGCTGTTGTAGCTTTAAATTGGCAAAGTATGGGTTAAACCTGTAAAAAAGACCAAACTGGACATGGTACAAGCTTCATTTGACCCCAAAAAGATATAATGGATAAATAATCCAAACAGCCATGGCCTTTGGAGTACTTATTTCCCCCCAATGGGAAGGGGGCATTGACCATATTTGGTCCCAGAAAAGGAGAAAAAAGAAAACGGTAATCTACCTGCCTACTCTTAAATATAACCCTCTGCTGTGGTCTTGAGCCACCCCCAGTTGATCGGGTATAAATTTCCCCTATGGGGACTGTGCTCAAATGGCCGATAAATATCACCTTCAATTCTGGCACCTCTTCCCCTGGGAGGTTGATTAAGTTTGCTCGGAAACCGGTCATTTCAATACAAAATTGTTTTGATACGACCTCAAACAATGAGATTACACAAGAATTTGGATCACTTTGACATGTATAGTTTGTGCCTTAGCTGGAAAAACATTTGGATTATTCTTTGTTCTTCAAGCTGTCTCGAATCATTTTACTGACCAGTGTACTGTTTTTTACTGCAAATTGAAGAAGGACTCTTATTTAAGGAACTTGATTTTAGCGCACAGTCGGTCCAGCCACTACCCAGGCACTACCAAGATTTTGAATGTTTTTAACTATTTTATGTTTTAAATGCTGTAGTCAATTTACTTAGAGGTAACTAATGTAAATTCATTTTAACCTTTTATTTTTCTTTTGTTAGAATCTTACTGTACATTTTTAGAGTTTTTATTGTAGTTTGTAAGTAATGTTATTCTTATTTTTTATATAAATTTAACCATTTGTAATTACTTTTAACACGACCCCACAAGCTTCGAGCTTTAAATCATATCGTGTTTAAATAAAGAATATGTGCGTAAGTATTTGAAACTATTTACACCTTGACTGAATTAACTTGTATCAAAACAGCTTTGAATTGAAATGTCTGGTAACCAGTTTGCTTTTACTCGCCATATGCTAAGGCTTCAGTAGCCCTTTGTTTGAGACTAAAAGCAAATCCCTGGGGTTGTACTGGGGTCTAGCCCCGCAAAATGACAATGATAAGTCCATAAATATAATAATCATTATTGACAATCACAAGATTTTGGCTTGGAGTATTCATTACCGGTATATTGATTTAGTGACCTGTGGAAACACAACGTATTAGATACGTTAGACATAAATTAAACAAGCTAAATCATAGTAGTCGAACTACAGCAGTTTTACGGTCGATGAAGCTGCATAGGACTTCCAAATCTTCCACACTTCTAAATCTGCCAACCACAGGTTTACTGTTGCCGTAAGTAACAAGAAATAGGTCATAAATTGGTACCAAAAACACGAGACAACCTTTTTTGTTTGCTGTTCAAATCAAATTTAACAATAAAGATTAAAAATCAGCTTAACTACAGCGTTTGTCTGCGTTGCCATCGTTTCATCAAGCACTACCTCTTTCTTGGATACGCAAACTTATCCTCCATCAAAGCCATCGAAAAAATATTTTCTGAAGTCGTCTGTCTCCTGGTTGATGTAAAAATCTTTTAAAATAATATGTCATGGCAGAAATGATGGTAAAAATCCGACGTACGTCATGTTCTCCTTCTTTAACACAAGCCCGCCATTTTGTCTATGCGATGAAGAAGTGCACTATGGGATTTGTGTTGATGCGGTGATGAGTGGGGAGGGGAGGGTTAGGGGTTTGCCCTTTGGTTACTTTAGCCTTGCTAACGAACCTGCAGGATTGGTCTTAACTCAGTCAGTGAAAAACTGTAATTTGTATTTCTGCTAACAGTACGAACTTGTGGAAAGTTTGGCATGGGTTGCACATATGTAGGTGGGGGGGGGGGGGGGGGACAACTCCCTTATTTAAGCTATTAGGGTATGTTCAACATTAAAAGGGTTATGGTTTTTGTCCCCCTTTGGTCTAAAATTGGGTATAGAAGTGCAAGAAATGTACCCCACCACCTGACCCCAACCCACCTCATTTCTATAATCCTAGAGGTTGCTAACCCTCAGTGCACCTGATGTTACTGTGTAGCACAACAGAAAGAGAATTTGTCACCACTTGTTTCTTTTTAATGTCAGAGACGGATAATTCTTTTTTGTAATGACTTAATTTAAAACACTGGACTTCCTGCAAGAGTTATTGGTCGCATCTGAATCGCAAGGAATGTATTTGGGAAATCGTTATTGACACAGTGATTGTATTTTTATGATTTATATAATTCTTAATGTTGTATAGTGCTTAATTCTTACCTCAATTTTGTACATATTTTTAAAGTTGAATAAAATTATTTTTTTGTTATCACCAACGAGCTGATTAGGTAATTGGCTCCTGTTATCATGAAGGGCATTTAATTTTTAAAAAACACCCACCACTCTGGAATTTCAGTTCAGAGTTAACCACACTTCCCATATACAGCTATTTCGAGAAAAGTTGTCAGAAAAAGTGCACAGGACAATCGCGAAAGGTACTGTGGGTATTTTTGAGTTCACTGTTCTTCAATGAAATTTGAAAGAGTGGCTCGAGAGGCCATGGATATATGTTTGCGAGTGCTAAAAGAAAGCAACAAAAGTAGGTTCCACGGCTACAGTGCCAGAAACAGTGTATTGATCATATCCCATATTACCTTTTGGGATTGTCGTGTGCACTTTTTTTTCCGACAACCTTTCTCGAAGTAGCTGTATACATTAGCTTAAGATGGACCCCTTGGGACAATCTCCTAAAACAGTTGCTGAAAGCAAAAATGGTTATTCCTGAAACTCAGTGAACTCAGCACTCGTCATTTTACAAACATTAAGACAGGATCCATCAGAAAATTGAGTAATTTTAATTTTCAGTGGACAAAAACCTTAATAATTTAAACAATATCGCAAATAGGCTTAAATAATAATTATAAGATATTTATTCAGGATAATTCTTATCAACAGAATCCTGCTGACTAAGAATTTAAAAACTAATAAACAAGAATTACAAAAAATTAACATATAGAATAAAATAAATATTAAAAAGCAAACATGCACTACTAAGTTACAAACAGTTTTAAATGAAAATAGAAATTACAAGTAATAAAAGTACAAGGCTTTCCTAAAAAAAACTCTAAAACTAATGTTTCCTAAACTTAAAGACAATAAATTAATAAAAATCAAGGTTCCCAAAAAATAAGAACTATGGTGCACAAAATCCAATTTGACCTTTGCCCTTCAATGAAAAAAGATATTGTGTAACACTTGTGATCAGGGGATAAAACATTAAGATGGAATCCATCAGAAAACTGAGTAATATGTCAATTTGCATTGTACAAAAACCTTGTAGCAGAATAATTTAAACAATATTGCATTTTTTTTTACATTTTTCAAGGGGTATTATTAGTTATCTCTAATAACACCAAGGACTATTTCCCATGGGAGCTTAAGAAAATAAACATCAAATTTCACAAGAATTGTGAAAACACAAGTAGAATTCTGCAAATTCCATGTGTAAGATGTCATTTTGTGAAATTTGACATTTATTTTCTCAGGCTCTTCTAAGAAATTTTCTTTGATGTTATTACTGATAACTAATTACACCTATAGCCCTTGACAAGTGTAAAAATGCTGAAGACCTTGAAGAAGGGAGAGAAACAGTGGTACCATTATTGTGAGGTTTATCGCTCAGTATCAATAAAAACTTTATAGGTTATTCTTAAGTCTCTTCAGAAAGTCAAATGAAATAAAAAGTGCTCTTAACCAATGCAGCAGAAGTTCAAGTTTATAAGTCTTGCATGGTTATCTAAGGACAGTTAATAATTTTGCTTGTAACAACATAACTGTAAATTTTAAAAGCATTACCTTCTGAGCATTTTTACTATTAAGTACATCAAAGAAGAAGCACCATCAATTTTTTTCACTTTCAGACCTGACTTGTACATTGCTGGTTCCAGTAATATTACGTAGAAGTTTGTAATATGTACATTAATATTAATAAGTTATTGGTAAATTATTATTGACTACATCCCACACATGAGTAATGTTAAGTACTAAATAAATACAACATTATTTAGAGCTCAGAGAAAGTATAAAGTAACTTGTGTCAAATTCAAAAATCCATAGTTTGCTAGTCATCATCTTCAGGTGAAAAAATATCATTTTCCTCCAGCCAGGCTGCTCCCTCACGAGAGATAATACCACCAACATACAAGAACGGAACCACAATGAAAGTTACTTTTGTTAAACCAAAGCGTGTCTTCTCGGGCTTAGAGAGAACTGCACCAGTCATTGAACACGTGGATGAATGCCTCAGAAAGGAATGTCTAGAGTGAAGAAGTGGTTGGGCTGGACGAATGCACATCCTCAACAATGAAGCAGACATCTTTTTGTTCTAAGTACGTCACTTCGTTCCCTGTTTGATGTCAGTGATGTCTCTGAAATAAGAGAAAGGAGCAATTCAGAATACCCGGCCATATAGAAGTGGTTCTACTACCTTAACACTGCGGTCCCTTAGGCCCAGTTCAAATGTTGGACTACACATGCACTGAACTTACCACAGTAGAAGCTAGGTCTACTTACTGCAACCTTCACAAAACCCTGTTTTTCTCAACTCCCTACAAACTCTGTTTTTTTTACAGCTCCAGCTCCAGTCACTGATACCTTTTTGCATCCCAAGAGTGTCCGCTTATGAGGGCTTCCACTGTAGCTATTTGGTTTGACCCAAATGATAAAAGTACGACGGTTGATTCAGACATTGAATTAAATTACTCACATAATTTTCACGATGTACATGGTCTACAATGTTTACCAGTGAAAATAAATTACAGTAGTTAATAAATTAGGATCGCCCAAAATGTACTAGGACACCGAAAGCATAGCTTATCATGACTGACTGCTGACTTGCTGACTGGTGGGATGAAAGTCTACTCCTGATTTTATCTCTCATGCTCCCAGGATCATATGAAGTATGAAGGTCAAACAATAGCTCTCTTTCTCCTTGCTGTTCCATTAGAATTAAACGTCCTTCTCTCACTGATATATAAAAAGGTTAACACTTATAGAGCTCATCTTTATTCTGGGTTCAAAAAACCTGACAAAGTCCACCACAAAGTGGAAGGGCAAAAACATAATGGTGATGCTTGTTAGTACAGTAGTTATAATTAACGCTGTGGCTAAATGGCCAGTAACCAGTCAAGGTTTTCAAAACACTAAATGACCGGCAATCCAGTATTTTCAATAAATTTGACTTACACTGTATCTAAGAATCCCAACCAACCCAAACTGTCATATGTCGATTAAGAAAAGTCAAGTGATCCTGAAACGCTTTATAGATCTCAAGTTTAGCGTTTGGTTTACGCTGAGCTCAGAAAATGAAATCATGTTTCGTTACACTTAGAACTTTTTTCAGCTTCCTTCCTCTTTCCTCTTTCCTTGTTCCGCTTTCCTCTTTCTCCTTTCCCGACTTATCTAGGAAAGATCGAAGCGACTCTGCTAGCAGGGTAGACTGCCAGTCATTTAGTGTTTTGACAATCTTGACCGGCAGTCAACCTGGAAAAAGTTCTAAGTGTCATAAAACATGGTTTCGTTTTTTGAGCGCAGCGTAAACCAAACGTTAAGCTTGAGATCTACAAAGTGTTACAGGATCGCTTGACTTTTCTTAATCGACATATGGTAGTTTAGATTAGATGGATTTTTTCGATTTGCCAAATTTATTGAGAATATAGGACTACCGGTCATTTAGTGTTTTAAAAACCTTGACCGGCAGTCCTGTCGACCTGAAAAAAGTTCTTAGTGTCACAACACATGGTTTCGTTTTCTGAGCCCATCGAAACCAAACGCTAGACTTGAGATCTATAAGGCATTTCAGGATCTCTTGACTTTTCTTAATTGACATATGATAGTTTGGATTGGTTGGGATTCTTAGATAAGTCAAATTTATTGAAAATATTGGACTGCCGGTCATTTAGTGTGTTGAAAACCTTGACCGGTTACCGGCCACATGGCCACAGCGTATAATGAATGTCCGTCCTCTTTCAGATCAGTTTCTGAAGAATCCTTGATGGCAACAAAACACTTATCGCAAAAAAATAAACAACAACAACAATAACAGATCCTAAAATTGCAAAACTAAAAAACGAACTAAAATGATGGAAAAAACTTACCAAAGGCTACCAAGGTCCAAAAAGACGAGGGAAAGATGTCAACAAAGTTATGCAAATGACTGTAGAAACAAATGATGGAATGTGTTAGTGCGCATGCTGCTACCGCAACTGACAAATGATACAATGCGGGCTCCCGAGCGCTTAAATGATTTTACTATTTTACTCGAAATTTTAATGCCACTTAAAAAGATTGCCTACTGAAAGGCATGAAAATATTACCTGTGGATTGTGAGCCAAAAGTGTTGAAAATATATTTTAAACAACCTCTTAAGAAAACCCCCACTCCACCCCAGCGGATCGAGTGCTCGTGCCAGTTCTTCTCTGCATCACACGCGCAATCTGTTAACCTCTTAGCGGCTGTTGATCGCCACAACAAAGTTATTGAAAAAGGTAAGTTTATGTTTTATTCATTGTTCATTATCATAATACACGATTTTCTTCGGCTGGCAATTTCTGTATTAAGCACTCGAGAAAGGTCCATCCTTTTCAAGAATTGGTGCAAACATATGGAATAGTATTCCCGACAGTGATCGTGCTGTCCCTGAATATAAATTTAAGAATACCCTACAGTGTCGGCTACTGGATATTTTGATACAGGAGGATACCAATGTTGACTTTAATTGACATATTCAGTAAATATTCAAGTTTCAGTTTAATTTCATTCACACCTTGTTTCATTTACCTATTTTGAAACTAGATATATTTATGTTAATTCAATTTGTCGATGTTCGTCCATCTGTTTCAACCAGATCATTGTATTTTTTTTTTTACTTTTCTCTCCCGCCTCCATTAGCTATAGGCTACTTTGCGGGAAAGGAGTAATTATGGCATGTATCCAAAGTGTTTTTAGTAATAAACATGTACTTGAACTATTGTCTCATTCTAATATATGGGCGCCATTCTGAATCATGTGATTCTATGACAATGGCGAATAACGAGAAATGGACATTACACCACCTAGTCGTGTTTTCCCTGACTTTTTTGAGGTGGGTATATCTAATCCAGTGTTCATTGCACATACAAAAATTGTTTACCTTTAACCTCAGACCACGAGTTTGGAGACAAAGGAGTTTACTGTCAGACTGCAATTCAGCTGAGATACAAAACTAGGATTTGACAATATATAACTCCAACACCATAAGGGTGGG
Source organism: Porites rus (assembly GCA_964035705.1). Classification (NCBI taxonomy): domain Eukaryota; kingdom Metazoa; phylum Cnidaria; class Anthozoa; order Scleractinia; family Poritidae; genus Porites; species Porites rus. The sequence continues at coordinate 2,719,711 of OZ037997.1, read as the reverse complement.
AGGGAATTAGGGTAATGAAATGAGCTTGACCGCAGTTCAACTAGAATAACTTGACGAATGCTTGATGAACACAATGCTCTTGTATACATGCAAATAGTGATGTTAACTTTTGCAGTGCAGATAACACCATTTTCTGCTGAACCATTGATTGCATTAATTTATCATGATAACAGTTACCCTATAGCCTTCCCACCAAGAGCAGGTTGAGCCTACTGAAATACCGGGTATGAACTTTGAACTTTCCTGTGAATCATATATAACATAACGTTGGTGTGTCAGTTATTAGCTAGCCTTATTTATCAACACATTTTTTGGCAAGGGGGAGGGGGGGCATTACTTTTGGGAATGGTTACTTAAGAACTAATCTCTCAGTCAAATTATGAGGGGGAAACTCATATTATTTAATTGTACAGTACATTGTATATTTTAAGAAAGGTTTTGTTTTGTTCATTCAGCATGTAGTTTTTATTTTTGTTTTTTTGTAGGTGTGGGAGAACAGTCACTTTTTCACTGATGAGGTGATTGTCTAATAATTTATTTGATTGATTGACTTATTATTTTAAAACAGATTGCTATCTTTTTAGTTCATTGGTATTTAGTAATAGTTGCAGTTTTAAGGCCCTTGCATGAAATAGTGCATTGACAAGTTGTATGATAATGGATTACATGCAGACAAATACATAAAATAGGTTTATTGTGAAACTTAAATAGCTTGTAATAACACAGACATGCTTTGTTGTGCTGGTTAGCAGGTTGCATTAAGCTAAGCATCATGAGAAGTTTTAATTTTACCAAACTGGTTCAGTCAAAACAATTTATGAAATAACACATAAGATAGTACTGATTGGTCAAGAGGCGTGTTTGCGTGAGAGTATGTAAACATAGTTGTGGCATCAAAGTGTTTTGCTTTTTGCTCACTAATCATGCAATTACAAATTTGAGAAAAGTTTTTGAGTTAAAAACTCGACACATTTACTTTGTTTAACCACTCCCTTGTTAGCTGAAACTTAGAAAATCTTTGGAAACATGCTGTGCCAATTCTTAAGCTGACATTTTAAGTGAGAAAAAGCAAATGGCAAAAAAATTGCAAAACAAGAACTGATTATGCCTATACAAGTTTCAGGTACAAGAGTTCTCAACTTGTAAGAATTTCTCTTTTAATCAGTTCCCTAAACAAAGAGTTTTGCTTCTTTCTCGCAAAAGTTATTTTATAAAAGCAATAGAAAACTTTTTTCCTCTACTTGCATAGGCTGATATAAACTCTCAAGGGGTTGGTTAAGAATTCTCAACATTATGCAAACCCTCGGCTTTGTCTTGATTTTGCATAACAGTCTCGAATTCTCCCGACCCCTCTTGTCTTTATATCAGGCTGTGCAAACAGGGAAAACGTTTTTTTTTTTCTTAAAAATTGGGTAGACACTAGTAAATTTATCACTTCGTAACATATATTGCTAACTTAATGGCTGTTATTTTAACATAGCACCATGCTCAGGTTTTCCTTGGTGCAATGGATACTACCTTCCTCTTAACCTATGCTGTGGTAAGAATTTTCAACAAATAATGTCTGTGTTTTTGTTAGAATATTGTGTCATTCCAGAAAAGCTCTCCTCACTGAGGTTTATAGCTTTAAAACCCCCTGCCCCTCCCCTCTGGAAATTCAAAGTTAGGTTTATGTTAGTATCTGTTTCACAGTTCAAGTAAAACTCTCCAGTTGTATTGTCTTTATCCTCCTTATAAATACCATAATTTAATAAATTTATGTAGATTTGAAAATAGCAAGTTTACTAGAAATGTGTTTGTTTTTGCACAGGGTCTCTTCATAAGTGGAATTTTTGGAGACAGGTATGGGATTTTTGTTTCACTCCTATGTAATGTAATAGATTGGTCCTGTGGATATCAATACATGTAACAATATGCTCCTCAGAAGATGGCTAGCTATAAGCTAAGTATTATTTGCCTGATAAAAGTTCCTGTATTCTTTTGATGCATAAATTATCTCCCCTCTCTCTATTTGCCAACTCCAAAAGAAAAAAGAAACATGCATAACAAGCAGATTTCTAAAAATTGTTCAATTTTGCATGAAAAGGCTTTCCTAGATGAAATTGGCTGTGCAGATGAAAATGTAGGAAATTAACAAAGGAATTTTAAGAAGAAGATGAAATATAACGTTTGGTGTACAGAACTGTACAGCAATGGCGCATATATGGGGGAAGAGTGTGAGGAATGAGGTTTCCAAGGGTGAAGTTTATAGATCATTAGACCAATTATCACTACATAAAATATCACCTTTGCCACTCTCAAACAGCAAAGGCTGCTTTAATTTACTAATGCCTTTTCCAAATTCAGGAGCACGGAATGACAGTGTTCTGTAAAATATCTGTTTGAAAGAGCAAATATATAGCCTAGAAATTTCTATACCACAAGAAAAGCTAAAACTTTTTGGATAACCTTTCCATTCATCAAAGATATTAAGAATTTTTTCTATTATATATAAGCCCTCATACGATTTTCAAATTTGAATTTTTCACATTTTTTCCCCAAGATCTGGCGATTATTGGTACAGAAAGGTCATCTAAATTATTCGATATAAAGGAAAGTCGTCCCCTAAAATTTTCTGATGAAAATATGGCTACTCCAAACTTTCAAGACAGCTGAAGTTCCCCTAAAACATCCGAACAGAGAGAGAAAGTTTTTAGGGCAGCTCCAAATTAATGAAACAGACTACCTAAAAGTATAAAGAAATCCATTTTAGACATTTATGACTTGTTTAGAAAGATATGGTTATTAGGCGCCCCTGCAAATTGCCTCAGGTGGTAAAGGTTCTCTTTATTGCTAGCACCGTTGATTAACCTGTACCATGCATTCCTGTTGATAGTCCAACTTTGGTCACACATTTCATGTGAGTCAAAAGTCAGATCAAAGGCAACATTTCTCCCTTTGTATTGTAAAATGATGTAATAATCTTTCCTTTTTTGTTTATCAGGTTTAACCTGACACGAATCCTAGCATTTGGAATGTGTTCATCAGCTGTTGCGGTGAGATAAACATGAGATATATGATTTTAAACTCAACTAGCTGGATGAACTAAAGCATGATAATTTTAGAAAATTAGTTCGCAATGCATATAATTATGTTCTACTGTAACTCGGTCACTTCTGAAACACCTGCAGAAACTGTCCCCGCCCCCTCTTCCCAGGGCTATGGAAATGGCCTTAAAATGTACACTTGTAACATCATGAGTTTAAGTAATGCTTAAAGGAATAACTTTGATTCTCTACTTGTGAAGGAGGAAAAGACCTTCAATCGAAAAAGAGGAAAAAGCAAAAACTTTAAGTCAAAAGTTTATTGTGTCACATAATGAAAATGCCAAAATGTTTTGCATGGCATGAAAATTAAAAGTCTCATCATATACCATCTAATTTTATCTTTTTCTTGGGAGTATAGTTGAAACCCGCCTAATACAGACACCTAGTTATTACAGACAGTTTGCATTGTCCCTGGGGAATGCCCTTCCTATTTTTCTGTAAATTTAACCCACTTAATATGGACACCCGCTTAATACAAACACTTTCGATGGTCCCCTCAGTGTCATATTGACAGGGTTTGCCTGTATTGTGTTTACTCTTCACATTTAGGTTCTGGCTATCTATATACTCAGTAGAATAGGAAGGTAATACACTGTCAGTAATATATCACACAAGTTATTGTGTAACTATCTATCAATGCGGTGTAAGACTGTAATCTTTGATGTTTGATAGGTATTTATGTTTGGAACTGCCAGCAAGTGGATTGGAATTTATAACATATGGTATTATGGAGTGTTAATGGCACTGAATGGTAATGGGCGAAGCAATTATTACTTTTCATTATATTTGTTATTCATCCTTTAACTGAAGATTGTCTGAGACACTTGAATGAAATGAAGCCATGCTGTCTCTACTTTAATCACACTAGGACTCCTGGGAAGACTCCAAAAACTACTTCATGTAACAATATTCTGTTAAAGGGAGAAAAACCAGTCGTGAATTTGCACCTTAAGGTCATTCATTTGTGAGAAATTGAAGAGACATTGAAAAAAATTACCTTGCAATTGAAAGTTTGAAGGAGGGGATGAACTTTCAATCCCCAGATAATGTTTTAAGGTTGAGTTAGTGGGATGGTCAAAATGCTGATCACTTTACTTAATTTTTGTTTGTTAAACCTGGTTCAGGACAAGTTGACGTACAAAATTAAGTAGGTTAACCCAGTTTACAAAAGAGAGGCTGATGATAAACCATACACAGGGGCATGACCCTTTATATGCTAACTGAGGATTAGCCTTCGAGCAAACTTTCCAGGGAATACTGTATGAGAGGGGCCCGATTGAGGATTGATGTGGAAGTCCAATTCATTGGCCTTAATTTATAAGCCTTACAGAAGATGCCACATTTATGCTGCAAGTGGATAGCAATTTCTTGTACTTGCTTATTTTCAGGGTTGTTTCAATCTACTTGTTGGCCTTGTTTAGTGGCAGTCATGGGAAATTGGTTTGGAAAGTTAAGGTAAGTAGTGTAGTTTAACTGATGGTACACACTTGTATGCAGTGTTTTCTTGCAAGGGCATAGTACGTGGTTGTTGTAAAAGGTCAGGGGCATCATAAAGTTGCTCCTAAAATACCTGTTCTGCTGTGGAAATTCTGCCAATAAGCAAACAGAGGCTCCATTTTGTGCCAAAATGTCTCTGGTTGGAGTTGTTAATCCTGTTTGTTTCTTACTATTTAAAAAAATGAAGGTTTCAGGCTGCTACCATTTATTAGGGATTAAACCCATCACAAATAGATGAGCTTGGGAACTGATGCCTTAAAGGTTAGCAGGTTGCCAGATGCCATAGCTGCAGGGAGTTATCCATGGCAACTCTGAAATGTGGGAACCACCCAAACAAGCCTCTGCTTACCGGCACCATCACACTGAAAAAATCAGTGGATTACGTGAAAGGATACTTACCCGGGTAACCAAATTCAAAAGAGGGAGGGAGGAGAGGGTGCAAGAATCTGCAATGATTCACAATAGCTAAGCTTTTGATCTGCAAAGATCAGCTGATAACACTGCAAATGTAAAGCAATAAACCTTGAAACCCTGCAAAACCCCTGGAGGCCACCCCAAAGGTCACATGCTGCAGATGAGGAAGACCACTGGCAGGCAGCATTTGCTTGCATTTAACTTTGCTAAACGATATTTAGCCACATCAACAGTAATTGTGTTGTATGCATACATTAATGCACATTAAATGTTGATGTTGTTATTTTAGGCGAGGAATTATGTTTGGATTGTGGAGTGCTAATGCCTCTCTGGGAAACATTCTAGGAGCTTTGCTAGTAAGCTTGTAAAATACTTCTTGAAGATATAATTTTGTTGCAAAGTTCATTGTACTTGATTCTAGGTTCGACTCACTATGATTGGTCAATTATGAATTGTCACAATAAATAATTATTTAACAATTAGTCGCCAAAGGCGAAATGAATATTGGTGAATAATAATAATAATAATAATAATAATAATAATAATAATAATAATAATAATAATAATTTATGAACTTATTGTGCACAGCTTAACATGAGAATGATCAGCTGCGCATTACAACTACATTACTTAAAAGAAACAAATAAAAGATAATGCATTAAAAAAAAATGAAATAAAATAAAATAAATACAAAATAAAAAGAATATATATGCATGCAGGTAAGAAGTGAATATAAAATTGCTCACCAATATAAAGTTTTAAAAAGATAAGTCTTAATATGTGCCTTAAAACTGTTCACATTAGTAATTGCACGAAGTTCTTTTGGAAGAGAGTTCCAGAGCCTTGGCGCTGAACCGTAAAAGCTCTATCACCTAACGTCTTCGATCAAGCAGCTGGCATAGAAAGTAAAATACTATCTGAAGACCTAAGGTTATATAAGGACAAGAGAGCCTTGGTGCTGAACCATAAAAGCTCTATCACCTAACGTCTTCGATCAAGCAGCTGGCATAGAAAGTAAAATACTATCTGAAGACCTAAGGTTATATAAGGACAATTTAAATGTTAGTAAATCGAATAGTCACCAAGACGGAGTTGAGGTGTCTAATTGCTGATATTCACGTCGCCTGAGGTGACTAATTGTTTTAGTATAATTACATTGATGATTATTCGAGAAAATAAAATAAAGAAGAGACATATTTTTGCAAGATTTTGGGGCTTTAAGATGTCGGTCGAGGGCGGCTCTGATCGACATAATTTAAGCTGGTTTTCTTATAATAGCTGTCGTCAGTTTTCCTCACTGAAATGTAAAGCTTTGCCAGACATTTATTTAATTCATTGAATTCCATGTTTCTTATTTCATTTGTGAACTCTTGCTGCTGTTGAATCCATTCTGTTGAACAAAATATTTTGCAAAAGTTACTAAAAGTTGCCGGCACTTTGAAGCGAAAAAATGTAAACAAACATACCAGTTTCAGTAAATTGTGTCACTTGCAAAAGAGAAATTTTATCAACCTATACCTTTGAATAGCTTGACTCCAAATTTTGTAGCATCTTTTGTTTTTTGAGGAACGGCATTTTCTTTAAATTGATCGATTTTCGACTCTGAAACATCAACAAATCTGGCTGCCATTTTGAAAACTGCTAGCCTTCATTGTTATAATCACCGTGCAGTGATTATGGCTGGATGAAGCGAAGCTCCTAGCCAATCATAGTGCTCAATTTTTGATAATCATCAATGTAATAATGTTAATTTTCATCCTGAACTATTATTACACTAAATTGCCGAAGGTCATTTCAAAAATAATGTAATATTATTTATTAATTTTTGTAAATCTTTCTTTCAGGTGGCGGCTCTTTTAGATTATGGTTATGAGGTCAGTATAATGATTGATATTGTTCTGTCTATATTGTACTTAAGAAAGCTGGCTTTACTCTTCAATTCCAGTTGCAATAATTATAATAATAAAAATTTATTATTATTAGTTAATGGAACTACCCTCCCAATATTTTATATTTAAATTAACCTTACTGTCAGTTTTAAGCTGCGATGTGGGGGCACCATTGGTTGAAAATTTCTCTGGGTATATCTCTTGCACCCAAAAACTTTACAGATCTGAGTCTTGGCAGCACCGAGTTTCCACGTTATTTCATCTCTTTTCATCTCTCAAATTTTTTACTTTACTTGTTGAGGACATCTAGTTGTCCAGCATTTTTGACCAAGAAATCTGTTTTTAAGGGCATGCAAACAAAAAATTAACCTTTTTCAGTAATAGACAAAAATTTATGTGCTCCCTAAATTTTACATCAGATGTTAACAATGTATTACATGTATTACAGTCATTCAGCTTTTTACAAAATTAATGTGTCATACAGTATGTGTGTTTTGCATGATTGCAGTATGCCATGCTTGTACCTGCTGCAGTGCTATTTGCATTTGGTGTTGTGGTATTCTTCTGTTTGATCCCCTCGCCAGATCAGATTGGTAAGTCTAATAAGAAAAGACTATGTTCAGCATAGCTGTCCTATGTCGATATATAATAATAGTAATATTATTGGAGGGGAAAAAATATGTTGAAATAGACAAAGTGTTACTTCCATGATAGTGAACTCAGTGAACTCAGTCAAATCTGCTCAGTATTTTTCAGTAGTCAATGCAAGCATTAATAATGCCAGGGAAAGTTTAAGAAAAATCGTATGAAGAATGTTGGAAACATTCTGTCCCTAACTACCTTGAAATTCAAATTGAGCAAGCTCTCTCCGACAGCTCATTTTACTTGGCCAAGAGAACTTGGTTGCACGATAAAAAAATTAGGGACCTTTGCAGGCTTTGAAGTTTTTCAAAAGTTACTAATCATTTGAGAATTATCTACATCTAAAACTCGGAAGTAGTGATTTGTCTGTCATTGTGATGTTTAAAAAAAAAATCCTGGTTGAACCTCATTTTTTTGTTCCACCTATTTGCTAAAGTTTGGATATTGATGAGACACACTCTCATGTGTTTGTTGTAACTACTTCTCAATTTCTCTGGAGTGTAATCCAGTACATTGATGCACAATTCTGTATTCATAAAGTAAATGTTAGTTTTGGTTGCTTATTTTCCATCAGGGCTGCCAATGCCAGAAGAAGGAACTCAACCTTCTCCAGTAACGAACTATGGTAAACTACCAGTATATTTGCAGGATTCTTTCAAAGAAACCATGGTTGTTTTACTTACATGTACAACAAGATATGTTTCAGTTTTTCCTCAACAGTGTTTACTTTCAAATTAACAATGAATTAAAATCTGATTAAGTATTTATTGTCGAAGGATGTGTTAGTTTAGGTTATGTTCTCCAGACGTCAAATGCAACAAGGTGCCATGCTGAAATAAATTATTTAATTAAAAGTTCAAACTAAGGCTATAACACAAAATTATTCAATGTGTTACAACTGGATGTCAACTGTGTGTGGAGTATTTCTTGATCATCTTGATTGGTGTTGGTTCAGTTTTTCTAAAATTCTGTAACAATAATTGTTAATATATGTATTGTAATATTATTTATTGCAGGAGCATTGTCATCTACTGACCCCTCAGTCTTTGACCAGGAGGCGTCGCCTGCTGCTCAAGAAGCCCTTTCTACAGTAAGTACTTCAGGAATGTAGAAATGCTTAGGAGGAAAAATAATGCAAAACCAAAACACCCCCCCCCCCCCCCTCTGCCTTCCAACCCTCCCCCAAGGGAAATTCAAATATCAGTCAAAGACTAATCTCCAGTAAGCAAAAAAATTTAGAAACCTAAAATTTAGAATAGATAAAGACAGCTCAGGCTAATTAAGGTTTATAATATAAGTTAATGTGACTTAAACACATTGCTTTGAAAAGTAGGTAAAGACATAAGTGCTGCTGGGTAATTATTGAAGCAAAAAATCCGTGAAATTTAGATTTGGTTTTAACAAGAAGTTAGGACTAAGCATGTTCAGATAGCATTACTGTAAAATATACCTTGTCTTACAAATTAGATCTATTGTGAACAGTCTCTTACTTTCTTTGTCAAAGTTGCTGGTGTAGTATGTGTAACTAAATGACACACAGGCAGCAAGAAGCAATTAAGCTACAAGCTGCAAGCCGCCAGCCATAAGAAATGTTTTGCAAACATGCTGACTGAAATGAGAACTTGATAGATTTTGAGAGAAATGGCAGCCTGCAAGCAGTCTACTTTAAAATTAGACAATTGAAATTAACCAAGAATATAAATTTGTGCGGGAATTTTAATTGTTTAAATGTTCTGTAGTCATCCTCAGCGGCATCAAATTCAGTGAGGCCACAACCCAAGAAAGCCATTACTTTTTGTCAAGCTGTTATCCTTCCTGGGGTTATTCCTGTAAGTATCCTTTTGTGATGTTTGACACTCAAGGTTTTGTCTTTTCTTACTACTGGGTCAACATTCGTTTTCGTCTGAAGTTAGGAAGTCAATCAGTATGAATTGTCAGGATTTATTGTCTTATTAACCATTTGCGAGTTGCCCCAAGCCTCTGTTTCAAAGCAAGGCTAAGTGAGAAGCCATTAATTTGAAAGTAGTATTTATTCTCGTGCAAATAATACTCACTTTCACAAGAAAGATTTGGCACTTGGCCCCGTTTTGGAGATAAGGGCTTTTGGAACTCATAAATGGCCCATTTGTAAGTTATGCTAGTCATAATAGATTACAAGTTGCATGGTACATATTGTTGTTAAAAGTGTTAGTGAAAAACAGAGTGGGGTTTGACTCAAAACAATAGAGAATGAGCTCAAAATTGTTCCTCCTGTCAGTTAATGCTCTCTTTTGACCATTTTTTTTTCCACAGTATTCACTGTCCTATGCTTGGCTGAAAGTTGTACACTACTCTTTCCTTTTCTGGCTGCCTTTTTATTTGTCAGACAGTAAGTATTCATCCACCATAAATGGTCTAATACCTAAATAGACGCCCGGGGCGTTTATTCAATTTTAAGGGTCCAAGTGGGGGCGTTTGATTGATGGGAGTTCATGGCGTTTATTCTCATAACTGAAACAAGCTCAACAAAACTAATATGCTTTGGGGAGAAAATATCAAAAGAGTATATAAATAGCAGATATCCAGTCGATTTATTGATAGGTCTTGGCCGTCAAGAGATCCATATCACTCTTTCAAATCTCAAAGAAGTAATTTCTTTGTCAGAGTCCCTGGTCAAGGTCACTAAGTTGTCATCTCTAGCCCATCCTTACTTGGAACTTGACATTGAACAAGATAAAATGTACAAACTCTTGTTAATGAAGCAAGAATCTGAACAACTTGAATGATTTTAACCGGGGATTTTAATCCTTTTCGCTATTTGATGGTATTTTAGATTAATTGCCATAGAGGGCGTCTATTAGACAGGTGACGTTTATTACAGAGGGGCGTCTATTAGACAGGGGGCGTTTATTACAGAGGGGTGTCTAATACACACATCGTAGGCGGGGCGTCTATTAGACAGGGGGCGTTTATTACAGAGGGGCGTCTAATACACACATCGTGAGCGGGGCGTCTATTAGACAGGTGACGTTTATTACAGAGGGGCGTCTAATACACATATCGTAGGCGGGGCGTCTATTAGACAGGTGGCGTTTATTACAGAGGGGCGTCTAATACACATATCGTAGGGGGGCGTTTATTACAGAGGGGTGTCTAATACAATCTTTACATCGTAGGAGGGGCGTTTATTATTAACTCGCTGATTATCTGTTCTTAGGTTTCGACTGGAAAGACACCGTGGCTGACAAATTTTCAACATTTTATGACGTTGGGGGAATTGCAGGTTGGTGCTTAATACTTCAAATTAAAGTTCGTTCATATGATCGTGACACTGTTTTAACAGTGTCACGATCATATGAACGTTTAAAAACTGCTTCGTAATATTACTTAACCAAAAAATAATATTTGTTCTGCGCCATCCCCCGTCGCGCGTGTTTCACGCTCCTCGCTCGCTTCGCGCTCGCCTTCGCGCGCCTCAAAACGCATGGATAATTATCCATGAAAAACGTGATTTGGGCTCGACCTGTTGAAAGATAGGAGCATCACAAAATGATGGAGGTCACAAAATGACCAGATATACCGGAATAGCCTTTCTGTGCACCAGACTGAAATCCAGTTATTTTCTTTCAGGTGGAATTACAGGCGGATTGATTAGCGTGGGTATTGTAATAACCTTCATTTTTATCAAAACCTGCAGTTTCTCTTCACACATGTCCTTCCTTGTTTCTCACTCAGCCGTTTTTATTTCTTCACTGAATGCTTCTCCCCTGCTAAAGTAGGATTACAAGTAGCAGGCAGCAGGCTGAGTTCTGTTCATAAACAGTGCACTGATTTAATGAGCGTAAAGACCTCAGTCCACTTCCTTGATAGACACTTGGGTGTTTATTGCCTCGATCAAAAAAGTATCGACCAGCCTCCCAAGCAGTACCCTGTTCCAGGCTACGAGATAGTCGGGTCCGCGAAATTGAGAAAGCGCGAACTCGAAAATAAAACTGAAGGAAACTTTTTCCTGCCACCGCTCCCTTTTCCCAGATCACGCGCTCCTGTTTTCGCGTGCCTTTCACTTACGCGTCATCTCTATTATCTGAGAGCCTGGAACAGGCTACCCAAGCAGACGTTCTTAGGGCTTCATCACGCGTCCCTCCCCCACGAACGTTTACGTGACGCGTGACGAAGCCCTAAGAGCGTCTGCGCGGAGTTGCGCGGGAGGCTAAGGGCGCTTTCCAAAAGTCACAACTGGCCAGCCGGACCATGGCCGGACCAGTCATTTTGACAGATAAATAGGCTTTTTCCAAGAGATTTGGCTGAAAAACCATCTCCTCTTGCATACTATGTAAGATTTTACTGATCTGGCGGGATAGTTTTAATTAAAAGTGAAATTCCCGATACGATGGGAATGGTTTGGCCGCTCAGTTCTGACAAATGGAGAGCATCCTAAATCGACTGACATGGCGACCAAAGCCCCTTATGTGAGCGAAAACGTTTACGGCTTTGAATTTGTAATAGACAAATACATGTAGCCACAGGTTCTAAAAAACAAGTGAAAATTTATTCGTTAAAAATACAGGTTCATATGCCCGACCTATGCAGCTTCTCAGTACAAAGTGTTTTTGTTATAAATAAGGTGTGATGGGAGCAGATTTCAGTAAATTCAAGTATGGCTTAAATCAAGGTTTATATTGATAGACTGATTATTTTATATTTTTAGGATTTGCTAGGAAGACGCAAACCTTTAGTTGTAGTGATGCTGATGGTTGCAATACCTGTGCTTTTTATATATGGAAGTAAGGAACGTCTTCCTCTAAAGCACCTTAAAATCTTTACTTTTCTTATGACGTAAATTCCTTCCATAGCCGGAAAAAGTATGAGCATCAAAGTGACAAATTTTTTACCACCTTAACAAAGCCTGCCTTTCTATTAGTGTGCACTGTGCAACTCAATCGTACACTGGGCCAGCTGTTTTTGAAGTTCCTGTCTTAACCATCAGTGAATCTATAAGCGGAAAACATGAAAAGAATCCTGTGTTCTGACTGGCTACCCGAGAACCACCTATGAGAAAGGTGACGCGCGGCTGGAAGTAGCCCCCCAAGCAGACTTTCTTGCGCTTGGCCATGCGTTCTTTCCCCATGAGAACGCGTAACGAAGCCCTTAGAACATCTGCGTAATTCAATCAAAGACAGCGCCTGCAGAAAATACTGAAGTTCAAGTCGCCGGAAAGTACACCTATACTGTCGGCTACTCCGGGGGGAACCTTAGAAATTTTTTGGGTGGGGAAGTGCCTCTGGGACCCTGGAACCCTTAGCCTATACCAGACCGCCTAGTTCAGGTGAAGTTTGCTACTCTATACTAGACGTCAGTAACTCCCAAAATTCCTCCCTACCCTAGAGTCGCTATTTTTCAGAAACTACTGTGGTTGACGCTTTCTTTGCTATTGAATTAACTTGCCGGTAAATTGAAAATTGCGGATTTCATATTTTTCAATTTATTTCCCGGTTTTCCTAGTCTAAACTAAAATTTTCAACCAATTGATCAGTTCCCTGGAAAATGATACCTATCTAAGAGTAAACTGTTTGAAAACCATACCCTCCACAGCGGCACATACCTATATAGCCCATATATGGTGCTACTCCCACCCTCGTCCCCCGGGTGAAGACTTCTCATGTTGGGCAAGTGTAAGTACACAATATCATTACTCACAACTGTTAATGGTTTTTATCTCCATCAGATACAGGAGGAAGTTATACGATAAACGTTGCTCTAATGTGTGTAACTGGTTAGTACCCCCTTTGTACAAGTTCTGTGCGTTTTCATTTCAGCTCGCTCATACTTGTCAGTAGCTGCACTCACATTTTTCTTACAAATTCAGCACAAAAGTTGCAAGGTACTTTAAGTCGACCTCACGAACCTCACAGCGGAAAAGCGGAGCAAAAGCGGAACAAAAATCTGCCTCACTGTCAACAACAACTGAGTAACTTAGGTTTACCGTCAATAGTAAATGAAGGAAATTTACAGAAATGCTTTGTAACATAAGATAGATTGAAGCCTATTGTTAAGCATTTCTGGCAATACTAAAGACGTGTCTCTAATGTCGCTAAAACTACTGGTTTCTAAATTATTTTTTCTTCCCATAGTATGATATTATTTGGGCTTGGGTTATGTGGTAGCCTGAGAAAATGGTGTGAGCTGACATAACAATTGCTGGTCAGTAATGAATTTTAGAACAGGATCCTCTCACCACAGGGTAGATCGGCGTTGATGTAATGTGCTAAACCCTAAACTGTTCAGATCACCACTCTAATGACTATGACGGTGATGAACACTATGATGATAATGTGCAAGGCTCTTTTCTAGTGGGTCCATTAAATAAGCCACCTGGTTAACTTTCCATCTGATGGCGTTCTGATTTCACTGTCTGCTTTTACTACAACCCCTTTTGTATTGCGTTGTTATAGGAAGTGTTCAGTTTTCCAGCTTCACTTCAAACGAGCAATTTGTGTCTCAATAAAAAATTCCCAACACTTTTTTTGACTGAAGCGCATCTTGTTATTCCCTTGCAGGGTTTTTCGTTGGTGGTCCTGCAAATTTGATCGGTTCTGCTATATCTGCTGATCTTGGAAGACAAGTATGTAGTGTATTCTGCGGAATACCTTATTTTTCAATTTTTTTTCTTAGTAACAAACAGTACCGTCAGTAGTCTGTAGAAAGCGTGTTATGTTTTCGCGTTTTTCAGGCGAGTGAGGGCAAGCACGAAGTCAGCGTGAAGCGCGCGTCGGGGGAAGGCGTGTCTCGCGTTCCTCGCTCGCTTTGCGCTTGCCTTCGCTTGTCCGAAAATCGTGAAAAAAAAAAAAGGGTTGCTCTGCAGACTATACCGTCAGCTGTATTACTTGTCTTCGACAGGGTACTCTCAGAGCAGACAGAGAAGCGCTAGCTACAGTAACAGGGATTGTAGATGGTACCGGAAGTGTTGGTGCTGCCATAGGACAGGTATATTTTGACACCACTCGCCTCTTTAGAAACGAGAAGGAAACTGGGCCGAGTTAACTTTCGTAAAGACTTCTGGGACTGTGACTGGAGACAGGGAGAACATTGGCCAATGGCTGAATAGCGCGTCCCCAATAACAATGCCAGAAGTCTTTACGAAAGCTAACTCGGCCCAGTCTCGTTCTCGTTTCTAAAGTGGTCGTATTTCAAAGGCAACAAAACTGTTAGGACTCTTTATCCTCGTCTCATACAAACACGATCTACTTTCAATGTACGCAGTACGATTATTCCCTTATTTTGTCTGCAATTGGTTTTTTTTATTGTTTTTCCTGAGGTATGCCCAAGTCTTAATCTTTGAAGCGTTCTTCGTCATTTGGCCTTAAACTTGCGGTGTGACTCCAGTGCACCTTCGCCATATGCCGCCGAGTAATTGCAACCTGATAAATTCGAATTGTTCAAGATCCTTTCTGAATAAAAGTTGACTATTACGTCCTAGTAATGTAATGTCAAGTGCATTACCAGGAGCATTGCCAAACGCCCTACATATGTTTGCAATACGGTATACGGCCTTTCCACTCACGAGGCCAGCAGCGTGATGTTATTGTATTGGAACAAAAGACTGGTTTGGGTCACCAACATGGTCACCGTTTCGTTGTCTTGGGACACCAATATGGCGGAAGTTTTGAAAACGCTTTTTAGCGAAGGCTTTTTCTTCTTGAAAAGGGCCAAGTATACGCCACGACAGCATGGTGTTACATATTCAACACAACTATTTCACGAAATATGAAAAATAGAAGTTTCCAATAGCAGTCTTTTGTAAAGTGCAAGACGTTGGTGGCCACATTATTAATCAATACATATTTAGTTAAGGATTTTTTCGGAAAGAAGCACCTCATATGCTATTTTGCATATAACATCGATTCTGTGTTGCCTGTTTTATTCAGGTTCTTATTCCAGAGATCAATATCCACAGTGGATGGAAGCCTGTTTTTCACTTATTAATGGCAATGGTGAGAACTGTACTCCTTCCTTTTGTGTAACTTACTGTCATTAATAGGTCTCAATAGGCTGCTGCTACCGTATTGACTCTACTAAGCGTTGCCCCCCCCCCCTTCCCCTTCCCTCCCGGCAACAATGCAGCGCTTTTTAATTTTCAGTACTTTTTACATTTCCTAATGTTGATATGACTGACTCAGTGGGAAAATAAGCACGCTTCTTTCACTGTTCTTATAGTTTTTGAACGAAGCAAAAGAAAAGAAAGAAATCATGTGTAGTACCGTGATATTAGCCAATGAGAACACTTGCATGATTAAGTTCCCCCTGTCAATTAACAGCCGCACCAAGAAATCGAAAAAATGTATTAAGTACCGTGACGCTTATTCGAGTAATCGAGACGGGATATGAAAGGCCTTTCTTGATGCACCTTTATATCTGGTACAGTGTTACTTTCCTACCGTTTTTTTTTCAATTTGTATTGCATTGTTAGACTACGAGTAGTCCCCATTTTTCCCCAGGGTTAGTAGAGCGTGGAAACGCGAGCGCGCGTGAAAATCACCCCTCGCCTTTCTCGCGTGGGGTGATTTTCACGCGCGCTCGCGTTTCGCTCGCTGTACAATGGGGACTGCTCGTAGTCTATTACACTGTTTGCTTTCCCTTCCTATGCTGATTCGTCCACCATAGGTTTTATTACCTTTTTTTTTTTTTAGACCTCCATGAGTGTTGTTTGTCTTCTTATACCACCTTTTATCAAGTTTTTACGGTAAGACCACCTTGATCCCTTCATGTAGCCCTAATGATTCTCTGTTTAACTATTTACTAGCTCAACGGGCCAGTAGCGAGACCCGCGGGTTTTAAGAACGTAAACTGTATTCAATAAATCGAAGATCGTCTTTGCCTAGGATGCAGCACTCATGAACCTTTTCCTCACTAGCTTCCTGAGCAAGGATATATACATCTATGCAAAAACGGGTTTCTGATAGGTCTTAAAAGAACTGGTTCTGTTGTAGTCATCTGAAACGTTTGGTCCTGGAAAAATGTCCAGGGGATCTGACAAGTTATCTTTCAGTCTTCAGTCAAAATTATAGATGCTCTCCAGTCTGCGTGCCTAGAACGAGGTTTTGCGTTTTCGTATTTGCCTTTATATTCAAAATTTGGCTACGCTTCTGCCTAGCCCCTGGGCTTTGGACTTCTCGTAGAGCTTGTATTCTAAGAGGGTCTTATTATAGGGGGGGGGGGGGGGGGTTAGTTTCAAAATCTGCTGGGCTTATCACTGGAGGGAAATTTTTGTCGGTTTGTTTGGTATTTGGGGATAATTCCCAAATATGAGCTATGTGTTGTAAAGGGCTTAACTACCATATCGGAGCTTTTGAGCATTTCGAATCTAGGGGGAAGGCATTATTGCTTATTGCATTATTATATTATTGATATTATTATCATCGTTATCATCATCATCATCATCATCATCACCTTCATCATTATTATTAAGACTATTATTGTTATCATTAACGTGATGATGATGATGATGATGATGATGATGATGATGATGATGATGATGATTGTATTTCATATTCAGGGTAAAATTATGTGGTGACGGTCAGCCTGTTTATCATCAAGTAATTACCAATGATCGATCGGAGTATTCAGCAGCAGGGCCTGCTAACATTACCTCAGCAAGTAAGTAATACTAAGGTGGTCTCGGCTCTCAAAAATCAAATAACACCACCCTTGAATATTAGTCATGTGCCTGCATTCCCTGGCAACAACATGTACGGAAAATAAACTTAAGTGAAATATTTCCCTCAAAAAGTGGTGCTTATTATGGTTTGTGTGTGATTTTTTTCCGCTTACTATGTTATTAACAACGTTCACGCGTGCGCAAGAGTGATAGACAAAAGTTTGTAGTCACAGCCTTTCAAGAGTTGTTGTAGAGTTAACCTCCTGGTTAGCTCGTTTGGAACGACGCCGATCTTATAAGCGGGAGGCCTGGGTTCAAACCGCGGCCGGAACACCAACTTGAGTCTTAAAAAAGAAACTGGTAAGATTATGCTGACCTTGTTTAAGATGATTTCTCAGGTCAGATGATGGCATCAATGGGCGATTACGTTAAGCTGCTTGCCCGTCTCCTTCATCCTTCCTTTATTACCGAACTTTGAAGGGCAGGGGACATAAAAGAACCGGAGAGCTCACACTGCTGTTCGAAAAGAGTAGGGCAAGTTTCCCCATTTGTGTGGTCTAACACTACCACTGTTGTAACTTCACTTGTTACACGTATCAAGCTCATAAATGGACTGATAGCGGCAACCAGTAGCGCCACTGTATGCTGACGTCCGAGCTTATAGGACAGATATAATGTCCTCTGTCCTCTCGTTTGCGACATTATCTACGGTATAAAGACAATTTTCTATTTTGATTTCATGTTTCACATTTATTTGTTTGGTTCTTCGTTGCAGGTTCCTGAAAAAGTCTTAGCCTGTAAAAACAGCCGACATTTCGCGACGCCACCAACGGCTTCTCTGCGAAATGACGTCTGAAGAACGAGCGAAGAATTTCCATACTGATGACGTGTCACGACCCAGGTCTGGGCACTGCTTCTGATTGGCTGAAAATTTCGTTCAACGAAACAGAAGCACTGCCCATATCTGGGTAGTGATACGTCATCAGTATGGAATTTCTGCACTCGTTCATCAGACGTCATTTCGCGGGGAAAAACTGAACATTAGATTTAATATATACACAATATCCAAGCATGATAAAAAGTAATTATGAAAATTTAACAAATTTGTAAACTAAAAGCGCGTTTTAAAAAGTATGTCTTGAGAAAGTTTTTCCCGTTGTGTCCACTTTCCTACGCAACAAAACTATTTCCAAAACGACGCCTTTGCGGAAAGAAAACCCCTTCCGCCAATTCAATGTTGCTTCCTGCAAACGCCCAGGGATCAGGCTTTCTTTTGAATACACAGCATTGCTTTCAGGGAAAGGGGGAGAGGGAAGAACCGGTACAGCTACGATGTTTAGAAAAATGCTCCCCAAGTATACAATTTTCTCTACAGTTTTGTCCAAGATTGTAGATATAGAATCGGGGCTAATCATGCCTGATGTCTTTAGGCAGGTTGGTCCAGAGATGTAGGGAATGCCCTCGCTCTAACAGCTGCGTAGGTGGAGTGATTCTATTAGGTACCCTATCAAGGGACCAATATACCACAAATTATTACCTGTTCAAGGGGTCCTTTTATTCGCTAGTATCAGTCATTAAGTCCCGGCAGTAACAAATACCTGATGTAGGTGTCCTGATAATGACTCTCAAAAGTAGGTGTAGGTGTCGTCAAACAAATACGAACCTCAACTTCGAGCTAACTTTGACGTTCCGTCGGCGTCTGGAATAACTTACAAGGTACTTTACTTACTTATGAAACCGTACCGGCATTAATTACAATCGCTTTAAACTGTCACCCGGAACAGTAGCTGTTTGTTGATCATCGAAGAAGAAATGCTGGAAACGTCGTTGCTAGCCACCTAAGCTCGACAAACTAGAAACTAATTGTAAAGGTAGTAAGTAAGCGACAAAAAGTGTTTTAATCTGCGCGCAGTGGCGGCTTGTCGTTAAATCAGCGTTAAAATCCAAAATTTGTTTCCAGCGAAATCCGTACAAAATTGTAACTGAAAAAACATTCATAACCTTGGTTGTTTTTCATATTACTCCGCTATTTTAAAGTTGATACAATAACACAATTTTGGTAGTTGCCATGGACTGGAGGTAGATTTCGCTTTTCGATAAATATTTCCGATTTACAACAGACTTTTGTAATGAATAACCTAAACGTCTAAGGCATTTTGAGAGCTCGAACAGAAAGCCGATGTGATTGATTGCTTTTAAGCATGGTTATGTGTTGTTGAGTTAAGACGATTTTCGTCTGCATTTTATCATCTTGTTGTTGTTTTACTGTTTTTAAGCTTCTATAATTTCTTGCTACCTGTGCGCTCACGCTAACCTTTTAAAATTTCTTCGTCCCTTTCCAACACCAATTCAATTCATATTTAAAATAAATTAACTTAAAATTTCCTGGATTTCTCCCTTTAGTTAGAATAAGTTCAAATTAAATAGAGTAAATGCTCGAGCAAGAATTCTAAGATACCCAAAATTTTGTTTTATGGAATTTCTAATCTGATTATCAAGAAGAGATCGCCCAATATCGGTACTTCAAAGCTGTCCTCCTCTCATTGATTGATAGCGGAAATTAGTGCGCGGATATGATAATCCCAAAGATTAGAATCGATCATTTGGGTAACTTAGCACGACTGCTTACCTCTCATACTTTTCTCACGATTCCTTTTATCATGACTTTAGGAAAAATACACTGGCTATACTGTTAAAATTTTAAGGCAAGCTGGAACAAAGTCTCGTGTCAAAGTACGTTAGTAAAGAATGCAAAGCAGGTGACATTCTCTAGAATGCCGAGCCCTAATTTCTGTTGTTGCTTTCTCTCTTCGAAGTTTTTCAGTTTCTGTTTGGTTTGTTTTTTCAAATACAACTATTCAGTAAGGTAATTTGCAAGGATCGAAACTTCTTTGTGGGTAGTTGCGACAGACCACCATCGCCGAGTTCTCTTTTTCACTTTTGCATCTGCTTGAAAGTGATCATGTGCTCTCTGATCGGATTTATATGAATTAGGATGGTTAAACCGAGATATTCGATTAGAGAATTGTCATATCAGAAACCTCATACAAGTTGTTCCCTCACTGACGAAGGTGGGTGGCTGCTCAGTCCTGCGAGCCCCTAGGCGAAGCAGCACTCTAATCTTTTAGCCTGTGTACAGCCGCCCCCTCCCCCGAGAAAATATTTTTTCTCAGGGAAGGGGGCGGCTGTACACAGGCTATAATCTTTGGGTGCTCCTGCTAATATATGCTTGTCTCGATGACTTTTGGGCAGTGTGTCCAGCGGTGTCATCATAATTTCAAATTGTATTTTTTTTAATAACACCCTTATTGCGTCATTCTAATTGCGCAAAGTTTCGGGCTCCTGGTTTCACTCATTGTGGCGCACGCAAAGAGTTTGAAATTATTCTTCGTGTGACTAATTTTGGCCACTTGAGTGGTGAAGCCGCGAGGAGATTGGGGCGGGAACCGCTCACTGAGAACTGTAAGGAACTGAGAAAAACAGCCAACATTTCACGACACCGTGAAATGTCGGCCGTTTTCCCACGCTGTTAGCTTCGCAGGCTAGACGCCGCTCGGTTCTCCCTCTCTTTTGCACACACCAGTGTATGTTTTCCGCCCCTTTCCTCACTAATATTATTTAGCAAAGTTCTAACGAAGGGATCAATCTGATATCTCAGCATAATGTTGCTGTTATGCATTTACATGCTAAATTTTAGATCAGAGAAAATCAGTGGAGCAATGTTTCTTGTTTAAGAGAAAAATATGATACTACTAGCAATATGTTTTTAGTACCGATTCTCTTTTCTACAGCTGGGTGGCTAAAAGAAGAAGAACGGTGCCAATTCCCCTCTCTCTCAGCCGGTGGCTTAATTACAGAGGAGTCAGAGGGTGAGGTCGCACGTCGGCGCATTTTGCCGCCGCTTCTGTGATTGTTTGGTTTCGCGCACGTCAAACCAACTGTGGCACATTATGATATAAATTTCTTAACTTTTGTTGATTTGGTGAGCAATACGTCTAGCGCATTGATAAATGCTCAACCTCTGGACGGATTTAACTGCAGGTGATTCAAAATCGAAATTAAAGTTTTATCGTGGTGAAGCCCCTATAAATGGAACCATTGACGGCTGAAGTCTCCAATAGCAAATTTAATTAGTAAATTAGGATTAAGGCCCAGCTGGTCTGTACTAAATTTAAATCTAAATTAATCACTGATTGTCAGTTTTTGAAAATCCAATTTATTCTTAATATCTTAAAATATCTTTTTTTTGAGTGATTTCTGGTAGGGGGCTACTGAAAGCGCAAGATTTCAACCAATGATCTTCAATCCCCAATCTCTGAATAGCGACTAGAATTTAAGTTCTTCTCAGTAACTTCAGTATATTATATAGCTGTTTAATTTTCTCATTGGAAAATTAATAAAATTTTAAGTGGAAAGAGTGAAAGATTTCACATTACCAAAAATAGAAGTCTTCAGTATTATACATATTCTTCTCAATGACACTTTTAAAAAAAATGTGTGGAGAACAGTGTATTAAAAAATATGAATATTGATGTTAGAGTTTTAGGTTACAAAGAACTCCTTCTAAACCTGATACAAGCAAGAGACAGCTTTATCAGGTCAGCTTTCTTCAGACTGTACTTTTGCAAAGGGGTCTACGTGCTTTTATTATTTCTTTTGAAGGCTATTCCAGTAGTCAAATAAATGTCTAAATTAAATAAATATTAGTGGACACTTTTTTGGGGAGATTCCTTTTCAGTAGTGCACCTTAAAAGTTTACCAAAGCAGGCATAATTTGGCAGACCGCTTCAAATCCACCCTTAGATATGAAAGTTGAACTTTTTTATCGTCTTGCTAATAACCAGAAACAAAATATTATGACTAGAGTTGCTATTATTCATATTTTCATGCCGTTCTAGCGTGCTTCGCAGCACGTGACGGGTCTGGGAACTGTAGTTTTTTTTAAAATTGACTTATTAACTTAATGAAAGGCTCCTAGACATTTCCTAAACAAGCCCTCAGTTGAGCTGCCAAAGCTATTTTCTGCCTACTGTCTAGACAACATCAAGCAAAGCTGTTCAAAATTTTATGTCAAATAAAATAATGAAGCTTTGTTTGCAAATTCATCCTTTTTTTGAGCCATAACAATGAAGGTAAAGAAATAGATCAAAGTCCTAAAAGACTAGCTAATTATAGAAAAAAAAACTTATCTAGAAAGCAGCAGAAACTACAAAACTG
Source organism: Porites rus (assembly GCA_964035705.1). NCBI lineage: Eukaryota > Metazoa > Cnidaria > Anthozoa > Scleractinia > Poritidae > Porites > Porites rus. The sequence continues at coordinate 2,697,332 of OZ037997.1, read as the reverse complement.
ACAGTTAATCATAGTGGTATTCAATTTATCATTAGCTCTTATAATCAATTGCTTTTTACTCACACTTCATATACGGGATATCTTATTTTTGTTATAATTTTAGTTCAAGTTTAGTACTATTCTAACTATTCAGTGCTGCCCTCTTTCAATAAATTGTATATTATCATCATTATTATTATTATTACTTTCTTCTTTAACTTTATACCATAATACAACATAATAGCCGAGCCCATGACTCTTAGGCAAAGATGGAGACAAAAATAACAAAACAGCGAAGAGAAGAGCGACTTGAGGTTTCCCGATCTTTCGGACGGACAAGTCGATCGTCCTTCTTCAGGGGATTTCATGAAGAATCGGAAAGTCGTTACAAGGTCTTACAATTCAAATATTCTTAGGGCCCAGAAGCAAGAGAGGATAGAGCTTCATCCTCTCTTGGGTAGAAGTCTATTTGAGTGTCTTTCTTCCCCGGCCCCCCGGGCTTTCTTCGGATGTAAGTAGTGTGATCTTCTTTTTATGTTACCCGTGATCTGTTGGATATATTTCTCCAATCCTTTCTTTATTAGTCCCAGGGCCCCTATCACTACTGGAATTGTTGTAGCTTTCATCCCCCACATTCGTTCCATCTCGAGTTCAAGGTCTTTATATTTTGACAGTTTTTCAGTTACTTTATTATTATTATTATCATTATTATTATTATAAAGGAGCCCATGGGTAAGAAGCATGTCGATATTCATGGTGCTAACGAGAAAAGATATAGAGGATATTACATGGCCGCGCGGGGATACGAATTTTATCTTCGAGTGCTGAAAGTATCTTTCAGAAAGAGAAATTCCTACATAAAACACAACTTTTTTTAGCGGGAAGCTCTCTTGTAATTGGCTAATCATGTTAGTAACCATGGCGACACCAATATCCTGACACGTGAAAGATAAAAATAGTATCTTCACTGCGCGCGATGAAGATATGATTGATGATCCTGGTATTTCATCAGTATCTATTTAATAAATGGTGATATCTTAACGTCCCGTTCTGGTTATTTTGGCAACAAAAGAAAATAAACTATTCGCTACACGTAAAGCTATTACTTTACAAATAGAAACGTGATGATATAGTCGGATAAAACTGAACCAACAGTATTCCTGGAATAAGCACCCGGGCGCTTATTTAAAATTTTGGCTGAAAGGATGGGCGCGGCGTATCTTAGTCTCATTATACAGTTGCACAAAGAGTTATCAATAAAGTAGCAATAAAACACGTTTTCTTTGTATCCCGACTATTTAAGAGAGTGATGGGGAAAGTCAAGGGAGTGCTTATTCGATACGCTTGTTTCACGCCTTGGGGGGGGGGGGGGGGGGGGGAGGGGTGGGCTGTAATTCGGGGAAGGGCGCTTATTCGAGGAATACGGTATCTTTAATTGCGAGCACATGGATATCACTTCTAATTATTTAGCTGCCCGACCGTCAATCTTATTTTGTTGCATCCACTCATTCAGTTCCGATATAGGCTCTCGCAGATTCTGATTAGCCGACAAATAAAAAATGCAGGAATAAAACTATAAAATTTAACAACCAGATACAGTACGTACAGGAGAAGTAATCCGGAGAAAGTTTTGATGCACAGTGATTCACTAGCGTTCTCCGTAGAGGCTCCTGGTGGCGGAAAGATGCCGCAGATCCCAATTTCCAGGCTTGAAAAGCTTTTGTTAGACCTCAGCATCCGAATTAAAATGTCATTTCCCGGAGAAAACATTCGTGGTCAAATCCGAGTTCCATTGACTCAACAAAATTTCAATTTTATTCTATTTTACCCCTTAAGCCGATTAGGAGCATCTGAAAGGGAAGAGCTTTCTGGGAAGATGGCTGAATTGGCTTATATATTGATAAACTTTAAGCACCCTCTTTCCTCCATCAAAATGCTCTTTCACAGTACCACAAGCTTGTGTGTAGACAACACTCACTGAATTTGAAGCTACAGTATTGTATCGCTTGTAACTCACATCTGATGTTGTAGTTCACAATGCCTTGTGCTTTTGTTGTTTCAGTGAGCATTTCGTACTTTGTGTCGATTGTTTTTTAACAAAGCTAGCTAAAAACAACAAATTTGTTTCTTAAAAACAGTTTTAAAATACACAGCGCATGATACCGAGAACTAGTGCGCGCAGGCTTCCTACCTTTATTTCGTAAACGCACCAGATCTCTTGGGAAGGAAATAAGAACCCATTTTTTTCTGGACCAATTTTAGGCATTCAATCTTCCCTTTGTAAAACCTCAGTTCCCCGAGAGACTCGGACGAAAATAAGCTCAGCTGCATGGATCGCTGTTTCCGGCCAAACAGGTTTGCGTTCAGACAAAAATAGACTCAGCCAGGCTTTAAGTATCTTATTTACCCGGAGGCAAAGCCGTGGTCCGCCCCCCCCCCCCCACCCTCTTATTTTTACACCACACTGGGGCCCGAAGGGCTGAAAAAAATTTTTTGGAGACCGCCGGCCCCGCCCCCCCTCCCCCCTTATTCGAAGGTGTGGATCCGTCACTGCACAGGTACCAATTTCGAGACTTGTTAACCTCACGTGGGCAGTCTTACTAAACCTGGTGGAACATCAGTGCCCCCCCCCCCCCCATCAGTGTTACATTCGAAGAGATGGTTTTACTAGAAGAAGTTACTGAAAGGTTAGGGACATCTGTCATTTTATTCTGTAAAGAAAAATAAAAGGGCCAACAGATGCATTGTACGGTTCTGAAAAAGTCAAAAAAACTTCCTGGTTTAGTGACTTATTCAAGAACAGTGCATTTACAGCAGTTAAAAGCGACTAGCGTTCACTAAGTTTGTGAATGGGGTAAATGGTCACAAAATGGTAAGGGTTGGACCTTGGGTCGGAACCTCCCCGAATAAAACTTGCCCCAGGGTATTTCATAGTTAAAATAGTCTACGTGTAGTTCGTAGAACCATAACAACCGTTGAGTCACCGTTCAGCTTATTTACTACAGGGGGTACAAGGGGTACCTATTCTGTTAAAAATGGTATCAAAATGGTAAGGGGGTTGGACTTTGAGGCGAAACCTTCCCATATATATAAAACTCGTTTCGCTTGCTCTACTATCCCTGAGGGAAAATGGGAACTACTCGTAGTCTAACTTCCCTAGGGTATTGGCTGATGTAGTTCGAACGAAGAACGGCCATAAAAACCGTTGAGTCACCGTTCAGCTTCGCCGTTATCGCAGACGAGGAAATCGATTCTGATCGAAATACCGAAATTTGAGTCGGTGGAAAATATTTCCGTTGGTGAGTTCTACCAGTGCAGTGTCAGGTTCTAATCTGAGCAATCGTCATTCGCCAGTAAGAAATATAACGGCCGGAGTAATCTAATTAATCGGAGGAATCAACATCTCAAACCTGAAGAAGGCTGGTATGGCCAGCCGAAATACTGTTATGAAAAACACAATACCTGTTGTTCTGATGAGCTTTGCAGTAGTCTTTGGACTTCTCGGTTTTGGTTCTTAATATTTTGGCTGATTAGAACTCTTTTCTAGATGTTCAACGTTTATAACCAGCAGGATCTTCGTCCACTGGTTATGCAGTTATTTTAATTCCTTTATTACGGAGTAATCTAGCTCTTTACTTCAACAATTGTAAGACAATGTAGGATAGGAAGTTGAGTATAAAAATAACGAATCAACGAACTCATTACCTTAAAACACGTGAATACCCGATAGAGTCAAGATCCGATATTTGAAAGTTCTTCCGTCTTTCATTCTTTTTAGTAATGTATCTTTTCTTTTAACCTTTAAAACCAAATGGCTTTTAAATAAATAACTTAACAACAAAACGTGCATAAAATCGGGCCTGATCGAAGCTTATGCAGATAGATAAGATAAGATCATGAGCGGTATCATTCACTGTGGTCATATGAAATCATATGAAAGGCTTTAGTCGTTGCACGTTCGGGCAAAAAGGGTTCCTTGTTTTGGAGACCATTTTCCTTAGGGCGGTTTACAGAACTCCTCTTAGCCAACGTATCACACGACTCAAGACTGGAAAAGAAAAAGAATAAGCTGCTCTTCGTCAAGAATAAATCAACAAAATGCTTTTACTTAAGTTCTCGGAAGGCTATTAATAGCGAAGAATATGCTATAATTGTCAAACTGCTGGTTTGACACTCATCAAATATGTCACCCACCCTGGATGATACCATGCATTATGTCGCCACAAACGTTATTTTTAGTTCATTTTGTTTATACTACTAAATATTGACTTATTTGTCCAACAATAAGATAAACAATTACGAATACATTTCCTCGGATATATCAACAGCGTTGAACTCTTTTTTGATGGTCGTATATCGAATTGCCTTGAATACACTATAAGAAACCTTCATTAATGATACGATTTGATTAATTTGATTAATAGAGGGATTTTCAATAAGTATGTCAAAAACGAGTTTGCGTGTTCACTGTAATTATAAAAGACTCCTCTTGTAAGGGGGCACTCTTCCGTAATACTTTTCTTAACCTGACGGCAGGCTAATTTCTTTACTCAAAAATCAATCACTCAAATTGAGGCATTATTATTATTATCCAACCAGATCACAAAAAAATCTTGTTTTGTGAAATCAGTTTTTCGTACCAAAACAATACCCATTGATTCTCTTTTGGCCGTGTTTGTACACTGCTCATAACGCAGTCTCCTATACCCCCCCCTACCCCCTACCCCCTTCCCCCCTCCCCCGAGGTATTGTGTTTTTCCAGTCAGTAATAAAAATAAGGAGTGGTCTGTGGTGTCTGTGGTTATTATAATAGTGATATTTTTAGATAATGATTTCCAGGCAGTAATCAGTTCTGCATATGCATTCACCCTCCTAAAGGAGCTTACACAATGATAAGAATTTGAAAGCTGACAAAAAATCTCAGAAAGAAATAGTCTGGCATCTTCCTTGGCCGTAATTACGTTTAATGCAGAAATAACAGATGCTGCCGGCCGCAGTCATCCGGATGACTTTTGCAATTCATCTCTCGCTCCGTCTCTAAATATAGCACTTGTTTTGATTGGCATAAGAAACTTGACACATCAAGAATAGTATCGAGTGGCAATAAACCCAGTCATGAGAGAATAGCGAGTACAGTTTGAGCATGGCTATGTTGTGGACATTAATCGCAGTATATTTTGCGCTTATAATCAACATAGAGAGAACGCAGTGCTGGGGATTTTCTCTTATACACGGCAAGTGCGGACCATGTGTGTGCTGGCGAACCAAAAGCGAGGTGAAAGCCGATTGTGCAAGACGCAATCTAACCGCTATCCCAGATGAAATTCCCGACAATGTTACTGACTTGTAAGTTGTATTTCGTTTTCTAAGTTGGTTATTATATTGCTGGGAATAGCTAGACATTGAATAATAATAAGATTGCTTGGCGTAAATGGCGTTATTTTTACGAAGTTTGTTTGAAAGGCTATCGTCTCTAATCAAAATTCGGAGGTGTCAAGGACAGTTAAAAATAGCTAGATTTCTTCCTTTGATCACGTACTCAATGTGATTTACTTCTGGATCGTCTTTGTACCCTTGGTTTAAAAGCAAAATGCTGTAGATCTTGCTATAACTCTTAACTTTTCCTTCCCTTCAAACATTCAACCGTGCGATTTAAACCTTAATCGAACGCGGTCAGTGAGTTCAAACTGGAGAGCAAGCCTTTTCACAGTTATCTCTCAAAAGATGGCTGGGTGTCTATCAGAGATCTAATCGTTTTCAAGTGTTTCCCTCAATCTTCACAGTAGCTCAGTTTTGCTGTTGATTTTTAAAATCAATTAGACGCAATACCTTCTAAATTGTTCTAAGTCGGGCCTAATTCTTTTATCCAAGGATATCTGGTGCTAAGGGTAACTAGTCATGATGACTAGGACAGTCCTAAATGCTTTGATGTTTGAAGCTTGGAGCTTTGTTCAGTTTACTTTGGTATTTCTATAAAACATGGAGTTCGCCTTTATCTCCAACCTCTGTGGGTAAAAAATAAAAAACAAAAACAAAAAATCGAAATTATACAACGGCGCAGACTATATTGCTATATGGATGAGAAAGTTGGTCTCCATATCATAGAACCAATGGCTTCGGGACTGTATCATTGTGTTTAAAAAACTACGAAAGTTGTTTAATTTATGGTGTATAGGACGTCTGGATTTGCAGAGCCTTGCCAACGGCTAGTGGTTTCAGAAGTGCGTACATTGTTCTTGGAACAACAAAGGTCGGAAGAAACATTTTGGAGGATATTTCTGCTGGTAGGGGGCCGAAAGGTATCGCAGAAAAAAGGAAAAGAATTTTTCGTTGTAGATCCATTAAATTACAAACGTTTTTGCCTAAAATCGTGTGGAATATCAACAGTTAGGAGCTAAAATGGGTTAAGGTCATCACTTCGTTTGTCTTGGTATGTAATAAATTTACTCTACGCTTACTTTAGCTTGTCACATAGTGCAATACTACCTGTTTATTCTGCTAATCCTTACTGCATATTATCCATTTCAGGGATTTGAGTGACAACATGATAGATGAACTTACGGAATCTGCATTTGCTAACTTTACCAGTCTTACTACACTGTAAGTGCGCAAGCTCTGTTTATCATAGCTTTATTAAGAGGATCTGTGCAATTGTTTCTGAGATGTATATTGCAGCCGAAGTGCTTTATTGCTTTCGCGGGGCAAATGGCAGTGTTTCCCACGTGTTCCGTGATAACCCGTTTGTACAAGAAAATTGTGCGATCTATGTAAACAATCATCCAATTTAGATTTTATTCTTTTGTTTATATTAGCACTCCCAAAACGCCATGGATCATTTGTGCCATTTTTGTGTTCGGTATTCAAATCTTTTTGTGTGTTGCCGCAATTTTCCTAGTATTTCCTTTCTTCAGTGTTGAAGATATAAATTTCAGGATATCTTGCTGAGCCCAGAGTGAAACGGGATAGCTCTGGGGTCAAGCGAACTGCAAAAATTGTTGGAGTTTTCTGATGCTAAATAAATGGCTAAAGCTTGACGACTCCAACATCTGGTACTACAAACATTACATAGAAGAGCAACAAAGAACCCTTCTACGATTCGGTCTCCAAGGGATTATCCTCAAAAAGCCATGACCTTCACAAAGACACGTTGTCTTCAGTTAATACCTGTTTAATTTTAGATTCCTGATGTTGTTTTTAGAGCTTAAAACTTGTTTGCGTCTCGAGCACTGTTTTTAATTGGACACTGCTTTGAGAAAACTAAACAGAAACAGCCCCAGAGAAAACAAATTGTTCCCCTTAAATATCCGTTATCCTCTGTTTAAGTTTGTACGAGTTTATAGTGCTTATCCATAGTTTTGCATTGGCCTTTTAATCTGTCAGACCCAAATTAAATAAAGTTCATTGAGGTTATTCAGTGAATTTAATACTTCATGCAAACTGGCACCCTTCATTTTGTTTATCAGTTATAAGTATAAGTCGGGGGTAAGGTTAAAACAGAAAGGAAACGTGTAGATAGGTCACTTTAGATCGAAACTCAGGGACAGAACAACGTTTTCTTTGACAGGTTCATTTTACAGTGTTGTACAGACGATTTCGTAGCTTAACCTTAGTTTTACGAAAATCGAGGACAGATCTTTGGCAATGATGAAAGCAAGGGTGATTAATGAATTTAACGATTTCCTTTCCATAGACCTAGGGAAACTAGTTTAGTAAACACCTTGTTTTCTTTTCAAGGGCTGCCTCAGATATTAACATGTGTTAAAAATGTCTTTTTCAAAAGAGCATTGGTTCAACTTGTTATCTTTTTGTAGTAACTAATAATTCCTATCTTGGATTCACAAGCAGACACTGTGGCTGCAATAAATGACACCAGTTTTTTCAATATGTCCCAAAATGGGATAAGCTCTTGAAAGATAGCACCAAACATTTTTGTTCCTCACGTCCTCAGGAAATAGATCAACCCGCATATCACCTAACTTTTTGGCTGTTTAACCCGGCACCTTTCAGCTCAGTTTCCTATTATATACTAAGAACTCAGGCACTTAACTTAAAAGGCAAAATTAGCACTAGGCTGGATCCCCCTGTTCATGCGGCATCATAGTAAAAAACATTTCTCTGCGTTTTGATGAACAAACCTGAAGTATTCAACAGACAGACTCGATTCAAAGGGCCAAGATTTTATCCATAGTCGTAATCATAGATATAAACAGCCTGACAGATAAATATACTAACACCAGGAAGGCGTTGGTGGGCAATTTTCATTTGGACCTCCCTTTATAACGGCAGCTCAGGACACAGAAAATAAATATATGACAACACTCTAATACTCTATTAGAAAATACAGCATACAGTATTTTTGTGTTAGTCAGTTTTAGATGTGACCACCGCTCGACACATCTTAGCTTTTTTGTTCGCAAAAGGCGTACTGTAATTTTTCTTTTTTAGTGTGCGAGTTTAGTGGTCAAATTCGAACAAATCTATGTGTCTTCAAATGCCTTATCATTTCCTTCCATTTTACAGACAAACAGGGAAAGGGTTACGAGGCTGAGGTTTTCCTAAAATAACTGTTGTAAACTCTTCACAACAGCACCACCGCCAGCGAATGTTTTGTAAAAGGCGGACTTTTTGAAGATCATTTAAGAGCTCTGTGCCGCTATCACTCGAGTCAAAAGTCAGCGCTTTTCGGTGAATGGACGAGGCTGATAGTCCGGGGGAGATCAGAAGATGATCATTGGATTCGAAATGGGTTGTACCACAGGAAAAAGCTTCTAACGGGCTTTCATCTGTTCATTGCAATAGCCACACCTCGTGATATCATACAGGGTCAAAAAGTAGGCTCAAAAAACCAACACAGGAAGGAAGGGGTACACCGCGCACATATTCTAAAATAAGCGACGCCGAGATAGTGCTTTTTTCTTTTGTGCTTTTCAAACCGCAAAAACCCCCATGACTCAAAGGCCGAAGTTTGATTTTGCGCGCGTAATTGTTGTGGAGTTTGTGGTTTGTAATCCGGAAACATAAACTCCCTTTTTGTCTCTGTTTTGATTGCAAATAAGCATATAAAAGAACGTCTACCGCAACATCAATCATAAACACGAAACTATTCAGGTTCTTTTTGTAAGGGTGTTTTAACACTGTAAGATACCACTGAAAACGCTTTTTAGTTTTTTTTTTGCAGTTCTGGAGTTTTTCATCTGGTAAATTTACTTAAGTACTTGAAGATAATAAGCCTAATATTTTGCTCATTGAAATTAGAAACACATAAAAGAAGTGCTTATGCCTAACAGATTTCAGTATTAGGGTGGAATTTTTTTACCGATTTCTGTTTAATTGTTCTGGGATGTCATTTCCTTTATCGCCCGGCCCCAAACCAAATGTACCCTATTTTTGCTAAACGCTTTAAGGTTAATCTGCTGTCGTTCTTATAGCTTGTAGCGTATACAAAAACAAGTTCTTCCAAAGATTTCGCACGCAATCCGCGTCAACCATGGGGGTCGAGGTACCAGAAACTTCGCTGGACTTTTCTGATGTCTAATGTCAGAAATTACGAGGTCGCTTCCTGTTAAACAAAACAAGCCTAAGGTCTTAGAAGATTATTTAAACGAAGCTCCAACACGAAAACACACTGGGACAATTGCTAGTTAAGGTTAAAGACTCCGACCTTGATATTTATCGGCGTAGTTTGTGGTCTCGCGGCATTAAAAGTTCTTCTTTTTCAAACCTCGCCAGTTATCAAAAAATCCTGCGTTTTTTAGAAGAAAAAGAAAGAAATGAAAAAAAAAAAAAAAGAAGAAAAAAAGAAAAAATACTTAGATGACATTGGAAAAATATCTTGCTAAAAGAAAATTTATGCACGACTTTTAGTCTCTAAAAAGAATCTGGCATGCTGAAAATGGTCTTCCAACTTTTTTAAAATAAAAAATGATATTTTCCATTCCTCACGAAACACAGATCTGTAAGGCAAACAATCTGCGGAAATCAGAGCTTTGTCCATTCAATAACTTCTGTTGAAAGAGATAATCTTGTTACGTGAAGTCATCAGCTTTTATCATTGAGTCATTTCATATGATTAAAGCTGTAAAAGGAAAGATTCTCAATCATAACAGAAAAAGTATTTGTTTGAAAATTCCTCGGTAGCTGATTGAAGGAAAAAATTTTAGTCTAGACTACGTTTTGAAGACATGAAAAATATTCACAGTTTTTGGGTGTGGTTCGTTAAGAAAGTACTAGAACTGAAAATTTTTACTAATTCTAAATCAATCTGTGATTAACAAATTGTCCTAAAACTTGCCAGGGAAGGCAATTGATTAAAAATAATCAAGCCAATAAAAACTGACAATAAGAATGACTAGGCAAATTAGGCGCCTGTCTTAATAAGATCAGATCGGTTAAAATTGATGGGTAAAGTTATCACACGGTGATACAAAAATTTTGTTTGCCCGGACGTGCGCTTGGCGCGACAAACACGACTTATATTTTTAATCTAAATTTATGATCGCAGTTGGAAACAAATAAGCATTTTTTGGGCCAAACCTTAAAAAATCTAGTCACTCAGAAATAGGTAATTAAAACACTTTACATAGTTTTTGTGTTGAAAGTTGCTCAGATGGTTTAATTAAAAGAAATGGGCATATGTGAATTTTGGCCCATTGCTTTGTACTTTCTGAGAAGGTAGTAGTCGCTATGGGCATTGGTTGACGAGACCTAACAGAAGATTGTAGTTTTTAAATATTAATGATGGAATAACGGATATATCTAGAAGAGTAACTATGTTTAGTGGACCAGGTCCGCTTCGCGTGTTCAAACGAGAAGAAACTGACTAGAGAGATATTTAATTTCATCTGCACTTTTATTCACTCGAACTTTCACTAAAATCCCCTTTCAAATAACAGTTTTAAACGCGTAACTTAAAGGTGATAAACTTTCCAAGGAAAATGAGATATCTAATTTCAAATGCGAGCGTGATATTCTGTAGCTGATATAAGAGAGATCACGGATAAGACCCAGGTGGGTCAAACAATCCGTAAAATTATCGCACGGTTACTTATTCAGTTGTTTAAAATTCCACACTTGATGACCGATTACGCTACAAGTACCTGAATAACTTGTAAGCTATTGAGTGGTGCTTGTTTTAATTACTTGTTTCTCTAGTGTACATGGTATTTACGTGTTCTTCAATGGCTAACAATATTATCCTTTCACTTGGACAAGAGGCTATAGCCAAGGAGCATTTCCCAAAATATCCAGAAATTTACCACAAAAATCACAGAACCGCTCAATCTTTCCAAACACATGGTATGTGATTAAAGGTTCGATTGTAAGATTCAAATGGTTAATGTTTTAAGCTTGACGAGCTTAAACAAGGATGTGAAAAAGTCAGAGAACACACAAAGCTATTAGTTCAAAGTTAGTCATCATTTCTGGTTCAACTTCTTGCGTATACTGACTAGCTGTTAAATTCAAGTGCTAAATGCCACATACATTGTTTGCCCAATAGTGCAGTGATAGCCAGCTAAGAAATGATTCTACAATTTTAGCTAATTAAATAGAAACTTTTTAACTGTTTCCAGTTATTTCAAAATGAGCGGAATACTCAATAGGATTGGTAAAGAGAAAGTAAACATATTGACACAGGCAGAATTCATGTCGGGTGCTGTCTTTTCACGTAACCTTTCTAGATTGATTTTTTAAACACACTTCACATATACTTCTCTTAATTAAAAATTTTAAACTGGAGAAGTCTTTTTTTCACCGTAGTCTGTAGGGACTTATTTGGGGGGTCTTAGTTGATCGAGATCGTTTTTTTTACCTGCGCAAAGTATCAGCAAAGAATATAAATGAAAATTGCAATTTGTCACAAAGTACCTTGGCAAAATGGTGAACCTATTGAGAAATTTCAGGAACCAAGAACCAATATGTTGGAAAAAGTTGCAATACCGAATCGGCTTGGAATTATTAATTTTTTCAGTTTATGAACCCTTCACAGCCGTTAAAAGTTATTATCATGCTACTTTAATTGACAAACACTTGATGATTTCTAGATCTTATCCGTAATAAATTAATTAATTAATAACATCCTTGCAGGTTGCAATATTGCTCGCGGTGGAATTGTTTTGGTATAATGCTATTTCCTTTTTCGCCTTACAATTTAATGTTTTCCAGTTTAGCAACTTACTCTTAATACTTGGATGTTTTTCGGAGTGGCCGGTGTTGCTCTTGACATTCGCGAAATTTCACTTTTTAGCGGCACATTTTGCATTTCACCAAACATTTAAGATATTAATGTAACGTATGATACTTATGAAGACCCCCAAAGATAAAGAAAACTAACTGACTGATTGCTTCCGCTATTCGAATATTATTATCAAAGCGATGAGTGACGAGTGCGTTGGAAAACATCAGCATATAAAAATAGTCTATAAATAGCTGTAGAATTAATTCTGGCAAGTTCGTAGTCATGCAACTTATGAAAACGGGGTACTATGTGCCGATCTTGCTGTTCCTATTGAGACTTAAGATGAACGTTTGCTAAACGTAATTGTACCCTGAATTCCACTGGTTTTGGGGGGTGTTTTGTTACTTCCAGCATCAACGCAAGATGGAGATGGGTTTTAACCCCTTTCCATAGTAGGGTCGTAGGCTTTAAGCGCGGCAGCGGTCCTAATCTGTGAGTCTACAAACGAAAATTCGGATCGATCGGAGAATCACCGTCTTACCAAAGAGCCCGCAGTAAATAGTCTTGTGGCGCTGCGTCAATTAAAAGAAAAAAAAAAGAGAAGAAAAAAAAGAAGGATTTGGGTTGTAGAAGGTCATTATATTGTGTTAATTGTATCGAATTCAATATCAATCTGCTTGGTTTTCATCTCAAATTTGAGTTGAATGAGTTGAATGCTCTAAACAAAGCTTTGTTAACTGGTGACCGGAAAATGCATCTTATTTGAGAAAGCAGCAGAGAGAGGCTGAAAGACCATTCGGTAGCGTGAAAATGTAAAGTTGACTTAAATGTTTTGGATCGTCAGTCCCTTTAAACGTGCTAGCTATATTTCTATACGACAAAGTACTTACTCCTTAAGAAAACAATCTTGATCCGTAGGTGTGAAGTTAATTTTGGAAAAAGGTAAATGGTATCACTGAAGTAAGTGATATCTTCCCTTTTTTTCTAGAAAAACATTCGTAAGCATGTAATATACCTTAATTGTCTCTAATTGATGCGTGTAAGTCAAATGGATTTCCACTCTGCCTTTCATACAATAATGATATACTATTTTTAAACTGTAAATTGGAGCTTTTGGACAAACTATAATCCACAGCCCCAGAAAAAAGAAGATGGTATTTTGTTATATATTCCTTTCAGTGTTTGTATGTGGCTTAATCAGGGACAGAACTAAGAAAAAGGTTGAAGTCTCTGCTTGTGTACATACTTAACCCTTTAAACCCCAAGATCTACATACAAGTTCTCCAAACTGATCTCCATACTTTCCCGTAAAGAATAAGTTGAGAGAATTTGTTCAAAGATCAAAGCATTTTTTCTTATGTGATCATTTTATCGATTCTCATAATTTCCCCCCTCTCATGATGAATTGATACAGTTGGGAGAGAATTGACTTTGGTCACTCTTGCGACTTAAAGGGTGAACACCTTTCCCCGAGGGCGCGTTTCCATGGCTTTGGAGGTGGGGCGGCCTGCCATCGTTTACCATCCCAAAACAAAGTGAACCTCTTCGAGTTTTCAATTTACAGCCACTTTTTCTACATTCTAAAACCTTTTATAGACAGTTAAAAGTAATCGGTTGCTCATGGTTTTCACGATATGTTATATATGTACTAAAAAGTTTCAGAGTGAGCGACAATAAATTAACGATAAGTTCGTATTTTCGGTGACTCTCTTTGTCTTTAAGATAACAAGTCGTCTGACTTTTCATGCCTCAATCGTTATACGGCGAGAAGGGAAGAGTTTATATGATAATATTCAGTACCAGAAAGAAGCAAGTATACTAGAACTCGTAATTTTTCTTTAAAGTACTTCTTAGAGATAACATGCATTGAAGATGTAGGGACTATAATGAGGCTTCATATTTACCAATTGAGTTTGTTATTATTGCAACAGGTAAAGCGTTACTTGAGGGTTCAACTCGGCAAGAACGTTTGTGTCCCGATAACCTGCTATCAGGTGTTCTTTTTCTTTGTTTTTTTTTTTTTTCGGGGGAGCGCAAAAATTGGCGGACGCGTCCCAAACAAAAAGGGAAGAAGGGCTGCCTGATCGTAGGGTAGTGTGTAAGAAAGTACTGTGGTATACCATGGGATGTAACGATGTTGAAGTTCAGTTGTCTAGGTTAAATTACCTTCTCATTATATTTTTAGTAACAGCATAAACATTCAATGCACACTCTTCAGCGTCATTACGTTTAATACATTTGTAAAGCTATTGTAGAGGAACGAGACTTTTCTGTCGTGCATGGCTATGATGCTTAAATGACGGTTTTTAAAAATTGGGACTACATACAAATCTGATGTTTTGGTTTTATGTCTGGCTTGAAATGTGGTCCGTCAACTCTTTTTCCGTCCTTAAAAATTCTGTTGTAATTTTAGAACACACTTGATCAAAAAAGAAATAATCCCTTTGACAATGCCCCTTAAATTTTCCCTTTTTTAATTTGGACACTCCATTATTGTGTTAATTTAATAACACAGTTGCACAAGGGTTAATTTTGGTCTGGGTGCTGTTATTGTTGTTGAATGTCGCTTCGATTCCTTTGTTGTAGGCGAAAGGGCAAATGCTTTGTTCATCATAAGGTTTCTACTAACTAATTAGATAAAGGTGGTCAACGTGTAGTAAGCAACAGTAATTTTTTCACGCCATTTCATTGGGTAATGAGTCACATAGATAATTGGAAATGAGGAAATGACCATCCATTGTGAATTACCCAAGGGAGATATCGATATTCAGACAACTCATTCACTTCCGTGGAGATAAGAAATGCTAAATGTGCAGGAAAGAGAATTTGTTAGTGCAGGAGTCAGCTTAACAGAACTTTGTCATGGTCGATAATAGCATGAATTTATAATGTTATTTCCAAGAAAAAATTCCAAGAAAATGTCATGATTTTCTCTGACCACATGCTAGTAAACCGTTGTAAGAAGTTCCCATGTGCTTATTTAAATTGTCAGAAGTAGCCTGTTAAGAATTTGCGTTTACGAAGCAGACTACAGTCACCAAGAACACTGTTCATGTTGAGTTATTGAGGAGAATCTCAAAGATATATTGTTACTGTTACGAGGCAAAGTTTGATGGGATTTACTTTTGCATTCAATGAGCACACCGGTCGGAAGAAAATTCTTAGGATAGTGTTACATTAATTTGTAAATTGGTCCTAAAGCCTGCGTGATTTATCGATGGTAGACACAGAAGAAGCCGATTTGAAATATTGTAATGGACGTGTGAAGTGAAGAAATGGTTTGTCTATCTGCAAAATAGAATGGCGGCATTTTTGAAGGATTTGCTTTTGTTGATGGAGGAAGTCGTTAGGTTATTGCAAAAAAGAAAACAATAAGAGAAAAAAAAAACAAAAACCGACAAATTAACTAACTAAAACAAGGCATATGGTTGCCACTGCTATTTAAAGGGGCAAAGTTGAAAGGAATTTGCATACTCATGTATTGACCACCTTGGGTGAAAGAAGGTTCCAGTTCATAGCTGGCCTTTGCCATAAATTATTTGCAAATTGGTTGATGTACTAGACATCACGCACAGTATTGGTGAAATAGAAACAAAACAGAGGATTAGAAAATAAGTTACTGATAGGGCTATGGTTCAAGTTTAGGTTTTTTGGCGTTGTTGTTCTATGAGGAGTGAAGTCTTTGACCCTTTATAATGGCTGTATATAGCTTTCTATTTTCTTGTTAACTTGATTTACGCGGGGGAAGAACTACCTTTCCGATTGTTGCGTCAAGAAATTAAAATAAGGCTAGGAATTTTTTGATTTATATTTGTGATTGCAAGAATTGTTTACGTAACACCCAGACCCTTAAAAATATCTCACCGTCGAAAAAGCAAAAACAATGTATACGGTTTCCATCGCTTGTGAGAAACATCAATCGCAGCAGCTTCTGATTCAGAGCGATAAAGCTAGTTCATAAGAAATCATATCCGCTAAACGAATTCAGGTTAACATTTTGGTTGACACCAGTGTTATTAAGATTTGCCGCGGTTCATTATCGCGATTATGACTGAAATTACTTGTGAACAGATGATGGCCAAATGTTGCGAAATCTCTCGAAAAAAAGGTCTTGTTTGCATATGTAGGGTCACAATTTGATTTTAAAACAAAATTTGAAAAAATGAAATTTAAAGATTTACGATTTCAAAGAGTTGCAGACATGACAAGGCCATTGCCAAATAAACAACTTCTGCGCCTCGAGCTTTTCAAACAGCATGCTTGTCGTGCGCAAAGCCCTAACTAGACGAATATTAGTGTGTTTCTGAAATTCTTTTCTATTCTTAGCAATTCCAATACCAGTTGAATAACTTGTCAACGATCCTAATATTGTTTAACGTTGGCACAATATTGCTGAAACCATTCCATGCCAAACGATCATCATTTTCTCAACAAATGTTTAATGGATGCATTGTGCATACGCATGTTCAAAGTTTAGAGAGCGCGTCAAACAGCTTCAATTTTGAGGCTAAAGAAATGTCTTCGCCGTGTCTAGACAAATGAGCTTGAACTCTTCTCAACGTGCCATTCTCTATATCATGTCAGCGTGGGGACCGTTTGACTTCATTGAGGTATTTCTCTATATAAATGAGTGCGAGACATGGAAAACGTTGGAAAAATACGAAAACACCCCTGAATTTGAGGGCGTGGCTCAAAATTCATTTTCATCCCAGAGTTAGAGGAACCAGATAAAAAGGAATAAATTAACTGATGCTGACAATTTTCAATTTCAATAAAGACGATTTAGTTGACCAGCAATTAGTTCCTAGCATTCTTCGGCTAAGAACAGAAAACAGCTCGTGAAAAGAATCGAACATTTTAGGTTTCCCGAACGGTTCGAAGAGCACCCTCGTCATTTTTTACAGCGAAGTGTCCCCATCCCCCAAAGGTTTGACCGCTTGACTGTCCGGTCTTATTGATAGAAAGAGTACCAATATTTTCTTTCCTAAAAGTCCTCTTTTTGCCCCCATCATGAACGAGATTTATGGGCAACTGGAATGTCGTAGCTTAATTTAGTCATAAAATTAAGTCATGCACTTCGTTTTCATGTTCCTGTCAATTAACAATGTCCAGCAAATTAGTTCAAGGGTGTGTGGAGAAGGTATAAAGTCTGCACAATACATTTTCTTTCTCTCTTAAATACTGTCACTTAATCACAAAAGCGGAAGAGTTAATCCCATGGAATTTTAAATTTCGCACGTAGTATTAAACAGCCCACTCATGTAAGACAATCGGGAACTAGATAATAAGCTTGTGTTCCAAGAAGGCGATTTATTTATTATAAAAATAGATTATAGCCCCGCCGGAAGGAAATACTAACGGGATGAAGTTCGGCCGTGTTAAAATCATTATTTGATAGTTTAAAGAATCTGGTTTTGCAATAGTTTTGGCCGGACATTACACCAATGAAAAATATACATTGCATGTTGCTTGCGTGTCTATACTTTAAGGACGACTTGCAAAGCTGTTGGTAATGATTAATTTTCTTCCTTATTAAATATGATCAGGGTAAAAGTAGAGTTGAGCAGATTAGGAACAGTATAGTACGTACAGTTCTTTACTTTCCTGTGCGGTACCTGAAAGCGCAGTTTTTTTAAGTGCAGTACAGTGGAACGGAGTAGGTTCTTAGCTATGAAGACCACATTAAGTTAAACTTCCCCAGGTTATTTTACAGAAATGTTAAGAGAGCGAGCCACAGACAACACCTAAGAACTATAAGCATTGCTTTTTTGTCTTTGAAGCAAACACGTAACTAGCCCGGCTTTTTCTGAACTCCGCTTTGAGGTGTAACTGGAACTAAACAGACTAGCGTTTCCGGACAAAACACTTGCATTGTCCCCATTTTCGTTGCCCCAAAGTTAATTTGACATTATTAGTCCTAGCAAGAAACAGTCTGTTTAGTACCGTGATTTAAACGCCCATAATGCAAAGGCTAAAAAGGTGCGACCGGTTTGCAGAGAAAAAAAGAAAGAAAGAAAGAATGGGCGGCTTTAGATGGGTTCTGCTCAAAAACTGTTGATGTCACTCCAAATGTTAAGGCTGGAATTTCATCCTCACATACTCAAAAAGTCTTTTTAGCGTATCTGATTTTTTTTCCAACTATAGCTTTGACTCTTTCCCGCCCATAGTCAGTTACATGCAAGGTAGCTCTGCTTTTGAGTCTGTGAAGAAGACCCTACTATTTTCTATATTCTCAGTATTTTGTAAACGAAAAGTCGGAATTGATTTTGAAATTTGGATTTGGGCAATCTAGTATTAAAGTGGAAAGGTTAAGTCTTGGAATAAGAGGATTAAATTGTAGCGGCATTATTGAAATATTGTAGGTGCAAATAATCCATTTTTCCGCCCCTTTACACTTACCCCACCCGACGCCCTAGTTCATGTTCTTGTAATTGGGTAAAATGTAAAACCCTGCCACAGATGAAGTGATCGTATTCTTTCAAATTTAAGTTTTGTACGTTAGCTGTCGTAATTCGATGCAAAAAATGACAGCAGTCTTTCCTTCTACGTCATAGAATATCCTGAATTAAGGCGAGGTCAATAAATATTAGGTGACATAATAAGGCGTTAAAAGAAGAACATGTAGGATGATTGAATTTCTCCGTTTTATTACCACCATTGTGTTATCATTGTGGGGGTGAAGGGTGTGAAGGGCCTTAAGGCCGATTTACACGCATGTGAGATGCTTACTATAAGCTAGCCTAGAACACGATTCTTATCGTGTGAATCAAACCTACCGAACTGGCTTGCAGATTAAGACGTACATACTGTGAGCACATCGCAATTGACATACTGAGCTGCACTGTGAAAACGGGCTTCTTGACATACACCTCTGTTTTGATATATTCAAATATTGAATAGCGCTGTTCCAGTGATTGTGAGGGGAGTGCGTGTTGATAAAAACAACTGCAGTCTCCAATGGAAAGTCGGCTTAATCTAGTGGATATCGATTACCTTCTTGCAACATCTAGGGCCCGGGAGTAGCTTATCGACTATTGTTGATTTTTGTTATTTCCGAGTTGTAGGTATTTTCTTAGATTTCACTGTAAGACCACCGACGATGATAAGAAACTGTATCATACCCTCTTCAAGTTTCAACTGAAGTTTCAATGACGTCTGTTTTTCACTCTTGTAAATCATAGTTCCTATTAAAGGGCATGTGCGTTAAACAAACAAATCCTCTTACAATTAGAACAAATAATAAAAAGAAATAGGCTGCACTAATTGCTGGCACGGAAAGGCACTAAATGCTTACTCTCAGTTCGAAATCCTTGGTGATGATTTTGCTTAATATTTTTTACAAATTCAGAAGAGCTGTACCGGTTTTCTTTTTACATTAAATTAAACTGTATGTGTGTTGTTTTTTTTTCAGGTTCTTGGACCAGAACAAGCTTCAAAGTTTTCCATCAAAATTGAAAGGGTTGAAAAAACTTAAGATATTGTAAGTAAACTTTGCAGCATAAACTCAAGGGCCAAGGTCGCGCACGCGCATTCTATTCTTCCTTTACCCCTTCCATTCGTCAATCTCGACCCAGAGCTCTTCTGCGCATGTAGAGAAGAGAGATCAAGAGCGCGCATTCCCAAACCCGTAAGCACTGGGGTCGAGAATGTTCCCTTCGTCTCCTTTGTCGGAATTAAAGTAGCCTGAGAAAACAGCCGACATTTGGCGACGAACTGGTTTCCCCGCCAAATGACCCCTGAAAAACGAGCGCAGAAATTCCATACTGATGACGCGTCACTACCCAGATCTGGGAAGTGCTTCTGATTGGTTGAATCAAATTTCCCACGCGGCACGACCAATCAGAAGCACTACCCAGATCTGGGTAGTGACGCGTCATCAGTATGGTTTTTCTGCGCTCGTTTCTCAGACGCCATTTGGAGAGGAAACCAATGGTAGCGTCGCCAGATGTAGGCTGTTTTCTCAGGCTAGAATTAAAGGTGCTATAGCTCGTGTTCTGCTGTCCGGTTTAGAATGGTACCCACACAGTTTTCTAATTAATTATGGCTTTCAATCAAGCTTGGTCGAAGTACGCCTTGCAGAGTGGTCTCCTATAGGGGTAAAATTTCAATTTCCCAACATGCATTTCCGCCCGTTCCACATGGAATTCCCTCCCAGGTTGCAGCGCACAATTGAAAACTCTTCTAACCAAAAGTTCGATCAATTTAGGTTTCTAGGAAACTGCCCACTTGCCCCTTCCCTAAGCTAACATTAAACTTAGTTCTTACTTTGCACAAAATGATGACTTAGGGGAGGGCTAGGTGGGCAGTTTCCCCGAAACCTAAATTAATCCCAAACGTTTATGTATTACTCGATGTACAAGCAAGACAGGATTAGTTAAATTTTACTTCTTAACGATGTAAGCCTGCGATCTCGCCTTCCTTATATCTTATTTTGTCTTAAGTGGGAAGGAAGTTTTTTTTATCCTCACTTCTCCAAAAAATTTGAGTAAATGAATTAGATAAATTAATAAGAAATGCCTGATTGCAGGTTATAATCATGGGGACTTGCCTGAATATGTTTTAAACAAACAGGTCTATAATGAAGTAGGTGTGAACAAGATCATTAACATGTTTCGTGAGAGTGGGCTCATACAGTTATTGCTTTTGTTTTCTTCTAGATCTCTGAAACACAACAACTTAAGAACTTGTCCAGTGTTGTCTTTGAAGTCTTTAAATGAGCTGTAAGTACCTTTTGTTTTGAGTTCCTAGTTTTAAATTGAATTTCCCTTTGTAACTCTGTTCCTTTTTTTCAGATATCTAACGGGAAACAAACTGCAAAGCGTTCCTACCGATTCTTTTCGAAACGCGCGAAATATTAATCACCTGTAAGTTTGGAAAGGGTCACGTGCTTTCTGTTGTTCTAATTTTACTCTCCGCCTTCTTTTAGCTTCCTCTTTGCTGTTTTTGTTACTTGCAGTGTCTTTGACACTTTTATCATATTGTGTTTGTTTTTTATCTGTTACAAGTTAGGGCCTGTTTACATTGAGTGGGGGACCCCGGTCTGGTGGGGTTGGTTTCTCTTGTTTTCACGCTCTGGGGGACACAAAACAAAAGAAACCTACCCCACTAGACCGGGGTCCCCCACTCCATGTAAACAGGGTCTTAGTCACAAGTTATATATTCTGACATTTTAATACAATCGTATAATTTATAACTGAATGGAAGTGTTATTTGTAGTTTACTTACCCGCAAAATGGGATTTCACCCCTGGGAATGAGATGACCAATCTCGGTTTTTTTTTTTATCTTTTAGGGCCTATTTACATAAAGGTGGGGGCCCCCAGGTAGGTGAGGTAACATGTGTCAAGTTACCCCACCTAACATGTAAACGCGATCACATTAAAATGAGAAATAATTTCGACAGGCGGGTTACCCCACCTTGGAGGGTTACCTCACCTACCTGGGGTCCCCCACCTCCCTGTAAATAGGCCCTTAATCATGGACTCTACGGATGATGAGGGAATGGTAAATTTTGTTCTGATTTATGTTTTAGGTGGCTCGACGACAATGACCTGACAGAAGTCCCGAAGGGTGCCTTTGAGAGGCTAAAACACCTGGAATTTTTGTATGTAGAGTGTACATTTCTATTCGTTAAATTATTTTGACTTCTCTGTGTTTTATTCTAAGCTGGGGAGACCCTTACAGATACTTTAGATTGCAAAACTAAAATTTCAATCGCTCTTCTCGTTATAGCGATATACTCACTCTGACGTCACTTATTGATATTAATACGCCCACCAGAAGCGCATTGGTTCTTGAAGCAAAATTTCTTTTGTTTCACTTGTTGCAAATTTGAATGACAAAGACAATGTTTGTAAATAGTTATGTCTCCTATAAATTAAGTATGTATTTTTGTCCGTGCTATTCTCTATTTTCCAATTCCCCATAATACACTCTGTTTGCCCCCCAAATTTTGCATAAACCATTGTTTTTAAATGCTCCTGGGAGTATTGCATTTTCCCAAGAGCATTTTAAGACAATAAGTTATGCAAAATTTGGGGGGCAAACAGAGTGTATTATGGGGAATTGGAAAATAGTCAATTGGAATCTCTGACGTATTTCTTATTGTTGTATTTCTTGTTTTTCATATTCCGATCATCCCCCTTTTTATAAATAGTATATCGCGTTTTATTTAATCAACTTATTTGATCTTTCCTTCTTAGGAGTCTTGAACAAAACAAGATTCTCATTATAAAGAACAATTCATTCCACCAGCTCTCCAAGCTAAAATCACTGTACGTACTGAATCCTAGTCTTTAATTTTGTATTGTACTCCCTTAACTTAGCCCCAACGTTAACCGGCTAAACCGCGGGCAGATGTCGGTGAATTAAACAAAGTTTATTGGGCAAGTTTTCTTCGCTGTGTTAAGTGTAATACGTATTGGTGTAAAGATGCTAAGCTGCGAAAGTGGCTTCTTGAGGAAACAAAAGTGTAACTTCACTGACACTTTTTTTTCACAAGATGCGAAATGAAAGTGCAAAAATTAAGGCGCTATGGATGGTAACAAGATCGTTGATAACAGCGTCAGTCAAATTCATTTTAATAGCTAGTGTTAGATGGAAGAAGTAGACTGGTTAAAAGGCCTACACGAAATCTACGGACAAAGAAGAGCGATACCTGTTAGAGAGGAGGACACGCGTGGAAGTGACCCCTCCATCCTCGCGCGCATCACTTATCTTGTAGTATAAATCAAACCAGGTTGAGCCACAAGCAACTCCCACTAAGTTCACTATATAATTTCCCTCAACAGGCTTCTGTTTAACAATGGTTTGGAAGAAATCGAAGTTGAAGGATTCCATGGTCTCAGGAGTTTGGAAGATTTGTAAGTTCTTATATCTCCTTGAACTTCTTTTTAACCGAGTTAACAAGACTTGATTAGTATGCAGGAGAAAAGGGATCATTAGTACGTTTCTGGGAAATTGCCCACCTACCCCTCCCCTAAGCCAACGTTTTGCCCTAATTGAGAAGTAAGTATTAATGTTGGCTTAGGGGAGGGGTAGGTGGGCAGTTTTTCAGAAACGTATAGTGCTCCCTTTTCTCCAGCATACTAATCAAGTCCTGTTAACTCGGTTAAAAAGAAGTTAAAAAGAAGTTCAGTTTATATTTCTAATACTTGGTAGACATAGAATGTTAATTGTAACTAAGAGTATTAAGTGGCTTTCAGCTCATTCCTTAGGTAAAACATGTATAGGCATTACAATTGAAGGTGGAGCAATAAGGCACCTATGTCTCCAAAGAGGATCCTGAATAATGTTGACTTATCTTATTTGCCCAGGTGTAAAAATTTTTTTAAAGATGTTAGAAAACAGGAACCTGAATTAAATTTTAGGCTAAACAGGTTTTTTATAGAGGGGACCTAACCGGCAAATTGTAGCCTAACAGGTTCTTAAAAACCATGTTCTTGGTCGCGGGTGTTTACTGTATAAGCCAAGATCAGCCCTTGCCAGTGATTCAGTCAGGTGCAAAATGTTTGTCTGTAGAATAAAGTAGAATGGATTCCATTAACTTGCTCATTTTCTTCTAACTGCGATGTTTTTTTGCTGTAGAAATTTAGGATTCAATAACCTTAGCAGTATGTCCGCCTCTTTACAGCATATGAGGAATCTTCTAATCTTGTAAGTGCTTAATTGTAAATATCGCGCAGTAAATCTTTTAAAAAAGCTCTCAACATCACACTTCTAACTTTGTTGGGTTTTTCTTTAACTTGTTGACATATAGTGGGTTTGTTCCTGACACGAATAAAAAGGACATCTTATCTTGCTAATTGTTGTCTAACAGCGATTATCTTTTCTCTTTTAGAAATTTGGGACAGAACAGACTTATCAGTGTGCCCACATCTTTACAAAACTTGGCGAGACTTGAAATATTGTAAGTGCACTGTAAATATCGCAGTAAATCTGTCGGACTCTCGTGCAACTGAGCTTTCAGTATTAAACAGTATTTTATATATTTCTGATATGCAACAATTACTTTACACTTATGCCCCTGCTAAGTTGGGTAATTGATGTGGCGAGTTTTCAGTATCCTTATATAAGACTCTATAAACAAATAGCTGGAAGCCTTGACAGTAAATGTGTGGGAATCAAAATTAAACAGTTTTTCATGTCGATTACTTAACACTTTTTCTAGTTTTATCCTTATGAAGGACTCTACAAAAAATAGCTTGAAGCCTTAATGAAACCTTCCGACAACTTATCTTCCAGTAACTGAGCTGAGTTCTTCTCTTTTCTCGTGTTATGTACATACTGAGACCTTCATGTGTGCGTGTTTTTTTTTTTCTATTTTTCTTGTATTTTTAGAGAACTTCGTTCTAATCCCATCACCAATATTCCAGATCATGCGTTTAGAGGCATGGAAAAACTTGGAGACTTGTAAGTAGTGTAGAAAACTGAGGTCATACAATCTGTTAAGTAAAAATCGAAGATAAGGTTCGAGGACGTGCTGAAAACCAGAATGAGCGATGGAAAGCAAAAAAAATGGCTTTCGCTATGAATTATTAATCTGGATCCATTTTTGTTTCATTGGCGTCAACATTACAATTGGAGGCGCCCAATTTTTATCCTTCTGCGCCTACGCAAGTCAACTTGTGCTCATTTTTATCACCCGTGTGAACATCAATTGTTTTTATGCTTGCGTCGCTTGCGAGTTATCATCTGCAGACAAGTGTTGTTTAATATCTTTTATTACAAAATTCACTTGAGGATTTCATCCACCGACCGATTAAGTTTATGATTTATTGTAATGAAGTAACATTTACACAACGGCGTTAACTAAGACACGAATGTGTTTGATTGGGAAATGTGATACCAATCAAACGTGAAATCCAAAGACAGATTTCGATTCTAGATCGGTGATATCGTCATCTCAAATCTAAAGACGAAGAAGGTTCAAATACAGATTTTCCAGTACATAAAAGTGCACATATACATTTCATATTTTTAACGTATAGATAATGCCTCTTTTGCAGACGTTTGACCTGGGAAAGGTTGAACAAGGTTGGTCACAACGCATTCGTATCCCTGCCTTCTTTAACAAGACTGTAAGTGCCGAATTCTTTCTTACATTTTCAGTTTTACCCTTCAACCTTTCATTCTATCATTTGTTTGTTCACTTGCTTTAGTTGAGCAGGTCCTCACTTTTGCATTCATTTATTACTGTCCCTCTTGTAGGCGACTGGCCAACACAAAACTGGTCAAATTTCCAAATTTGACTGGGACAACGCGTCTTCAAGAATTGTACGTACCATTTGATTGTTAACTTTCCTTGTAATGTCTTTACCATTTATGAAAAAGGGTTAAGTTTGGGGAATGGGGCGCTTGTATGCCGGGTGTGGCCAAGAGAGAGGGCGCTTATTCAAAGTGTACGGTGTTCAATGCTTTCGAAGCATCACGATGAGTCATCGACAACATCGTGAAAAGTAAGAATCTAAGTTCCAACACGATAAAGATCTCATCGCGTTTTAAGTTATCCAATTTATATTAAGGAATACCGTTTGTATTTAGTAGCATATGCCGTTTCCCTTTGAAAAAGAATGGAAGGATCATGTATTAAAGGGATGGGTGACTCATTCATTTCTGATTTTTATTTTATTGTCTTAAGGACTTTGTCGTCTTGTGAGATCCGTGAGCTACCCGAAGACCTGTGTCAAAAGCAAAAGGATTTGGTTGACTTGTAAGTGGATATTATATTCAAAGCGTTCAGTCTAGCAATGATATTAGCTAAAATCCTCCATATACAGTTAATGTTATAATTAGTAGAAAACAAATTACCTGTCAATGAAGGTCACATTTACATATTAGAGACGCCAAATGTTAATCAGTGTACTTTTAAAGGTCTTTTGTTTGATAATATCCCTGCAGGCTAATCTCTTTGATTCTAAATAATAACTTCACTAACAGGCACTGGGTTCTCATTTCAGGACATTGAATTTCAACAAAATTGTTCGCATACCAGACCTGTCTGGGTGTTCCTCGCTTTCAGTGCTGTAAGTATTTCATATGTAGTCTAGGAAACAGTATACCCTCTGGGGGAACCGAGTAAGTTATAAAGCTGCAATCTTTAATATACATCTCTACTTTGTGGTTTGAAAAAGCGTACCTTGCGTCCCAACGTAATGCTTTTAAATGCTCTTATGCGACGTTGGGTAGCAGCGATTTTATTTCGTGATCTTTTCCTCGGAAAAAACCTAAATGCTCTGTGTGAAGGTGTCATTTTGGCCGCCGTCTGCCACCATGTCTTTTTTCTTTTTCCTTTTCCGTCGTTTGCCTTAAGTCATCCGACAATTAGATTATTAACTTAACTTTGAAATTTCATCTTCACAACATAATAGGCATTTAAAGCGACGGATTAACGCCGTAGCTGTTAATGAATTTCATTAGTTCTGTCACTTCTCCTGCTCGGGAATGTACGGGATATTGTCCGACGACCAGTCACATTGTTTGTAACGCACATAAAAATTTTCTCTGATTACTGTTTTACAAATGATTTACGATAAACATTATGAGTTTCAAAAACGAATCGATAAACGAGGGAGCCTGAGTACGAGACCACTACAATGAGAATGGTTAATGACGTCCGCGTTTATAGACATCTACGTGTTTCAACCTCGCTCCCAGGGCCTCTATTTCATCATCCTACGTCATTTGATTAATCACATATCTAGATTGTAGACGATTTCTCAGTGATGCCACACCTAATTCTTAGCAGGAAAGAAATAATCTTGGTAGTTAATTCAAGTTAATATAATTTGATCAAAACACTATTTTTCTTTTCCTTAACAGGAAAATAGAGCATAATAACATCAAATCGATCGGAAGTTCTTTAAGAAACTTGGGAATTCTTAAAGACCTGTAAGTAGTCTACAAATTTAAGTAATACCGGCTTTCTTGAAAAGCAATTATCAATACACCAAGTTAACTTACTTGTGTAATGAAATACCAAACAATCAAAATTAAGTATTGTAAACCGAAGTGACATTTCCATTTAATTGAGGAATTTTTTTTACTTGCTCACCCTTCCGTTTCTTCGGTAAAAAGGAAACCAAGCTTATTCATTTCTACTTTGCGCATTCTATATGCCATTACAATACCGTTAAATTCCCCTTATAACCCCCCCCCCCCCGAGTGTTAGGCCTATCTAACTGTATACAAAAATACCTCCATTTATATATAACCCCCGCCCCCGCCCCCTCCCCCCCCCCCCGATATCAGCCCTCCTCTCCAGCTTGTATTGAAATAATTTTGATTTTCTATGAGGTTTTAAAAAGCTTATTTTTGAAACGCTTTTTTTTAGTCCGGTTATTTAACAAATCGACCACAATTTTCCATGGTCTTCACTCTTATAGACCGTAGAAATGACGTCATAAAATGTTCAAAACTCAAGTGGAACCACGAGCCACAGGCGAGTGGTTTCACTGCAAAGTTTTGAACATTTTATGACGTCATTTCTATGGATTCGCTCAGTTATTGTAAAAAAGACTCTCGAATACAAGCCCCATCGTTTATGAGCCTCTGTAAAACCCCTTAGGAAGTTGTATATAGCCATAGCTTATAAGTGGTCCTTCACGGTATATGGTTTAGTTGATTTTTCCTTTAATGCCATTTCTTCTACAATGTTTCTTTTAGAACTCTCAAAGGGAATAAGATACGAAAGCTTGAAAGTAGGACGTTTGAAGGCGTTACTAATCTTGAAACACTGTGAGTATTTTCCGTCCGATATACTATATGACCTATCATTAATATCATCGAATGGATATTCATTATGCCTGCATATTTGATGAGTACATAGTTCAATTTAGTAGCAGCATCAAAAGAGAGATTTATATCTGGGAGAAATTAGATACAAAAGCACTGCGGTTTTCGAGGAATACTTTGATACTTCTAATCGTTTTGCAAGCTACAAGTAAGCGCTTCAAAAGTTAAAAATGCAACATGAAAAATATCTAAGAACGGTTACTAAAAGACCTACCTTATTAATTGCGGATTTAATAGTAACATTTAAAGTCTTGTTTAATGAAAATGTTTCAGCTCACCAAAAATTTGGTAATCATCTGAAATCTTTCTCCCTCAGTTCAATGCCTGTGGCGGGAAAATGATAATCACGTGCCATTGTCGCTTTTGCTGTACTAATGTTAACTACATTCTTTATTTAGTTTAACTTGCTATTTTAATATCCTTGCAGGAACCTGGCAAAAAATGAAATAAATTTCATTGCGGATGATGTTTTTGCACCATTTAAAATGATCAAAATTCTGTAAGTATATATCATCATATGGATAGAATTTTTTTGATCGGGATTGAAA
This sequence comes from Porites rus, assembly GCA_964035705.1. Lineage (NCBI taxonomy): Eukaryota > Metazoa > Cnidaria > Anthozoa > Scleractinia > Poritidae > Porites > Porites rus. The sequence goes on along the minus strand of OZ037997.1, from coordinate 2,668,839 downwards.
AACTGAATAGTATAAGCTTGTACAGCCTTTTATGCACAACCCAGAACAAACTTAAAATCCGCTATAAATTTAAGGGCCATGACAATAGGGCCATTTATACGAGGAAAAATAAGACGCGTCTTACGTAAGACGCGAACTGTACCATTTATACTAGCATGTCTTATTTTAGACGAAATGTGCCGTTTATACGGAAAGTTCGCGTCTTATTTAAGACGCGTCTTTTTTTTATCCTCGTATAAGTGGCCCTATTGTGACTGGTCATAGGTCGAAGTCTAAGACTTAAAACATAAAGCTGCGTGAATTGATTTTCAAAAATAATTTGGAAAAGGGTAATTTTTTTAACTTTCTTCTTCTTCTTCTTTTTTTTTTACATTGGTTACATACGTTCCGTGCACAAGAATATCAAAGATCGATAAATGGATCTGGAAAATTCCTCCATTTCTCGTTTTTAACCACTAAGAATTTTTACCTCTTCGCAAATTTATTAAACTATAAAATTTAATTCATGTATGATTGGTTTTATATTCTTCAGTTTTAAACAGTGAACAGATATTAACCGCTATAAATCATGCATAAAGGTACTTAAGTGAACGAGTCGTGTGTTTGTCCACAGGGATCTGAGCTACAATTCATTTCCCGTGTTGCCAACAAAAGGACTCAAAACTCTACAGACCCTGAAGATTCGAGACAACAGAGAACTAAAAGAAATTCACGCTGCAGATTTACCATCCATTCGACTCGTTGAGGCGCATTACCCATACCACTGCTGTGAATTCCGTAAAGAGAAGAAAGAGAAAAAGCAAGCACTCCCTCAAGGAAATTGGGATAAGACACATGATTCGTGGACTTGGGACGAGGTTGTATATCTTAGAAACTCCTACGGGGAGGAAAACAGGACAGAATCTACGATAGACGACATATCAGGAATAGGGTCTGGAGAAGTGGATCCTGTTCTGATTGAGGGGAGCTCGAATCCCGAGATCCACGATCCAGTTACAGATGCGTCAGGCCACACTGGTAATATTATCGTAATTGAAGAAGACGACAACCATGAAGTCACATGCACTCCCGAACCTGCGGACCCTTTTTTTCCTTGTGACGATCTCATGGATGTGACTTTTCTTCGCGTCGTGGTCTGGATTGTATTCTTGCTAGCGTTGCTTGGTAACGCAGCTGTGGTTTTCGTCATCGTTACTCGCAGTTCTCGAATTGACGTGTCCAGGTTTTTAATTTGTAATCTTGCCGTGGCGGATTTATGCATGGGGGTGTACCTCGGTTTTTTGGCCATTGTGGATACTTCGACACGAGGCAACTTCCGAAACTATGGTGTGGAGTGGCAGTTAAGCAGCGGCTGTAAGACAGCGGGTTTCCTTGCTGTGTTATCAAGCGAAACGTCGGTGTTTACATTAACTGTGATAACCGTTGAAAGATACATTGCCATAACGCATGCGCTGGATATCTCTAAGAAAATGACTCTGAAGAAGACTGGCATCGTCATGCTTATTGGCTGGGTTTTTGCTTTGATCTTTGCGACATTACCCTTGTTCCGCGTCAGTGACTACACCAAGTTCAGTGTTTGTCTTCCGTTTGAAACTGGGGATTTAAAATCGTTGGCCTACGTGATGTCATTACTGATAATCAATGGAACAGCATTTCTAGTCATACTGACGTGTTACGTGAAAATTTATGTCACAATTCGTGGCTCAAATGCGTGGAATACAAATGATTTTAAAACGGCTCAAAAAATGGCTCTTCTCATCTTTACAGACTTTGCCTGCTGGGCGCCCATAACTTTGCTATCCATTGCGGCCGCTTTCGGTGGAGAGTTTGTTAGCCTCAAGTGGGCTAAAATTTTAACTGTTTGTGTTTTTCCTCTAAACAGTTGTGCGAACCCCTTTTTGTATGCTATTTCCACTGCACAGTTTAAGAGAGACTGCATGTCCTTTTGTCGAAGGGTGAAGACTTCGCAGATTCCAAAACTAACGAGCTCGAGGAGAAAATTTTCTATTTCAAGTGCAGAAATGCGGCGAAATTCCCAAGTGAGCTCATCTAATGGACTTGAGGGGATGATTGCGAAACTTCGAGCTGGTGCAAGGCGAAACTCTCTTCCTGCTTCAATGAAGTTAATGGTTCTGCAACCTGAAACAAGCAAATCATTGGAATTCCCTCAAAAAGACAAACAAGTTATTGTGGAGAGAGTAACAGCTCTTTAACAATTATTATAAAAACAAAACTCAGTTGTCTTACCCTGTAAATTTAACACAGTCAAATCAGCGACACTCAGGTCGTTAACAACGAACTTATATTGCATAATAACAGGTTGCTTTGTCAGTATGAGGTTAGTCAAAGCCGTTTTCTTAGGGAATTCGAGTCCCTTTCTAGGTGAGGAACTTAGCATGGCCTGCAATCAAAATTCAGGAGACAGATTTATAACTCAAAATTTGTAAAGGGAATAAATTAATTGCATGGTCTCTTTTACAACCTGTATTTGTCTTTTCCTTAGAAATCTGAGAGTCAGGAAAGGGTTTTTTATTTAAAAGAAAAAGTAGTTGTTTGCTAATAGTTTCAATGAGCCATTTCCGAGTTCCAAAAACTCTCACTTTCAAAATGATGTAAAGTACAAAACCTTTCTTGTGAAAATGAGTTATATTTACATTAGAATAAAAAATGAATGGATTTGCACTTAGCCTCGCTTTGACAGAGAGGCTGTGGGGCAACCCGGGAATGGCCTATTAACCCTTTAAGTCCCAATAGTGATCAACATCAATTTTCTCCTAAGGATATGCATAGATTGTTAAGACAGATGGTTATGAGAATTACCAAAATGATCAACAAAGAGAAAATGCCTCGATCTTTTATCAAATTCTTTCAACTAATTCTTAAAGGAAATGTATGAAGATCAGTTTGGAGAATTTGTATGTGGATATTGGGGCTTAAAGGGTTAAAATACACTGTTATTGCTAGTAAAAGACTTTCCTTAGAGAAAGATTTAACGAATATCCGATAACAATGTTGTGAATGAATGAATAGATATATAAGAGAGCGACCATAGAAAAGGGTAGACTTCCCTAGCTAGGCTATCAACTTTGCTTTATTTGGTTGATAAGCTATGTTAAAGTGCAGTCGAAAGAATTTCCACTTTTTAAATACCCGTTAGTGTACGTCAAAGTTGTGTTGAAGAAACCCTTGTTGGTTAGTCATTGTCTTCAGTGTGGTTTTGGTATTATTCTGTGTCTTTTCAATGAATTTTGTAAATTAATCGCTGTATTTATGCCACTGTACTCCAGGGATCAGTTACTGTTTCTTGTTAAGGAACCTTATTTACAATGGGAAGTTTATTCGGGTGAACGTTTGGTCCGGCAGGCCGGTTATAATGATGACCGAAGCATTGCAAGACAAGCGAGAGTGACTAGTGTTCACGATTCTCCTCCTCAGATCTTTGCTTGTTAAAGCTTGTAAATAGATCATTACGTTTATAAATAGCTATTTACGCAGTATTTTGTAACATTTTGTAATTATGAGTGTATATACCTAATAAAAATAAATAAAGGATTTTTAACTGTGGCTGATTTGCTTAGCCTCCGGGTGCATTTAGTTTTTTTGGTTAATTTTTATAGAGCGCGCGAGGGGAACGCGCGAAAGGAAGAGAAGTCTCTTCGCTCCTTTTTCCCCTCGTGCGCGCGAGTCCTTGTAATTTCTCTCTTTGCCCTAAAAAAAGAAACGGCTCCTGCCATGCAGTCTAGTTTGCTTAAGAAACGCAGATTTTTAAATGTTGCTTTCTTCCCAAAGTAGTGAAATTCCTCCGCCCCGCTACAAAATGATGCAAATGAACCTACCGCATAACACAAGTACAAGCACAGTAGCACAAGCAGTATCCCTCTATCAACAGTATCCCTCTATCAACCGGTTACTTCCCATAGTTCCGGAATCATTTTCCGTAGTTACGTAGAAGTCAATCGGATGTGGGGGTCACCTTTCCCAAGGCCCTGACAGTCTTGGGCCCCATCGAAGCAGTCTCGTTCTCAGGACCTCTCTCCTAAACCTCCTGGATGGAGAGCCGGGGAGAACCGGAAACAGAGAGACTCTGGAAACGAGGTTGTCATCAAAGTATCTGCCAGCTTAAGTAAAGACGTCTTGCAGCGACGCACGTCAACCGGAAGTGAACTTTTTGCATTCTTGGACAGTGGTTTTACCGACATTTTCGGGCTTTTTGTCTCTATAGGAGTGAAGACACTTAGCAATACAAATTTGGAAACGTCAATGTACATTAAAGGAAAAAGGCCTTCTTCAACATGCGTCGCTCAAAAACGTGTTGGTGAGAAAAGGACAACAAAACGTTTGTATGTGACAAACGTGACATGGCTATTACTTGCGTGTTTTGTCGTGATCTTAAATAACATTACTGTGTTCGGGTCCTTTACAAAAAGATCCGTTTAATTAAAGGAAGGTGAAGTTTGGCAGAAAGTTTTTTTAAACTCAGTCATGGTCAAGCTTGTCACAGGTGCCTTTCCGTCTTCTCTCCCTCCCGTCCAGTTGCGTAACTTTACTATTGTTCATTTTCTTTACCTCTATAATGTTTTAGCTCTGCGCTCACTTTGACTCTCATCCACACTTGAAGTAACTCCCCAAAAAATTGTCACGTGACATCACACGTGATACATTTTATTACGCTTGGGGTAGTCAAAATGTCACAATTGCAGTTTGTTTACCATTATTTCTGGATACTATGGCGTTTGAAAAGAAAATACATTCCTCTCACCACAGGCCCGTTTCTCGAAAGTCCTAGTAACTTTTCGGGCTTGGAAAGCTAATTTTATGCTTCTCGGGTTTCAGTGCCGTAGCAAGGTTAGATTTATTGGGGGGAGGGGGGGGGATAATCACTAGCGCCGATTGTGCTAGCTGCTAGGGGCGTCCGGAGGCTTGCTTAATCGTGCCTGTCAAAATTATTGGGGCGGGGACCCAAGCCTCCTCCCCCCAGCCCATCCCCATGCTTCGGCACTGGGTTTGCAACCCAATCGCTTATCTAAGGGATGATGCATGGTAATCATGGCGGCGGCCCAGGGGAGGGGGGGGGGGGTACTCCCATACATTACCTACACGGGTATGTGCCGCCCAACGGGGTCGTGATTTTCAAGCTCCCAGAACGGGGTATCCATTTCAGAGGCGTTTTCTAGAACGCAGTATAATATTTCGAACGCTCGAGAGCTCCAGTACTCCCGATGATTATGAAGAAGCATTTATTTGATGTATAAGTCGAACAAATAAAGAAATATCTTTTTAAAAAAGCAGGGCTATTTTTTTCTATTTACAAACTTTCTAGAACGGAGTATAAAAAATTGGCCCATTTCTAAAACGGGGTATGAGTTTTAAGGCGAATTCTAGAACAGGGTATCAATTTTAGGGGAAATATTTTTTAGAACGGGGTACCCAAAAAATACCCAAGTGCCCCCCCCCCCCCTCCCCCCGGGGGCGGCGGCAACGACAGAAATCAATCCACATTTGGTTTTTAACCCTCAAAAGAATCAATGTAAATTTGAACAGTGACATAAACACCTTACGAGACTTCTGGATCGCTGAACTGGAAGGAAGAGATGAGAATAATTTACTGAGCGTAAACTCCAACGGTAACACAGAGGTGTTAAAGTTTGAATCGGTAACCGTTAACTTCTATTCCACCACTAATAACATACATGAAAAAATTTCTCGATTGTGATTGGCTAAGAGGAATGCAGTTTTTAGGTAACACGGTGCAGAAAAAAGGTAATTGAGTGCAGAAACGAGTAACAAACGTGACATTCTGATTGGCTAATAAACAAAGGAACTCACTGACAGCCAATCAAATGCGCCATCTAAATGGCGCAAAATTTGGATCCACGCCGGACCAGTTTCGAGCAAAAACAGCAATGGTTGGCGTTTGGGGCACATTTTCTTTTGCGACCGAAACAACTGTAGAAGAGCTGAAGAAACTGCTCTAAAAACGAAAACACTGCGAAAAGCACTGGTTTTTGGCTTTTTTTTGGAGGAATTGGTGCGTAGATAAGGAAATTACTGATAAAATAGAAAATTATGAGCCGGCTGAGCTTAACACTTTGCTCGAGCATTTCTACGCCAAAGTAAACAATTCAAAAAAGGTGGAGATTATGAACCAGAAAGCCTTAAAGTAATGATGGCATCGCTTGATAGACACTTAAAGAACAAAGCTGCACCCTGTCCATTGTGCGTAAAGAGGTGTTGTAGGACAAAGCGGAACAGCTTCGCTTGGTTGGCCGTGGTAAGCGTCAAAACAAAGCTCGGCAAGTATCAGAGGAGGAAGAAGAAATTCTCTGGAAGAGTGGAAAACTCGAGGTAATAACTCAGAATCTTTAATTAAAACACATTGAACAATTTCATGAACTGTTCAGCCCGTTTCTGCAGCTTCCAAACTTTAAACTGGCATCGAGCAAAATGTTGTTTTGACTGCACGTGTGATGATATTTGCAGCATTTGAATATTTAACTTATTTTTGCACGTAGTTACGCGGGTTGACTCCGTATTAAAGAGATTTAAAGCTAACTCGCAATTTTTTCATGAATATTATTAATAAGTAATCACATGTTTTTTCTCGTGAAATTTGGAATAAATAAGCACCCGTAAATTTTTTCAAAGACCACAAATTGCACTCGCCCTACGGGCTCGTGCAATTTTGTTTACTCCTGCTTATTTATTCCAAATTGTACGACAAATCATGTGATTACCTGTAAAAAAACTTACCCCTTGTTACCCTTGTTACCCCTTCTTACCATTGTCACCCCTTGTTACCCCTTGTTACCCTTGTTGCCCTTGTTACCATGGTTAACCCTTGTTACCCTTGTTACCCCTTGTTACCCCTTGTTACCCCTTGTTACCTTTGTTACCCCTTGTTACCCTTGTTACCCATGTTACCCCTTGTTACCCTCGTTACCCCTTGTTACCCTTGTTACCCCTTGTTACCACTTGTTACCCTTGTTATCCCTTGTTACCTTTGTTACCACTTTTTACCCTTGTTACCCATGTTATCCCTTGTTACCTTTGTTACCCCTTGTTACCCTTGTTACCCTTGTTACCTTTGTTACCCCTTGGTACCCTTATGACCCCTTGTTACCCTTGTTACCCTTGTTACCTCCTTTTACCCTTGTTACCTTTGTTACCCCTTGTTACCCTTGTTACCCCTTGTTACCTTTGTTACCCCTTGTTACCCTTGTTACCCCTTGTTACCCTCGTTACCCCTTGTTACCCTTGTTACCCCTTGTTACCACTTGTTACCCTTGTTATCCCTTGTTACCTTTGTTACCACTTTTTACCCTTGTTACCCATGTTATCCCTTGTTACCTTTGTTACCCCTTGTTACCCTTGTTACCCTTGTTACCTTTGTTACCCCTTGGTACCCTTGTGACCCCTTGTTACCCTTGTTACCCTTGTTACCTCCTTTTACCCTTGTTACCTTTGTTACCCCTTGTTACCCTTGTTACCCCTTGTTACCCCTTGTTACCCTTGTTGCCCTTGTTACCATGGTTAACCCTTGTTACCCTTGTTACCCCTTGTTACCCCTTGTTACCCTTGTTACCCCTTGTTACCCTTGTTACCCCTTGTTACCCTTGTTACCTTTGTTACCCCTTGTTACCCTTGTTACCCATGTTACCCCTTGTTACCCTCGTTACCCCTTGTTACCCTTGTTACCCCTTGTTACCACTTGTTACCCTTGTTATCCCTTGTTATCTTTGTTACCACTTTTTACCCTTGTTACCCATGTTATCCCTTGTTACCTTTGTTACCCCTTGTTACCCTTGTTACCTTTGTTACCCCTTGGTACCCTTGTGACCCCTTGTTACCCTTGTTACCCTTGTTACCTCCTTTTACCCTTGTTACCTTTGTTACCCATTGTTACCCTTGTTACCCCTTGTTACCCCTTGTTACCTTTGTTACCCCTTGTTACCCCTTGTTACCCTTGTTACCCCTTGTTACCCATATTACCCCTTGTTACCCTTGTTACCTTTGTTACCCCTTGTTACCCTTGTTACCCATGTTACCCCTTGTTACCCTTGTTTACCCTCGTTACTTCTTGTTACCCTTGTTACCCTTTTTACCCCTTGTTACCCTTGTTTCCCCTTGTGACCTTTGTTACCCCTTTTTACCCCTTGTTACCCCTTGTTACCCTTGTTACCCTTGTTACCCCTTGTTACCCTTGTTACCCCTTGTTACCCCTTGTTACCCTTGCTACCCCTTGTTATCCCTTATTACCCCTTGTTACCTTTGTTACCCTTGTTACCCCTTGTTACCCCTTTGTTACCCTTGTTACTTTTGTTACCCCTTGTTACCCTTGTTACCCTTTGTTACCCTTGTTAACCCTTCTTACCTTTGTTACCCCTTTGTTACCCTTGTTACCCTCGTTACCCCTTTTTACCCTTGTTACCCCTTGTTACCACTTGTTACCACTTGCTACCCTTGTTATCCCTTGTTACCGGTTGTTACCCTTGTAACCCATGTTATCCCTTGTTACCCTTGTTACCCCTTGTTACCCTTGTTACCTTTGTTACCCCTTGTTACCCTTGTGACCCCTTGTTACCCTTGTTACCCTTGTTACCTCCTTTTACCCTTGTTACCCCTTGTTACCTTTGTTACCCCTTATTACCTTTGTTACCCCTTGTTACCCCTTGTTACCTTTGCTACCCCTTGTTGCCCCTCGTTACCCCTTGTTACGTTTGTTACCCCTTGTTACCCTTGTTATCCCTTGTTACTTCTTGTTACCCCTTGTTACCTTTGTTACCCCTTGTTAGCCTTGTTACCCATGTTACCCCTTGTTACCCTTGTTACCCTCGTTACTCCTTGTTACCCTTGTTACCCCTTGTTACCCTTGTTACCCCTTGTTACCTTTGTTACCCCTTTTTACCCCTTGTTACCCATGTTACCCCTTGTTACCCCTTGTTACCCCTTATTACCCCTTGTTACCCTTGTTACCCCTTGTTACCCTTGTTACCCCTTGTTACCCTTGTTACCCCTTGTTACCTTTGTTACCCCTTTTTACCCCTTGTTACCCATGTTACCCCTTGTTACCCCTTGTTACCCCTTATTACCCCTTGTTACCCTTGTTACCCCTTGTTACCCTTGTTACCCCTTGTTACCCTTGTTACCCCTTGTTACCTTTGTTACCCCTTTTTACCCCTTGTTACCCTTGTTACCCCTTGTTACCTTTGTTACCCCTTTTTACCCCTTGTTACCCTTGTTATCCCTTGTTACCCGTTGTTACCCCTTCTTACCCTTGTTACCCCTTGTTACCTTTGTTACCCTTGTTACCCCTTGTTATTATTGTTACTTTTGTTACCCTCTGTTGCCCTTGTTACCCATGTTACCCCTTGTTACCCTTGTTACCCTCGTACCCCTTGTTACCCTTGTTACCCCTTGTTACCACTTGTTACCCTTGTTATCCCTTGTTACCTTTGTTACCGCTTGTTACCCTTGTTACTCTTGTTACCCTTGTTACCTTTGTTACCTTTTGTTACCCTTGTTACTCATGTTACCCCTTGGTACCCTTCTTACCCTCGTTACCCCTTGTTACCCCTTGTTACCACTTGCTACCCTTGTTCTCCCTTGTTACCTTTGTTACCGCTTGTTACCCTTGTTACCTATGTTATCCCTTGTTACCCTTGTTACCCCTTGTTACCCTTGTTACCTTTGTTACCCCGTGTTACCCTTGTGACCCCTTGTTACCCTTGTTATCCCTTGTTACCTTTGTTACCCCTTGTTACCTTTGTTACCCCTTGTTACTCCTTGTTACCTTTGTTACCCCTTGTTACCCCTTTTTACCTTTGTTACCCCTTGTTACCCTTGTTACCCTCGTTACTCCTTGTTACCCTTGTTACCCCTTGTTACTTCTTGTTACCCCTTGTTACCTTTGTTACCCCTTGTTACCCTTGTTACCCATGTTACCCCTTGTTACCCTTGTTACCCTCGTTACTCCTTGTTACCCTTGTTACCCCTTGTTACCCTTGTTACCCCTTGTTACCCCTTGTTACCTTTGTTACCCCTTTTTACCCCTTGTTACCCCTTGTTACCCTTGTTACCCCTTATTACCCCTTGTTACCCCTTGTTACCCCTTGTTACCCCTTGTTATTATTGTTACTTTTGTTACCCCTTGTTATCCTTTTTACCCCTGTTACCCCTTGTTACCCCTTGTTACCCTTGTCACCCCTTGTTACCCCTTGTTACCCTTGTTACCTTTGTTACCCCTTATTACCCTTATTACCCCTTGTTACCCCTTGTTACCCATGTTACCCCTTGTTACCCTTGTTACCACTTGTTACCCTTTTTACCCCTTGTTACCCCTTGTTACCCTTGTTACCCCTTGTTACCCATGTTACCCATGTTACCCCTTGTTATCCTTGTTACCCTTGTTACCCCTTGTTACGCTTGCTACCCCTTAATTGTTACCCTTTTTACCCCTGTTACCCCTTGTTACCCCTTGTTACTAACAAAACTGCGACTTAGCAACCACAAATTAGTCATAGAGACAGGACATTATTTGATACCGTTTAAGAAACCTGCAGAAAGAATTTGCTTAATTTTTAAAATAGAAATGGAGGACGAATACTATTTTCTAAATATATACCCTGCCTATGAGGAAAAAAAGATGTTCATTACTAGATTATTTGGAAAAAGAATATAGAATAAAAACAAGGAGAATGTCACCTAACAATATATTCATGTTTCCAATAAACCCCCTTAGCGGAAATGCTAAAATACAAAAACTAATAACATAACATATATTCGAATGCTTTGGAAAAAGGAAAGGGGAAGACGGCAGAAAGTAAATACTCCAGGACTTAATTAATTAATAACTTATTAACTACATATGGTTAGGAATTTTTTGTTGTTTGTAATTTTAGTTATTTGGAAATAGTTGATATATAATTTATTTGTTACTTTTTATTGTTGTTTCAACAACCTTTGAAAGTGAAACTATCAATTAACGAAGCAAAATTGACTGGTGTGTTACCTACTTTAGTTTTAGTTTAATAGCGGGTCTTTCGAGAAACTTTCCCCTCCCAAAGAGGATGCTGGGAAAAACTGATCACAATGGCGGACGAGTTCATCAAAAAGTTTAATCTTGTTCCTCTGCCAATAGGCGGTTTTTATGCAGAGTCTATGCACGCAAAAACCACAGTTAAACCCTTGGACAACTCCGGGCGTGAAGTGAGAGATGCTTATTCGGTGATTTATCTTCTCTTAAAGGGATCTGATATAAATGCTTGGCACAAGATGAAATCCGAGGAGACCTACTTCTACCACAAGGGGAGTCACATAATTCTTCATATGATAGCTGAAGATGGGAAATACGAAACTAAGATAATCGGAGACCCACTTGTGGATCCTAAAGCTCACTTTCATTATCATGTGCCAGAAAATGTCTGGTTTGCTTTGGAACTTGAAGACAAGACCGGCTTCTGTGTTTTCAGCGAGGCGGCAGGTCCTGGGTTTGAGTACGAGGATTTTGAGGGAGGCGAGAGAGAGAAGATGCTTCGCTTGTTTCCACAGCACAAGGAAGTTATCGAGAAGTTTTGTTTAAAATGACTTTTGACAAACTATTTTAATTTATCATTTTTTGCGAACAAAAGGAAATAATTATTGGTATGGGTGTGTGTTCTGATTTGTCCATTGATATACAAGAGGCTAATTGAACCAAATCTCAAAGCATATTTAAATAATTATGACAATCTGATATTTTTCTATGAATTTTTTTACAATTTTAATCAATTGAATAAAAATGTTGCTTTTGCTCAAATGATCTGGTAGGGGTGTTTTGCAAGGTGAGGAAAAGATACTGATTTGTCAGAGGACTGTAAAGTTTCGTGATCAAGGTGAGGAAACTGAGTGGAAGTTCCATTTAAGGTCAGTATTCAGGGGAAAATTAACTGGAACTTGATTCACTCAGTTTTCTAACCCCAATCACAGGGCCCTCGCAAGGGGAGGGGCTTGGGGGCCAGGCCCCCTGCAACTGTTTGAAAAATAAATAAATAAAATTGAGTACAGTGGAACCTCGATTTAATGAAGGGTCAAGGGACTGGCAAAATATGTTCGTTGTCGAGGTTCATTAACTTATATCAAGGTTCTTTGTCATATTGCCTTATATTTTACTATCACTAGAGTAAAAAAAAAATAGTTTGTTAGACCGAGGACTTCGTAATAGAGGTTCCATTGTAATATGCATTTTCATATAAATAGTATCTTTGTTGGATAAGAATCTTCCAGCATCTAAATTTATTATTGTTCTGTTTCGATCCCATCAGTCTGATGTGCAGTAAGCCTCAAAACGCCTATCTTTACAAAACTGCACTTAGTCCTAGACTTCTGTGTTTTCAAACCAGCAAGGCTATTTAGCATTTGCAATGATGGGGAATAGTCTTGTTTGATGAATGTTCTTGATTAAATCTGAAGACCACTCCATGAACTACTATCGGCTGATGATGTGGTCTCTGACACATTTCCGTGACGTACTAGACAAAATGAAGGGGTTACAGGAACCTACAGTGTAATATCATGATCTGCAAATTTCTAGCGGTGGATCCAGCATTTGCAACAAAGCTCAGTGGGAGAAAGGTACTTTTCAGTAGCTTAAAATTTATAAACATGACTCCGCTCATTAATGACTCAACAAAGGTTCAGTAATCTGACAGTTCTAAACATCCACAAAGAGAGAACAACCAAATTTGCCCCTCACCCCCCCCCCCCCCCCCCTTACCACTTCAAAAGAGGCAGTCACAGGCCCCTGCACTTTAAAAACTGCTCCGCAGGCCCTGAATCATGGAAATTCCAAGTCATTTGGCAGCCATATTCAGCATTAATTTTCCAAAAAAAAACCCCACCCCAATTGTTTTGATTTTAAATGTTCCTGTTTATTACCAAGGGTTGGGAAAATTCTGCAAAATGCCATTTTTCACCCTTAGAGCTCTGCTGGGGTGATCTTCTCCATTATTTTTTAAAGCTCTGTACACATACCAACACATGACAAGTGAATTAAAAAGACAGTTTATTCACAAATTATTTTTTATCATATTTACTACAAATTTTTGTATGGTGTTATATTTTATCTTAATGAGTTACTTCCAGCATCTGGCTGTCTTGCTTTGTCAAAACAAATATTTTGTAACTTCTGGCAGTTGAGGATCGCCTCCTATAACAATAAAATTGAAATCATTTAGTTACCAGCATTGCAAATATGTTATAGTTGACCTAACAGCTGTTCCCTGGTGGAAGATAAAACTTTTGACAGAAAACAAGATCATTGGCAGAGGACTGTATAATTTTTCAGGGCAGACTTTTTCACTTGTGATGGAAAACATACTTGGAAACGAATATGGCTGACTGCTATTATCTGACATTGCAGATGAACATCAACTCTAGAGACTTAAGGTTAACAAGACAAATGTTGCAAGACTTGTATTACAAATGGACTTGTTATTATTTGATACCAAGTTTGATTCAATTCTTGTTCAATAAATATTCAACATCAAGACTGCTTTGTAATACCCATGCTGTTGTATTTGAAAAGTATCGATACTTAAATATTGAGGAATACTTAGATTACAGTTCACTCTCGATAATTCAAACCCTTGCTTACTCCAACTTTGCGATATAACTCCAACCAAAATAGATTTCCCCCTGATTTCCTTCCTACATGTGCTATCATTTTACCCGTGGTAACTTGAATCCTTGATAACTTGAACCTCCCGCCAACTCTTAGTAATTTTTGTTTCCCTTTAGATCATTTCTATTTAGAACCCTCAATAATTTGAACCATGCTTTAAGCGTCTTTAGCAGGTTGAAAAAAAGTGTACTGTAAATGAAACATTGTAATTGTTTTAACAACCATGCATGTATTCTTGGTCTTTACAGTTTTGTTAGTCCAGTATAAACACAGTGTCCAGCACTGTCTATTTATCAAGCTTTGAAATGTGCGAGTTACATTACTTGCATTCATTGCCCATCCCATTTCCTTTGAACTCCTGATAACTCAAACTCCCCCTAACTTGAACTTTTTTCAATTTCCCTAGAAGGTTTGAGTTATTGGGAGTCAACTGTATTCTGGATCAAAAGTTCAGTGAAATCCTGACGATGCAGATCTGGTTGTATTGAAGACTGAGGTGATCAGGTAACATTATGGCTGAATATTTTTTTATATATGAAACAAATTTGAAAGTATGAAGGGAATTTGTATTGCATGTATGAAGAAAATTGATTTATTTATGAAGATATACAGGCGACTCCTGATAATTCGAACCTTCAAGGGAAACAGAAAAAAGTTAGAGTTATCGAGGGTAAAATTTTATAGAAAATGTTCTGAAGGGAAATAAAAATTGCTTCGAGTTAGCAGGAGGTTTGAGTTATAGAGGGTTTGAGTTACTGGGAGTTGACTGTATGTATTTTATTTTCATTATTTATGACTCTATTGTGATACCTGTATGGTTACAAACATTCATGGACAGCCTAAGTTGAACATCCAAAACTTATGCTAAGGGAGGACCTGGTCCATCATTTTTTTTTTGGATGTTGTAGGCCTTGTTTTTTTTTTTTCAAATATTGAGGGGAGGGGTGGCTGCCTTAGAACCACTACTGACACACTGTGTCAAAAACTTTAAGTTACCTCATATCTGTCTGGATCTTCTTCTTTCATGGCTGCTATTTTTGTTTTGAGTAGTTCCTTCAGATTAAATTCTGGTCTGTGACACTCTTTTATGCCTTGTGGATAATCAGTCACAAAATAAACCAACAGACCAATGACATGTTCATGTGAGGACTTCTGAGAAGCATGCAACAGACCAACCAATTGTTCAATAAATCCCATCTTGAAAAGTGCATCTAAGAAGAGAAAATAGGAGATACCTTTTATGATATGAAATAGTGAAAACTCTTACAAACTACTTAATTTTCTGGTAAATGAGGGTTGCAGCTTTGTGAGTAACCTAACAACATTATATTACTGGAAATGACACTACGAAAATCAGAATCAGACTATTGAATACCTTTATGTGAAGGATTAGTAACCAGCATATGCCGCAACATAAAGGCTGACTTAGTTATCAGTTTTTCATTTTCTGCCTGCATTGCTCGGATTAACAGCGAAAACCCATCTGCCTTCAAAAATGCCTCCTCTGCTGGGGGGAAATCTCTTGTGAGACCTAGTGGAAAAAAATGAGGAATACAAACATTATTATCAGCCAAGGTCTCCAGAGTGGAGGAACATTGTTACTCAGATGTATAAATGGATTTTAGCAACTTAATGCTGGGTGTATCATGCTTCCTTAGACAAGAAACTTTGAAACACATTTTTTCTCCACCAAGGGGTGATAATGGGACATTTATTTCAACCTGATGTTTGAGTATCCTGTTGTTTCGTTAAAAATTAACCAGTAACAAATTTGCTCCCAATTTTGTCTCTTTTCACCCAGATGTACATGTGTAAATAATGGATTATGGAACTAGCAACATTACAGTGCATGTCTAAATGGATGCTAACAGAATAATGCCACTGGGGGCCTGAATTGTATCTTGTGTCACGTGTCATAATCTAGTATTTGCATTTCCTTGAAATACACAGTGCATACCTGATATGGCAAACAAGGCCTTGATCCTAACTTCTACTGAAACATCAGTGTCCAGAAGTGAAGATAAAATTGGAAGAATGTTCATTTCCAGTGCAGCTTTTTGACAGTATGGATTATTCTGAACACACACAGCCAAAGTGTCAGCTGCTCTCCACCTTATAGAACTGTAAGGGAAATAAAAGAAATAAAACAAAGTTCCATGAAACAAATTAATAAATGAACCTACTGCTAGCTATGCTAACAGTGTATGTAGAACTGTCCTAATGTTGTATTATATAATTTCTCTTAAATTACTCTTTTAAATTCATTCAGAGTACTTTCTTGCACTAGGGGTCAAAGTTTTATTTAAATTGAGTATAAGTTACTTTAATCAATCAATCAATCAACTATTAATGTGTCATAACTACTTGCTGTCTGTACCCCAGAAAGGGGTCTACTACAGTCTACATGTAACTTCCTTTATCCAGACCTCCATTGACAGGATTATTATTTTTTCTTTCTTTGCATTTGATGTTCATGTTATTGCTCCACCCTTCTAAGAGCAAATGTAGCACTTGCATGCATTGTACATGTGAGTGAAAAGAATAAATTTTAGCCATTGTTTCTAGGGAATCTTCCGTGGAACTGAAAAAGTAGTAATGAGAAAAACTTCTGATAGAAAATCATATATTAATTTTGGTCATCCAGACTCTTGATTATCCAAACTGTATTTGGGGACACCTACATGTACTTCAACATCACACAAATTAATTAACCAAAAGTATGACAGTTTGATAATTCAGCAGTACCTGTGTTCACTTGACAGACACTTAATCATAACATGAAAGCCCCCAATCTTGTGAAAGTCTGAAAAACTCAAAATAAACCTGTGTCAACAAAACTTAACATTTCATGCAATAAAGGATTTTAACTCCCTTAGCCAATCTGCAATAAATGTGAATATTTTTAAGTGTGCTATTTAGCTTCTCTTAAATATAAATATACATATTGAATGATTTTAGGTGATATCTTATACATTTTAATCTTATGAGATCCTTTTGGAAAACCATACTGGTATGAAAAAGTTATCTCAATAAATAATGGTTATAGGACTGAGTGGAGTCCAGTTTGGTCTGTAATCATACAGGTGATAAGCAAAATTGAATGACCACGTAGTGGGAGTCCAGTTTGTTTAATCAAGGGTATGATTACAGACAGAATTGGACAACACAAAGTTCTGTTACCAATTAATCGTAACTATAAAAATTTGTGATGGTCTAGCCTTTTTTTGACAATTAAAACACAAGAAATTCCAAGAGTTTTCTGACTAGCAGTAAAAAAAGAGCCATTTAAGTGCATGCATGTGATGATGCGTAATGTCCTATTACATAGGCATGATGCGTACGTCTGTCCTATTTCACTGTCCTGAGTGCTGAAATCAGGACAGTTGATAACCAATCAGATTTAAGAATTTTGTCATAGATTTTTATAGATTATTATTATTTTGTTTGCTTTCCTAGATATAGGTGAATAAATCTTATTGCAATACTTGAGGTAGCAAAAGATAGGCAATTTCTAGGTAATTTCTTTGTTTATGTAACTTAGCTCTAAGACAGGTTTTAACATAAATAGTTTTTATTGACTGAGGGCTGAGGTATGAAATATAATTTTCTGGAAAATATGTCACGAATGAGTTATTTCTTCTTGTAAAAGAACGAAACATAATACCATCATACTCTGATAGTCAAGCAGGTTTCCAGGCCTAAAAGACATATTGGGGACTGATGAATACACGTCCAAATTCAATTTGGACTTTCCTTCAAATTTTATTCCCTTTGTTCAAAATAAACATGGACCCCTGCCCCAAAATTGTAAACCAAAACACACCATTTGCATTGTCTAAGTTATCCACAATATCTGCCAGTCCCTCAAAAGCATCTTCTTTCTCTGAGAGGATGTCATCATCATTGTCAGTTTCAGGTTTGTCAATTGTTTGTAAATGCGTCATCATGCTTTTGACATAGGTATCCTCTGTTATGGATGATAATGCTTCCTGTAGCCACTTTCTCCTCTTCCAAAAAAAAACCAACATTATTTTAGCTCTCATCCAATCTTTTCAGAAATTATTTGGCAACTCCCCTTTTCGGCAGACATTAGTTTTCAGTGACTGCTCATTTTTGACTTAGAGTCCATTTCTTGTTAAACTTTGTTTCCATAGGATGAGTGATGTTATGATAGCCACAGGCCCACCTTGAAAAGTACCTAGGACTTGACAGAAGGTCCATAGTGGCACAACATAACACAATATATTAACCAAAAGTTTATGGTAAGATTTCTTTATTCTCTTCTGCTTTTACTTTGCATACATTTATCCATTCTGTTCGTTCAGTTTCTGGCGTATTTAAATAACACAAACAATATCCGTCAACAATAAACATCACCATATTATTGTTTGCAATGCAAGCTTACCTCCTCACTCATTTCTTGGAACACGCTCGAAGCATCGGCTTGTGGATCATCAGAATTATCCGCGGCCATCTGCAGAAGTCCTTGCAAATTGTGTCGATATCTTCTCCCATCTGATTCACGATTCGCCATCAGTTAAACTGCGAACTTCGGTTTTCTATCACTTTAAAAATCCAATGCAGAGATCCAACTATTAAAAAATCGGCAGGCGTTTTAAGACTCACTGGGAAGACTGGGTACTAATGTGAACTCACTGATCTTTAGAATTACGGGCTCAAATCCAAGATGGCGGACGACGGTAAATCGGTGAGTTCCGAAGCAATATAGTTTTTTTGACTTTTTTTCGTGGAATTTTTTGCATTTGTAGTAGAGCATAATTTGTTATAAGTTTTTTCCGGGTAATAGTCGGAAGAGTTTATTCGTAATTTAAAACACACCTCGTTGAGTCGAAGCTACAACTTTTTCAGTTTTTGGGCTTAAGGACTGTCAACTGAAAGGAAAGTTTTCACCTGTTCTCTTGGTCGTTATAAGTTTTTCTTGGAATCCTCAAAACCGTTTTGACCATTATCCTATTAGCCACAGTATTTCAAACGTCTTGTAAGCTGGTTCTCAAGCAAGTGCACGCTTACAATATTTCAGGGCTGTCAACCCCCCTACAAATGTTGAGAATATGATAGGGAAGGGCTGATACACAACTGTAGATGACGTCATAACGTATGGTATATGACGTCATTTGAGCAAAAAATACTCATTGACCCGGTCGTCACAAATTTGCAATGACACAAAATGCATGAAAAAGATGTTGTTGGCATTGTTACATTTGAGCTGATTGGTTTACTTTTTACCAATCACATTATTATTACAATGGCATGTCAAGGAAACGTTCAGTGTTAACATTAAAATAGCTCAAACAATGCAAAATATTTGAAATTCAGCCTGTGAACAGAGAGCCTGGCTATTTGAAATTTTATTGTTGGAAAGTCTACTGAAGAAATGGCAAACATTGGGGATTATCTGGGAGATTTCATACTCTAATCTGGAGACCAGGATTTAATGTTACATTTCATTGACATTTGATTGATATTGTTTGTTGTTTAAATACCTTAAAAACTAGGAAGGAACAGAGGATGGCATCAAATCTCATCTTGAAGAAACAGCAGATGAGTTTTTGATCAGACCAGTAAGTGGTAAAAATGATAATTTTAACACAGTATATGGTTAATGATTCCAGTTGTTGTTTGGGAAATGAGCCTGTGAATATGTTAAATAGGACTGTTCAAGCTAGTTTAAATCTTGAACATCCTTCTGCATTATATGGAACATATCCCTCTGGTTGCTACAAATGTTTGGAAAAGACATTAAAATACCCCATATTTTTTTCTATCTGGTGATGGTACATCTGTAGCAAAGACGGCACTTACAAAGATCATGCTAATACTTTTTCTTTATTTCTTGTCAGGCTTTTGTAGAGCATGTAAATATTGAAGGTTATTGGAGAACAAAGAAGGATATTTTAGTTCCTGGAATCAAACGAATCCTAGAGGCCACTAATTTCCGTGAGGTATTAAATTTAATGATACTCTAAGCAGAATACTGTTTTCATGAACTTCAAGATAAATATGAATTCAAATAAAAGTAGCATCAGAGTTGATTATGGCAATTTTTTTTAAAACCATTTCTCATTTTTGCTTTTGCCATGGTCACAATTGCAATTTCTGTGTAACCATCATTTTAAGCTTCGACTTCACTTCTCACCCTTTTGAACTCTACCCCTCTTTTACATGTAGCCTGCTATGCTCCCCCTGTACCTCTAGCTTTCCCACTGTAACTTATCTACCGAGCGACTGGACAAACAGACTGGAAGGATGGACGGAGTGACTAGACAGACCAGCCACAGTGAAAATAATCCTTTAAAACTTACGTAATTTTTGAATTATATTTCCTAGCATCTTTGCAAAATGTTTGCACTAAATATATAATTATATTATAACTTTTTCAGCTTATCGCACTTGCTTTTGAGGCAAAAGAGAACCTAAAGAATCTTGGAGTCTTTAATGAAATTGATTTAATGATTGACACAAGCTCAGGTGAAGAATTGAGGACTTCTGCATTATATTTTGTTTTCTTAAAAGAGGTATATCAGCTTGATGGTTGTCTATGAAAAAGTTACTTTCTTCATTATAAGTACTCTAGAGTTCTTATGTTTTTAAACAGTATACAACCATCAAAAAATTTAATATTGCGTTTATGTGACACTGAAAATAACAAATATGAAAGTTGTGCATATAGGAGTGAACTTTTGTAGCGAGAAATTTTCATTTGTTTAGCTTGTAATTTTTAAATATTTCATTTCATTATATTGACTTTTTCTAGTGAGCGTCATTCACGAGAGTGAGAAGGAGAAGTTTGAGATGCCTTGAAGCTGCTGTCCCATTTACAAAGTTAAATAAATATCTCTCCACTTGGTATCTTTATAGTAATGTTACAGGATGCCCTAAGGGTGTCCCATCTCCTCACAATGTAGAACATTTCAATTAAGTGGCAGATATATCTCAAACCCATTTCAAATTCAAAGGTTGTAGCACTGGATACCTAAATACACTAACCATTTTGTGAAAATCTGAACTCTCATTTTTTGGGGGGAATTTTTAAATGTAAGTGCCCTAAACAGCCCTTGAAAGCTAAAACTCAAAGCATTGTTCCCAACTCCAAGCACTTATTGAAAAAATTGTGATAGGGATAATGATTTGTGAAGTAATAATTATATTTTTGTTGAAGGCCCTTCTGCACGTCCTAATGGGTATGATGTCACATTTCAAGTCCAAGAAAAGAGATTTCTAACCAGCAGCTCAGGAACACAAATTGGCAACAATGAAGGAAACATGGTAGGCATAAAAATAAAATAAATACACTGTATTTATAATGTTGCTAAATTGGAGTGGCATGCATTTTATGCATCCCATTGGTGGACAGTTATGACAGTTTTTTCTTTCTTAGAATTTGTAGTGGCGTGTCACATAGTGACTCTTAGTAGGATCTTTGTAGAGGGAATCTGTGAAGAAGGACAAAAAACCTCTTAGACCTCAATTGTGCAGGGATGAGGGTCAATCTTGGAGATATTAACAGAGACTACAAGGCAAAAATTGGTCTAATTTTTAACATGAGAATAAAGTAAAATTTTCAATAAACAAAGGTTAGGATTTTTTGCTGGTTTATTGAAAAATAAAGGTGACATTTACTGATGGTTTTCTAAAATTTGATGAAATATTCTAAAATAAGTCACCAGTTATCTGTTTATCCGCTGATATCCAACATCTGATTTGGTAACGTACATGTAAAATTGTACTTTAAGGGAACAGTGGGTTGTAACATGGCATGTCTTAAATATTTGCAGTTGTTTGGAATGCAGCTCAACAATGTCTTTGGCAGAGCAGAACAGGTGAAGGCAGATCTGTCATTTGGTACAAGAACAAGGATGTCATATCAAGTGAGCATATGAATATTTTATTTCGAATATAATACTTCTGTTGTGTAAACTTTTTGAGAGACACAACACTGCTTTGTACGTCATAACCTGCATTGTACAGGGTGGATCCAGGATTTTTTTTTAGGAGGGGGTGCACTCGTCTCTACTTCAACACCAATAAACCACATAGTTTTTCTTTTGCAGAATACCAGTTGTATTAGAAAACTGCAGGTCATCTCAGTGGGGGGGGGGGGGGTGCACACCCCCTGCACCCTCTCCCTAGATCCGCCCCTGTTGTACACCAAAGTTATTCTGACAATTAATAAAGACAACTTCTCCATTGAAGTGCTAGACCTTGAGAAGGAACTTTTGATTAAAGGAGTCTATGTATCCCACACATATCTGGCATGTAACATGCAGCTTAAATAACACTGATAATAATGTATTGTTAAGCAGTCTATAGTAAAACTAAATTCGAACTTTCCTTCTTTCAGCTGTCATTCTTTAAGCCTGCTCCAGGGAAACCAGAAAAAAGGTATGTCCTTTTCTGTTTGTTTGTGTGAAACAAACACAGTTGAATTTTACCCTTATGGACATCAATACAGACACACACAAGAGTCAGGAAAAGACGTCTGATGTATTTTGATAGCTACAGCTCACTGTATTGTCGGGATAAACAACAACAACAACAACAAAATAAAAACACTTTCCATACATGACACTATCCAACAAATTGCAGTACATGTACCTTGTAATTTGCTATGTAAAACAAATTAATATTCTGTTCCAAAATTAAGGCGCAATTTTCTTGATTAGCAGGCACTGGAAATACTATTCTCAAAAACTGGAATTGGTTTGCAAAATTCCAAAATAATTTCACAGCTGAATTCTGAATGACTTTGTAATTACAGACTTCTACTCCAACGATTTCTTTGAAATTTGTCTGGCATACTTTTTATATTACTAAAATCTGTTCAGTAAAAAAACATCAGGAATATTTTTCACTGGGTGCAATTTTCTTTAAAAAGTAGGGTCCACTAAAGTGCTGATTTTGTTAAAGAAAAATCAAAAGTTTGTCATAGTGCATTGCACCTGTTAAAACAACAAAGCCACCTTTTGTTTAAAATTCCAGGAGGTGACTGAGTTTCTTCCGACTCAGAATGAGTTTAACAAAAAAATGTTTTTTAGTTTCACTTTTGCAGCCCAAAAATCAACAACAGATGTACCAGTGTGTTCTTACCAAGAGGCAACTCAAGGACTTGTCATGGATTTTCAGGTAACTTGTAACCACCAGAACCAGCAGAAATTTAATAGTCTTCTTTTTCCCATCTTGTTCACATGGTAGGGAGCTAAGCATAACTTCCACGCCATTTTTTTCTGCTCTGTTCTCTTTGTGCTATCCCAGCTGTACAAATGCCCAGAAAGAATGGAAGAAGCTTGTGTACAGCATCTTCACCATCTGCATTCCTTTTCCTTCAAAAGTTCTCTTGTAAAAAGTGTTACATGTATGTATGTGGGTCTAGTGGCCCCAAGCCCTTTGCCTTGGAATGGTTCCAGTGTTGCTGATTTGAAGAATGCTGTAAAAAAGGAGAAAACCCAGGGGGACTCAAATGATATTTTTCTTGCTTATATTTCAGCTTCCCTCTGTCATTGGACAGCACTCTTTTTCATGGGAAGGAATGTGGCGTGAGGTAACAGAGTTGTCTAAAAATGCTTCCTTTGCTGTTCGGGAACAAGCTGGTCATTCACTGAAGAGTTCACTCAAGGTAATAACTTGTTTTTCCTCAAGCAGAGTAACAGGGGCTGGGTATTTTCATACAACTTTTATTTTCACAATCATGTGCCTTGGTTGTCTACAATCGGCGACAAAATTAGCTGAGACACTTTGCCCTAAAGGGCCGGTCTCTGACGTTTTGCCAGCTTAAAAAAAAGAAAATAAAGCTTTCCCTTCCCTACCCCCTCCATGCAATGTTGTGCCGCTGTTCCAGCTACCTGTAGAAAACAACAAACACCCAACGTTGAATGAAGGGAAGAGGGGGGTGTGTGGGTTGTTTTGTTCTCCCAAGTAACCATAATCATTAGAGGAGAGTGTCTCAACAAGCTAAGCCTTTATATGGGGTCAGTTTTCTTTCCATCGTCTTCTAGGCAACGACTTTAAGTAAGTAAGTAAGTAAGTAAGTATAAAACATTAAGCAAGATAAATGCAATTCACTAAGAATAAGATTGAAACAATCATTTGCTTACATTTTTTTCAGCACACAGTTGTAATGGACAAAAGGGATAACTTAGCTTTACCAACTGAAGGGTATTTTCTAAAACTCTCTCAGGTTCGTGCAATGCTTATATATTTCTTAAGGTTCTCAAACATGTAGGCAAAGTGCAAAGGGAGTGAGGGTGGCGTAGGGTGGTGCAGTGCTGAGAACACTTGCCTCCCATCAGTGTCGCCCATCTTCAAATCCTGATGTCAACGCCATATGTGGGTTGAGTTTGTTGTTGGTTCTCAGTCCTTTGCTCTGAGAGGTTTTTCTCTGGGTACTCAGGTTTTCCACTCTTCTCAACTAACCAACATTTCCAAATTCCAATTCGACCAGGAATCAGGTAGATGAAGAACCACTTAGTGGAAGTGCTACCTCTAACTCATTTTTTATTGATTATTTATTTATTTAACTGCATTCTAAATTGTAATTGTAACTTGTTTACCCATGGAGCACTTAGGAGTTCTTTTAAGAACATGTCTGTTAATTATTGGAGTTTGAAAGTGTTGGTTTTTGAGGTGCATGGAAACCAGAGTACCTGGAGAAAAACTTATTGGAGCGAAGGACTGAGAACCAACAATAAGTTCAACCAACAGATGGTGTCAATGCCGGAATTTGAACCCAGGCCTCATTGGTGGGAGGGGGGTGCTCTCACCACTGGGCCATTCTTGCTCATTTGAAAGTGCAGTCATTATAGCATTCATCTCTAATTCTCCATTTTCAATTTCGCCTTTCAGGAATTAGCTGGATTAGGAGGAGATGTAAGGTTCTTTAAAAATAGCTTGGAATACCAACAAAATGTGGAAGTTCTTAAAGATGTGGTAAGTGTGGGCTTTTTTTGCCAAACGATGATCTTGCGCGATATGTTAAAACGGCTTCAAAGAGACTATGTCAAGGCTAAATACAATTTTGTAGGCCCTTTCCAGAGGCCAACTGCACAATGACTGCTAGTTGACACCACGTCCCATTTGTTCAAACTGTGGATAGTGCTTTCCTCCGGATAAATTACTTATCTTAACTCCCTCACCCCCACCCCCCAGTTATAGGCTCATTTACCTGCAAATAAAAAAAAAGCGTCCGATTTTAACCCCCTCCGTTATACAAGCCCCCCATCCAAATAATTATATTGAAAAGAATTCCATTTATTACGACGTTTTAACCCTTCATTAAAAACCAGTAAATGTAAAAGGTATTTTGATAAGCACTGCCGTAGCTTGTGTCGAAGCGCCTTTTTTATTTCGTTTTAAGCACCCGCGGATATAAGCCCCTTCGTTTATAAGCCCTCCTAAAGCCCCTTACGAAGATGAATACGCCCTCGGCTTATCAGCGGCAGTTTACGGTTTGTATATCTAACTATTGGTTTTGGGAGAAAATGTTATCCTTTGTGAGAGATTTGAGCTACTTAGAGGCCAATATTGTTTTGTTTCTGAAATAAAAGAGAGAGAAATCCTCGCGATATAGGATCCCGTTTTTCATTGGTGTAGCTCAAGGTTAAGGTTAAAGCCTAGTTTTTGTTTTGTATTGTTTAGATATTATCCTGGACTTTTCAAGGTGGAAATCTCCGTCCATTGTTTGGTGCGCCTTCTCTAATAAATGACAGGTCAGTTTACTGCATTTTCTTCTGCACTCGTGTTTCTGACCAGTCCAAACCGTAAGACCAGCGTGCGTACTTTCAAAGGTCCGCATTATGTATGGACCGATTTATTCCATATGTTCACCACGACAACTATATTTTGTTGATACGACCACTCACATGCGCTAACGGTATTTTTCTGCATCTACAAAAAGGTAGTCGTTGGTATTAACTTTCTTCAGAAATCATGTCCGACCACAGTAAAGGTTTCCTCCCTCCCCTGCAGGGACCACCCACGTTATACGACCTCGTTTGCTTTCACGGCAAATAAGAAAGGGAAGCCATGGTCCTCCTTACTTCATTTCTGTTCTTTCTCCATTTTCCTACAGATTTTTTCTCGGTGGTCCATTGTCCGTGAGAGGTTTTAACTTTAAAGGGATTGGGCCGAGAAGTGGAGGTAAGATTCAAGTTAGAGTTTTTAAAATTAGAACAAAGTTTGTTTGCCCCACCCCGCTCACTAACCTTTCCTCCTACAAACAGTTTGTCTTTTTTCTCATACTTCTCTTATAATCCTTCTGACAAAACATGTCTCCAGGGACTGCGCGGTTTTCATCATAGTGTTGTTTACGTGAAACTGTTTTTCTAGGGGGCCATATTGTGTATTCGTGCAGCAAAGTGTTAACCAAACGTTGTTCTTGGTCTGATTATTTTATTTCCAAGATGATTCGCTGGGCGCAGATATTTACTGGGCAGCAGGCCTCCATCTTTACACTCCTTTACCGTTTAGGCCTGGACGAGGTGGCCTGGGTGACCGTATCAAGACGCATTTGTTTCTTAACAGTGGCAATCTGGTCTCATTAAACACAAGTATGTTATGGATTTTGTTGAGTAGAAGTGTATGCAGCGTTATGTTCGTTATAGTATAAAGGTGTGGCCAGTCTCAGTAGGTACGAGGTCCATAGGCGAAGTTCTGTGTGTCCATTGTGATTTACGTCACGTGGTCAGGCCTAGTGAAGTAGTGAGGCCTCGTTTCAGATGCGTCATCAAACTGGGAAAGTGCTCTAAGAGACTGAACGAATGTATGGGAATATATACTGTACTCATGCCTAGTGTATTATACTGATACAACTTTATCCACCATATCATATGGTACTTTATTTCTCGATACAATTATTGTTCGCATGATGTAGCTATTTGATACACCCTTGCTCATGTTTTCACTCGTAAAAAGAATTATCCCTCCGCCGACGGGAGTTTTTGAGCTGAATAGTCCTATTTAGGTGTGATGAAATGCACAGTAATTGCTGTTTTTGTTATTTATAGAAAATTAAACTTCCTTTTCAGACGTTCCCTGGCGGAACAGACTTACTGCTTTAAGAGAGAAAGTCCGCTGGTCATGTGGAGCCGGGCTTGTGTTTTTGTTGGGGATCGCGAGAATAGAATTAAATTATTGTATTCCATTTGGTGCTCAAAGTTCAGACAGGTATTGAAGCAATTTAATTCCTTTGTGTCTATTTTACTTAAGATTTTCCGGGTAGCAAGCTCATGTATTAATTTGTGCATTTTTTTTTCAGTGTAAATCATGGAATTCAAGTTGGAGTTGGAATAAACTTCCTTTAAAGAACACTTTATCTTTTAAGAACATTAGGCACTTAACGCTGTCTGTTTAACTGCGTCACTAGCAATAGCCTGCGAGAAGGCTGTTTCTTTCGGGGGCTTTGGAGTTGGGAAATGGGGCACTTTTTCTTCCCCCGCCCTCACAGTCCCCCAAAGAGCCTACGCCAGCAACCAAGCTCAAGATTCATTTTTGCGTCTGTTATGAGCGAAACTGTGGAACTTAACCAAGAATCACCCTAATAACATGGTGCCAAAGGTCGCGGAAGTGTTTAGAAGTAAAACAAAAAACTTCTAAATTGTAACAAATTTTAAAGGGACAACGATACCTTTTTAGTGCTACACACACTGATCACAGGACACTAACGTTATTCCAAATAATTAATAACGGCCAGATTTTATTTAACGAAAAATCATCTTCCAACGTTCTCTAGTAACTCCAAAAGTATCGGTTTTTTTGAAGCGGGGTCAGGAAGAGCGGTTTACAGGAGAAGGTGGGGGAACCCGCGGTAGCGGATGGGAGAAACATAAGAGAACATGGAATGACACTGAGGTTACTGAGCACAAATTGTCTTTTGACTTTCGCGCGTCCTCTACCCCTCTTAGTTGGCAACGAATTTATCCAGAATTTTTTTTTCAATTGTTACGCTGTCCGTCCTGTGCAAACTTTTCAGATCTTATAAAAACTCTTATGTAAAAGTGATCCCGAAATGGGGTCTAAGAGCGGGCTCCTTTGTTACTAACAAAATAACCTTCTTGCTCACTAAAATACTTCACATCCTGTTGGAAACCGCTCTCATTTCTTTTGTGTCCCACACGTTTTGTTGTCCCTCGCGGAAAAGATTCTACGCGCGAAACCACAACACGAACGGTTAGAAAAACCCTACACAAGCAAAACTAAATCTACAAGCGACGAACATGCCTAAGTTTCTTTGGTCGGATCATTATCAGCCACTAGAAACAGGCACATATCCAGCACTGTAGAAAAATATGACAAACCCCATTATGTAATTTGTAGCTATTATAAAGCGACTACTGATTTTCAACCTCTGGGTGTAATACCCCTGGTGGTAAGACTCCCGAACGTAAGACCTCTGAACGTATGGTGCCTGAACGTAAGACCCGTGGATGTAAGACCCCTGAACGTTTGACCCCTGTATGAAGGACCGTAGGTTGTAATACCATTGGTCTTGTCTTAAGACGTCTGAACGTAAGCTTCCTGGTGGTAAGACCCCTGGTCTTATGACCCCTTGTTGTTTTACCTGCATCCCATTTGCTGAAGAGCTACAACTGCAATCAGAAGACAGCAAACAGGTTTCGCAGCAGTAACCTATACTTCTGCGCTCGTGCAGTGCCCCTCTCGCGCGAGTCGCTCTTTCTTGCAAACTTGTTACTTTCTAGCACCCGTTAATTAGGCTACGCGTTGTTTTACACCTTGCTTATCTATTTATTCCTTAAGTTTCCTTTCACTTTTTTCAGTGTTTTTGACTTTTGATTTTGAGTTTAAAGGGGTTAAGCAGGGGGTTATTCAAAAGAAAAACTTGGCTGATACTTTCTTTTGTCCTTTGTAGGTGCCCGGGCGAGGTACACCCTCACAAGAGGTTAATGGGGATGTGCCGCTGGATGGGGTCGAATTTTCAATAGAGTTACTGTTGTAGGTGCCGCTTCCGGATC
Source organism: Porites rus (assembly GCA_964035705.1). Taxonomy (NCBI): domain Eukaryota; kingdom Metazoa; phylum Cnidaria; class Anthozoa; order Scleractinia; family Poritidae; genus Porites; species Porites rus. Next base: position 2,640,198 of record OZ037997.1, on the reverse strand, counting down.
TGCTTTTCCCTTCCTTTACTGGGCGCCGAGACTGCGAATCAGTAGCGTTAAGTACTGCGCCAGGCTTAGGTGCTCAGCGACCAAAGTTTATCCCCTTGATCACATCTTGTTGAGCCTGCCAGTTCAATGACACGCAGAAAGTAACCCTGGTCCAGGCTGAGCGAGGGAAACTAGCCTTAGAGTTTGAGCTTTAATTTTCGCCTATGGCAATCATAACTTGTGATCAGGCCCAGGTTTAGAGTTCACGCATTTTTTCTCAGCGTGGTCACGCTAACTTGTCTGCAGGAAGTTTGTTTATAATCCATAAAGAAGGTAAAGCCTGGTCTCTGGTCCCCACGTTAGAGTCAGAGTTTTCTTTACCTTAGTTCCCATTGTATAAACCCTATATACGGCGCCTTTGGTTTTTTATCAAAAATAATTCATGTCACACCTTTAAAAACTGCGTCCAGACGCAACTGTTGAGTGAGGAGAGAGCGCGCCAGCAGTGCGGTCAGCAGAGATACACTTGAGTACTAATTGGCGTCGTATGAGACTGGTTTGTCTGAGAAGGGGTGTTTGCACACGTCCTTTCCTTGAAAATTGGTCAAAGTTCGACGCGGAAATGGAACCTTCTAAGGGAGAAACGAAAAAAGATCCGAACTATTTCACCTTTGAAGTCTCCTGGGAAGTCGCAAACAAAGGTAATCTTATAGGTTCTTCGCTAACTTGGTGCATGTTTTTCCGAGTTGTAAAGCGTCTCCAGATCTAGTGTGACAAGTTTCCAATCAAAGTTCAAGTTAGAGGTTACAATGTAATATATTGCTCGTAAAGAGTCCTTGTACGTTTTTGTTTCGATTTCCTGAGTCTCCTACCTCTTAAGCGTATTTCTGGGCTTTAGACTTTGTTAATGGTAGTGGGTGAGAAACGTAAGCTTATATATGTAAATGAAGTTTATACCACTTGAGGATTGTTGAAATTTACTATGTGTCTCTGTTTGACGTCTAACAAGAGCAAAGGCCTGAATTTTCGTTAACAAAGTTAACTTTGCTGACATCTGTTTTCTGTTCACGTGCATGGTGAAATCATCGGTGAAAACTAGCTACTCTGGATTATTTTGTTCTTTACAAGTACTGCATATTACTATATTAAGCTTATTGTGGTCCTTTTAAACAAGGCAGCAGTGTGGTGCTAAATTATTTCAATGGATTTCAATTGTTTCTATTTAAGAACCTTGAACATAAGACCCTTGGAATGGTTTGTAATTTAAGTCAAATTGGTGAACTGTTAAGGGGAACAGAATAGTTAGCCATAATTTTGTTTGTGTGTACTAGCTCAGCATGACCTGTTTTAACCCTGCTGAGTCAAAAAAAGCATGCATTTCCAAACAAGTTTGCATTGCTAGACTAAACATCTGCCAACCCCATGCTTACAGATGGACAATTCTGATCTCATGCCTACTCATGGGGGCGGCAATTGGTCACACGGGGGCTGCAAAACATTTTTTCCATTTTGGGGGTGGGGCGGGGGGGGGGCTGACTGTGGACTCAACTCTTAGTAAGTCTTTCTTTTTCTGGAAAAAAAAGTGTAGTAGGGAGTAAAGCCCTCTAATCTTCTCAGCTCTGCCATCTCTGACCCAAACTCAGTCACATTAATGGAAGGTAAGTGACTTCACTGCTGCTTTTGCCATTGCACTACTGTAATTATAAACTGCTGCTTATAAACCCCCCTCCAGTTATAGACCTATCTACCTGTAAACAAAAAAATAGATCTGATCATAATTTCCCTCAGGATGTCCCCCTCTAAATTCCCTCTAGCTCTACTATAAGCCCCTCATCTGAATTTGGTTTATTTTGATGTTTTGGAGCCTGATTAAAACTAGTAAATGCAAAACATATTTTGATCAGCTCTACTTAAGCTTATTTCAAAGTGCTTTTTCTATTCCTCTCAAATATGAGCTCCTCCTCTTATAAGCCCTCCAAAAAAACCCCTTATGAAAATGTATTAGCCCAGCAGGGCTTATAATAAGCAGCGGCTTATTGTTTCTCTTTCTCCCAATCTGACAAGTTACATGAATGATTTTAGTTGGAGGAATCTATACTGTGATCAGATCTAAGGCTCCTGCAGCAGTAGATGCACTAGGGACTAGGTACTGTCTACTTGGAATCTATAATGATCTTCAATGCAAGACAGAAGTTGAGATGATGGAACCTGAAGACCCAGCCATGAAAGGAGCTGTACAGGCTCTAAGGGACAGTGGAGTGGAGGTACTTATGATCTTGTGTTTTGCCCTTCTGCTGTGGAGACTCTGAAGTGCTTCACTATTTTTTAATGCCTGAAATTTTGAAATTTATTAAGCACTGTTCTCTAACTTGCAGACCTACTTTGGAAGATGGCTGATTGATGGGTATCCAAAGGTAAAAAAGCGCGCACCCCCTGCACCCTCCCCCTAGATCCGCCCCTGCATGAGATTTTGCCAGGTCATTGGAAGTGCAAACCCATTCTTCTTTGGTAGAAAAATAATGATAATAAAATTAAATGAACACCATGAGAGAATGCTAGATCCCAGCTACTTTTATCGTTTCCTACCTTCTCCAAATATGAGAAACATTCCTTGTTTTACTTAACTGTACAGTTTAACCTACCCATTGTAGATCTTCTTGTCGGTCTTTTGAAGGTGGTTCTTTTCGACATTGGTACAATTTACCACAAGTTAGGGAACATGAAAAGTGCATTTTGGAACCGTACACACATTGGCATTCCAGACCCTGATACTGAGTCTAATGACGCTGTTGTGCTTGGATACTTGGTGGCGCAATTTATTGGAGAGGTAAAGAATGTTTGTTGAATGCAGAATTGCTCCACAACAATCATTTTATGTAATCAACAAGTTTTTGAACTGTTTAACACTGCCACTGTTGTTTTGTTTATTTTGCTATCCTCTCCCAAAGAAAAGTGTATACAGCTATTTTGAGAAAGGTTGTCGGAAAAAGTGCACGCGACAATCCCAAAAAGTATTGTGGGTGGTTTTGAGTTCACTTTTCTTCAAAGAAATTTGAAAGAATGGCACTTGAGGCCATGGACATATGTTTGCGAGTGCTAAAGGAAAGCACCACAAATAAATTTGACAGCTACAATCGTCAGGAACAGTGTATTGATCATGTCCCATGTTACCTTTCGGGATTGTTGCGTGCACATTTTTTTCCAACAACCTTTCTCGAAATAGCTGTATACTACATGCAGTGGCGGATCCAGGGGAGGGGCCCTGGGGGCCCGGGCTCCCCCTTGTTTTTGGACCAAACTGAGGACCGAAGGGCAGGGGGAGGGGAGGGAAGAGGAGGTCCAGAACCATAGGAAGCCCCCCTGAATTTGCAGAATTCTAAATTCAGTGGAAACACCCCATGGTGCTGGGCTTTAACCATTGTTGTTTACTTCTTACAATGTAATTAGTTAATTAGTTGTTTTTTCTTTGCACAGTTCCGTGCAAAGTGTGACCCAGAGCTCCCCATAGTTGCACATTTTCATGAGTGGCAAGCTGGAGTTGGCCTGGTTCTGCTACGCACAAGTAATGTTGCAGTTGCAACTGTTTTCACTACACATGCGACACTGCTAGGGCGATACCTCTGTGCTGCTAATGTGGATTTTTACAATAATTTGGATAGGGTGAGAATACCATGTTATTGTTCAAAAATGACAATAAAATAATTTGTGTTATTAGGTGAAGTAGTGTAGTGCTTCCCACGTTAGTTTTCAGGTCCTTGTTGTTGAATAGGTGGATTGTGCTGTCTATCAGATAATCACTGTCCACTCTATATACCATATTGTCCAACTCCGAAAACTGTGAATCAGAACCTAAAATATTTTCAGGAATGTTTATTGTGTTATGGCCAAATCACATTGGAGAACTGGATGTGTGAGTAAGCTGCAAATCCACAAGGTAATTGCCCTTGCATCTTGCAGTTAAGTATTCTTGCCCCTGGATGGCTTATTCCTTTCAACACAATAACATTCCAGGTGAAATACTTCTGGCCCCGGTTGTTCAAAAGGTGGATACTGCTATCCACTGGATGAATCAATATCCAGTTGATAATGCAATTAGTTTTCATAATACTTATCCAATGGATAGCAATTTATCCGGTGGATAGCTCTTTCCAACTTTTGAACAACCGGGGCCAGGTGTTTGGGGTTTTCTCAGTTTGATGTTAAAGCATTGAAGTTGTATTGTGTATCCCTCCTTCCACCCAGTGAACCTGTAGATTAATTGTCTTCTTCTCCTTCCTTTCTTTTTCTATATACTTCATGATGAACAGTTTGAAGTTGACAAGGTTAGTATTACTAGCATATTTATTTGTCAATTTTAAGGCTGTGCTCTGAATCTGTGAAATCGAGGGTGTTTAGCATGTAATTTCTATAAAAAACCCTAAAATGTTCTAGTGATGGGCCAGCAGGTGCTGCTGGAGAACAGCCCTGAATTTTATGTTAAAGGGCAGATTACTAATTATTGTTTACTTCTTGATCTTTAGGAAGCTGGTGATCGTAAAATTTATCATCGTTATTGTCTGGAACGTGCTGCTGCTAACAGTGCGCATGTTTTTACTACTGTTTCTCACATCACAAATGATGAGGCTGAACATCTCCTCAAAAGAAGAGCTGGTGAGTGGCTCATAAAGATCATTATTGGCATATCAACTTAGACAACAGGAAACCAGTTCAAAGCCATTCAACTTATATACACATTTACATGTATATACACCTTACATTTAAGCAATAAACAGAGCAACAGTTAAAGGATGCTAGAACTGTCAGTGTCTTCAGGGCTCTTTTTTAAGTTTTGAAGGTTTTTCTTGGACAGAGTATGGGCAGTTTCCCAACAGAAGTTAAAATACTTAGACTGTCCTTTTGGCTGCAGGTGATCTTTTGAAGGCAAAGTAGTTAACAATTATTTTCAATTTTTTTCTGACAGAAATTGTGCTGCCCAATGGACTTAATGTTGTTAAGTACACGTAAGTATATATTGATACTATTATTAGAATTAATAATTTTAATATTAATAGTAGTAATAATAATAATAATAAATATTATGAACACAGCTTAGTAAGCATTCTCTGAGGACAGGTCTAAAGTTCAGTCTAGGCTGCACTGGTTCTACAGGTAAAAAGCTGATACTTCTGAGTGGGTAGCTACTTTCCCAGATTATTTTTATCTGTGATGTACATGTACAACGAAATTTGTTGACTGCAATTTTTATTTTTATTTAATTTGTTTAGTGCCCTACACGAGTTTCAGAATCTACATGCCATGTCAAAGGAGAAGATCTGTAATTTTGTTCGAGGCCATTTTCATGGGTAGGTAAATCTCATACAGCAGGATCTACGCTTAACCAAGATCAGTTAAACCTGTACATAATGGCCCTGTACATAAAAGTCACCTTGTCATTTCCTTAGGGTGAACATTGTACACAGGTTTGACTGTAACTGAGTTACTGAAGTCTTGAACTCTTTGGAGTCGGATAATGAATACAAATACAAGAAATTGTATAATAGGTCAAATTAAAACAATGAATTCAATTATTTGAACAACACTAAAATATCTCCATAGTGAGGCATATGCAAGTGCAGAAGCGTAATATTTTGCTGTTGATTATGTTGTCGCCAAATGGGACAAGGGTGGCAGAGAGGTGGGAGTACTCGCTTCCCACCAATCATTTTGCCTTTGGGAGATGGCTTATCCTCTGTAACTGTACTAACTTTTTTGGTGAAAAAAGGTAAATTGAAGCTTTCTTAGCCTGCGAACCAAATACGTATTTTTGATCGTCGCTTCTCTCGGCGGGTGAAACTAAAGCCAAAAAAACTGGATGCTCTCGCAGGCTAAAGTTTTCTGGGGTGTCTTTGTTTTAGAACATGCAAAAAAACTTAAAACTTTGAGTGAAATCTCGTACACTTACTTGTTCTCGTCCTCAAATCTAAAGCTCTCTATTGAGGAAAAATTCATTGGAAACTCTTCTTTGGCAGGCTTACAGTACGCTTTCAATTTTAGTAGTGTTTACCCGACTAATGTGATGAGTTTTTGATGAGTCTCTGTGTCATTTTTTGTAGGCATCTAAATTTTGATTTGGATAAGACACTGTTCTTTTTCTCTGCTGGAAGGTAACAGAGTACAGAGTGATTAGTTAGTTTTATTGTAATTTCGATTCTGTTAATCCTGCTTATCTATTTATCTTTGGTCTTTTTCCGGTCAAATGGCTCAGTTTTTTTACTTTTTAAAATTTGATCACAAATTTGTATATAATTGTAATCTCAAGTAGAGATAATTTCCTATAAAGAAGAGATAGCCCCGGTATAATCATCGTAATTTAACCCTGGTTAGTAACGTCTGCGAAGCAGCTCCAATATCCTTGTTCTGGGCTTCATCGCACTCAATGAATTACTGGAAGTGCGTTTTGAGTTTCCTTCCATCTTGATTGGCCAGTAGACAATGTTATTTTTAACGGGCGAATCATGGTGCGTACTTAAACCTGGTGCACAGGTGGCGGCCAAGAACAAGGATTTCATCGCTGTGACGGTACCGTAAAAGCGACTTATTGACGGACTGAGCAAAACTAACTACGAGAGAGTGACTGCACAACCGACAATAAACGGCTGTTTGACTGTGACAATAGATGAATCGAAACGCACCCATGACATTACGAGTGTTCATAGCCAATAATATTGCGGCTTAACTGACAGATGACCGGTAATATCGTAACTTAATTTAGCAATCGGGTCAATAACCAGAGTTTAATACCATCGAAACTGACCTGATACAACTCACTTTGACTCTAAAGATGACTACCGCACAGGTCGTCGAACACGTCAGTCAATGTCAACAACGGTCCTATTCAGGACTACTACATTCAACGGGACTATCATACTCAATCTACTTTTAAAATTAACCCTTGGGTTCAAGCCTTACACAGTATCAATGATTGTATTACCTCCATAGGTATGAATACTTTAACAAGGGAGTGGACATGTACATAGAAAGTTTGGCAAGACTTAACCACCTATTAAAGGTAATATAATTACCTTAAAATAAATTCATTGGGACCTTTAGCTTTGGAAGAATTCAAACCGCTGACCAACACAGATAGTGGGATCAATTGAGGTTTCTGTGTAACTGACCACCTAGCCCTCCTTTAAGTCACAATTTTGCCCCAAGTGAGAAGTAAATGTTAATGTTGACTTACGGGAGGGGTAGATAGAGTTTTGGAATCTTTTCAGCTTCTAGCTTAGCCTGTTCACAGACCCTCTATTCTCTCTTAAAGGTCCGTCGAGTGAGGGTGATAAGATATAAACCGCGAGGGATTTATTGACTGCCAGCGCAAGGGAGTAGTGGTGGGGCAAGAAGCCTGCGCTCGTTCTCGCGCGCTCGCAAGCTCGCCGATGTTTTCGAAAAGAACGAAAAGAAAAATAAAACAACGTCTTTGCACAGGCTACTTCTAGCTGTAATTCATTATTTATCTTTTGTCTATTTATATGGCTTGCTTTGCCTTTTTGAGCTGTTGTAAATGCCCTCTAAAGGCAACTTTCATACTTGACATCTTTCTACAGGAAAGTGGTTCTAGTGTAACTGTAGTTGCTTTTTTGATCTTCCCTGCGCGGACCAGTAACTTCAATGTTGAGTCACTAAAAGGCCAAGCAGTCACCAAACAGCTCAGGTAAATAATTCAATTTAATTTTCTCGTCCTCCTCGTGATTGTTCGAGCTCGCTAGGAGCGTTACCACGCAAAACAATTCTTGATATGCCACAATTTCTTTGAAAAACCGACGATTTGTTGGAAAATGCGCGATGAAAACAACGTCCGCAGGTACCCACAAAGAGGCTTAATGTCCATATTCATGAATTAGATGTAACCTACAGTTTGGTGTTCCAGAGATACAGTCACTGACATCCAGGACAAAGTTGGAAAGCGGATGTATGAGAGTTGTTTAGGGTAAGGTTTGTCTTTAAGTAAATTTAGGCTATTTGTGTACCTTTTTCCTTAAGAGATTTCCAACTTAATCTATAAAATGTCTCTACAATAGGCCATTTGCACAATGGCGTCATTTTACTACTATTACCAGAATCCGTTTTTTCTTTCATACCAAAATTTGGTAATCCCAGTGAGGTTTAAAATAACAAAAGCCCTCATGAGCACAAGAAAGCAAACCCCTGAAGGATTATGGTCGTAGTAGTAAAATGACGTCATCGTGCCAATAGCCTATTGGACTGTTGTTTGATTTTTGTGGTGGAGAGGCTGTGTTGGTCCATTGGAGTTCGGATCTAAAAATTTTCTTAGGCTGTTTATAATTTATTGTAGCTATCCTACAAAGATTGCAGGATTTTGCGATGTGCACTTATGAGTGAATGCCGTCAGTTTCTTCAAATGAATTATCAGGTGGTAGATTGCAACCAGCTTTCGCCTGTGGTACGCGCGTTAACGGTGCAGCCGCGTGACGCAACGTGACGCCGATAGCGATGGCGGCAGCGACATTGCACTTCCACCCCTTTGTCCGCAGCAGTGCATAAGCTTTTTGCCCTTAATTTTCACGGGAAAATTTTTCGCAGGTGTTTAATGTAGCGTATGTTTGTTTGTTTGTTTTTTGCAAGAATTACGAAACTTCGACAATTGCTTCGTACTATAGAAACCAAGTAAGGCTCCATCCACGTGGGATCCCTGTAGCACCTGTTTACAGGCACATGCCCTCGTAGTGCCTCCTACTTCAAACAAAAAGCTGTTAGTTGATCAAGAAACAAGCTTAAAAAATTCTAGCCAGCCAATTAAGTCTGCTACTTATTCAAAAATAAGAGCTACTCTGTAGAGGCCCAAAGGGGCATGGCGAGAGTGCAGGCGGTCGGTAATGGACCCTCGGTTTTCGTGCCTGCACTCACTTCTTGCAGCTGAAATCTAATAACGCCACATCGGACCCCTGCGGAGGAGAAAGGGACTTGCTTTCCTGCAGTGCTGACAGTTTTTAACAAAATAGTGAAAAAAATAGACCTTTTTACCAATACGGCAGCCATATTGAATTTATTAGATTTAAGGAATATTATGGGATGCCCAAGGGTCACTCGCTCAGTATTTTACGGGCACTTTTCGGGCAAAAAGAGAACTTCACGGTATATTTCTTGGGAAAAAGGTGTTCATTATTACATCCAAACACGGCACAACGATCTTTTTTTCCCATTGCAAAGAAAAATTGGCCCAAAAAACGCGCGTACGTATACTGAGTGAGTATATCAGATCGTGCTCATGCCCCCTGGGCATCCCATAATACCCCTTAAATCTAATAAATCCAATATGGCCGCCGTATTGGTGAAAACGTCTATCCCCCCTTTTTTGTTTGGAAACAGTGGGTCGCTTCCCGATGGGAATACACTCTTGGAAGCAGACGACATAATCAAATTAAAGAGATGCATCCTTGGTGCTAAGGTAACAATTAAATAATGTTTATCTTAGATAGCTTCCAATTTATTTGGGGAGAGATTAGTGAAAGTAGAACACAATAAGATACCGTGTGGACTGCCAATTTGACGTTATGGATTATAAAATACACTAGATGGGTGGAAGCGCCTACGTTTTGTCTATCTTTTTTTGCGTTAGCCCCCGTGCAAAATATCTCAAATTATTATATGGCTGAATCCGCGTGTGTGAAGATAAAGCGAATCCTGTGTTCTGATTGGCTACCTGAATGGGCAATATGGGCCTTTGCGGGATTCCCCACGTTTTCACATGCAAGAAAATTCTCTTTCATGTGACGAATTCTTTATGGACCAAGTTTCTGTGGTCAAAACGACTGGGTGTTAGCCTCTATTTTTTTTTCTCCTCGGTTTATAAAAGCGCAGAGAAGAACTTGGCCAATATTCAGCTTTTTTACCTCACACTTGGTCAGTAACGCATATAATTATACTCCTGAATGTGTGGGCTTGAGAAATCTTAATGTAAGTTTAATTCCAAAACAAATGGGACGTAAGCTTTTGAATTCTACAAACAAAGGAAATAAATTTATTTTAGCTATTGCCAACAATGCATTTACGGTTGTGTACTGAGTATGCTTACTTTGAGTGGAAGCCAGACTTGACCTTAGTTTGATAGAAACCTTACTTCTTTGCAAATGTAAATCATGCTCTTATGCATTATGAATGGAGCTGAAGTCACTATCAAAACATAGTTACGGCCAGCCTCCCTTTCACTCGAAGGATACGAGAAAGGAAGTTGATGACCTCATTAAAGTGAGTAGATTCACAATATTTGACTGATGTCTTTATTTTTAGCGTCCCAATCTTCCTGCTATAGTGACTCATAACATGATAGAGGACTCCACAGACCCCATTCTGTGCCATCTCAGAAGAGCACACCTCTTCAATGGTCCACATGATCGAGTTAAGGTAATGCTTAATCAAAGGTTTGAAAAACGAATGGTGACATGCCAGAGTACTTTCAAAGACGTTTTTCATCCACAGTTTGAAAAGTTGAGGCGTTCTCATGCCTCCAGAATGGACAGGCAATTTAAATTTTGGGATCCGTTTTCAATCTGTTGTAAATTTCCCTTGCTTTAGCCTGTGTAGCCGGCGGTTTCGTCAAAGAGAGCACGCGAGCGAGCGGGGAAGCCGCGAGAAAATTATTAATGCCATTTCCCATTCCTCTCGCGGCATTCTCGCTTGTTCGCGTGCGTACTACCCAGCAAAACCGCCAGATACGTAGGCCAACTTCGCAACACTGACTGAAAAGCAAAGTAATTTATCTAGCCAATCACAGTGTTCGTTTACAGTCAAGTTAGCCAATCACGTCAAGAAGAACGAGATGCAAGCAGCGGGCGCCAAGCGCAGAAAAACGTTTGTTTACTTGTCATGATTGGTTCGGGTTTTAATTGTGATTGAGTGAAAAAAAATGGCGATAGATATTTCAGCTAATCTAAAGGCACGGAAGAGCGTTTTTACTCACATTACCAATGGCTATGTTATAAAGCGTTTACATAAGAAAACGGGTCAACCCCGTCAGGATTGCCCTGTAGCATGACTGTGGCCGCCGTTCATTGCTTTTGGTACACCAACATGGCCAACGTGACGTTGTTTGAAAACTCTCTATATTAATTGATGGAATAGAGGTACAATTGAAAGAGTGATCTGTCAAGCTGATCCAAATCGGCTGGAAGGGGAACTGATTTATCTGACTAGTTGGAATGCAGAGCGGAAGGTCGCAGCCTCGAGCCCTGAGGGTCTTAAAATAATTCAGGACGAAGGTACTGCCTTTGACTTGCGAACGGCGAGAACTTCGCATGGCCCAGATGACCACATGCTAATGGCGGTCCCTTCTTCTGTAGGAATGAAAAAAACATTGTCCGCATACTTAGGACTTTCTTCTACATACACTGACACTTAAATGAAGCAGGCGTTTTTTTCCTCTTCGTTCTCACTTTTTTGAACTTCTGTCAACCCAGTATTATGCTCTTCACAGGTAATTTTTCACCCTGAATTCCTGTCCACCATCAGCCCTCTTCTTCCAATGGACTACAGCGATTTTGTACGTGGGTGCCATCTGGGAGTGTTTCCTTCTTATTACGAGCCATGGGGCTACACTCCAGGTAACCAAGTTGACATTTGGGATCTTAAGTAAATTTTTTAACGTTTTTTAACGACGCCCCCCAACCGGAAGTCTTTTTTTTGCGCCTATTAACAAGGTAATGCGTCTGTGTAATTTACTTGCGCTTTTGTTTGCGTCTATTATTTTCAAGGCTCAGAAATTCGAAGACTGGCTCGGGCCACTATAAGTGATATTAAACAACATGTTCGGTATAAACTGTAACGCTTATTGATTGTCTTTTGGACCTTATTGCATTCGCTCTTTCTTCGTTGGATTTGCCAGCGATGTAAATTGTTTTAGTAAAGTTTCATTTTCGGCAAGGGTTTGCTATCGTTGATGTCGTTATTGGTTTTGTACAGCGGAGTGTACTGTGATGGGAATTCCTTCCGCATCTACCAATCTGTCTGGTTTTGGCCGGTTTATGGCAGAACACGTGACTGATCCCACATCGTATGGAATTTATCTGGTGGATAGGCGGTTCAAGCCAGCAGAGGAGTCCATTCAGGAACTCACCCAGGTTAGCACCCAACACAGCAACTTTTTTTTCTTTAAGTCCCCCTGATTTAACCCGGGGCATAACTCAGGACTTCCCTTGTCCTTGTACAGCGTTTCCCAGGCCTTCTCGGTCAATTAACACGTGACCCGTAACGCAGACTCAGGACATAACTCAGGACAGGCCCATATGATATGCACCTGCGCAGTGTCGTTACTGCTCACAGAAAAAAATGTTTTTTTGCATGTAGAATATGAATAGGGACATTTACAACAGCAGTGATGTCACAGTTGTAGGGTAAAAGTACTTTCAGTGGGTAAAGTACAACTGGAGACATGCGCCTAGATAGTGTTCACACTTTGACGAAAAATGGCGGTTCTCGTATCTGATAACTTTTGTGAAATTATGGAGGCTAACGCATGCGCATGCTTTACATCAAGCAGTAACCTTGGTCTGGTGTACATGCCAAATGATTATATTATGAGACAATTAAAACTAACATTTATTACCACTGAGTTAATTGTTCGTGTTTCAGTACATGTTTAGCTTCTGTAATCTTTCAAGAAGACAGCGCATTATTCAGAGAAACAGAACCGAACGCCTCAGTGAACTTTTGGACTGGAAGAGTCTTCATCGGGTCAGTCAAAATATTGTTTTCTTTCTTTTTCTTGTCCTAGCCTCTTGGGTGTTGCTTTGGTCGTTTTGATAATCGTAGTAGTTAAATTAACAAATCGACAACAATTTTCCATGGTCTCTACTCTTGTCGACCACAGAAGTGACGTCAAAATGTTCAAATCTCAAGTGAAAATTTCACTGCAAAGGTTTGGGGCGGGGAGCTTGCGTGACTCCGGCCTGTGGGACTGCAAAGGAAACTAGGTGAAACGACGGGTATCCTCGTTATTTTCATATGAGAATCTTCCCGGGGCCTCAGACTTCCCTTATTATTGGAGGGTTTTGAAACCAAAGGTATGTTAGGCCAGCCGCAGACTCTCTGAGAGCTGTACTTTAATGTAGTCTACCACGCAGCTGTGTTTGTATTGTCACGCAAGTGGAGGGATGAGGAAGGAAGAAGGCATTGCATGACGAGACAAAAACGGCTGTGTAGGAGACTAAGCTTAATTCACCACTTAAGAAACGAGGAGGAAACTGGGACGAGTTCGGTTTTGCAAAGACCTGTGGGATTGTTACTGGGGACGCGCTATTCATTTATTAGCCAATTTTTTTCCCCTGTCCCCAGTAAGAGTCCTAGAAGTCTTTGCAAAAGTTAACTCGGCCCAGTTTCCTTCTCGTTTCTAAAGTGACGAATGCGAAAACGAGAAGGAAACTGGGCCGAGTTAACTTTTGCAAAGACTTCTGGAATTATTACAAGGAACAGGGAAACAAATTTATTCCAGAAACATTTGCGGGACGCACTTTGCCCCCAGTTCCCTTCTCATTTTTAAAGTGGTGAATGGGTTCACTCTCAATAAGCGTGTGTTATGAAGAATCTTTGAATTGAGGCCTGTAGAGTACCCCCCTGCCACCCTCGCTCCGCTTGTTTCACTAACTCCTGTTCGTTCATCGAACCATGCATTTAACAACACAATTTTTATTTCAGTACTACAACCGTGCCCGGCTGCTTTCCCTGCACTACCTTCAACCAGACAAGTATGAGAAACCTAGCTTAGTTGACGAAGTGGTAAGGTTCATTCTTTTCTGACTGGTTTTTTTTTTTTATTTCAGTTAATGTCCTTCTTTTCTTGACCCAAAAGATAAGGCCAGCATTATTTTTTGCAACTAAAAACTTGTTGAAAGTTTCTCGATGGTTTGTCAGGGTATCATTTTTTACGTTGCATAGTTGTCACTACAAAATTCCTTTTGACGACCTCTTAGGCTATTTTGATTGACTTAATAACTGTTTCAATTCTTGTTAAAGTGTGTTATACTCTTTCCAGCAAACCGGTTTTCATTACCCACGCCCCTTCTCCGAGCCTCCATCTCCTGCTTTATCCGAGTGTGGCTCTGAAGACGAAGACGAAGAAGACACCAGACATCGACTGTTTTCCAATTAACGCCTATTGGATGCAAAGGAAGCAAATGTTCCGCATTAAGTATAATTATTGAGTGAAGCACGATTGTTCATCTTATTAAGATTACTTTTAATACTCAACGACTGGTCACAAGGGAAACAAAAGTCAGATTAGTCTTTCCAAGGGACAAGTCTCTAAGTGATCTCCTTCATAACCCACGAAGAAAAACGTCTTCACGTCCAAATACGTCTTCAACGTAAATCTCACCCAGTGGTCAGTATTTGCGAGTAACAGTGTAATGTTACCTTCTGACGTCAGAGACTTTGCTTTTGCGAGCTTAAGCAAAGACAAAGACGTTTATGAGTGACTCTATTTTTTTTCTTAAGGGGAGGGGGGCAAAGCGTCCTCAGGGCACTCAGTTCCCCTAGTTCAATGCGAAAAATCCATGACCACACTGAGCCTTTTCCCCGAATGCCTTAGTTTCATTACCTTTAGTTACTCCAATGCTATGGCTTTCCTTACTAACTATGCAGCGCTAAAAAACCTCTTTAGGTTGCTTCATTTAACATAACAATATTTTTAAATTGAATCATTAATTTTGCCCATTTTTGCGGGTTGTTACCGTATCATCCAAGTTATTATTGGAAAGATTCAAAAAGTAAAATATTGAAAACATAGCTTGGAAAGTAACTAACATGTCCATGTGTCGAGAAATTCCTCGTGATGAGCGAGAACAGATGGTTATAGTGAACATTTCCAATTTATGGATGTAAAATGTGTCTTCAAAATTATCAGGTGTGTTTGCAGAAATCGCCGAAATTTTATTTTATTTTATTTGATAAGAATTAACTAGCTAGTTTACTTATTTCAATTTCATTTGTTGTATGCTGTTTTCTGAATAACATGCCTTCTCTCACTAAGTGGCAAGTTATTTTGATTTTTTTTTTACCTGGCGAAGAAAAAAAAAATGACTGAACTGCTGTCTTTCTCTGCTCCTTTATTTTTTCGAAATACATATTTATAATAAATGGATGTTAAGGATCAGGTTTCTCGTAACAAAGTAACGACATCCTTCAGTTAAAAACAGAATCACCTTAGTCTAGCAAATTATGCTAGCAAATTCTCCACTAAAATGAAATAGAAAACAAATATATCAATTTGAATGAGAAGGCGGAAAGACTAGTGTATTACTTTCAAATATATATGAATTGTTATGTTACTCTTATTTTGTGAATATTCAAGTGTAGCAAAGTTCAAACCTTATTTTGCGTGGTAATCGTTTAGAACTTAACATTCATATGTCAATACTAGGGAAATAAATGTCTTATATTGAAAAATAGAATATGAGTAGTGGTACTTACAAACTATCTAAATTGCCTTTAGTACGCCTGTTTGGTAAAACTTCAACCATCGAGTGCTTATCCGAGTAAGCGCGTTAAAAAAACGCGGTTAAAACGACGAGTTTCTCGCTGCTCGTAGACTTGCTGTTCTCTGCACCCGCGATACTCCGGTAAATTTTCAGAGAATATCAGACTGCTCACAGCAGTACAAATTAAGGTGGTCTTCCGACCAGACATTCTTACATCCAGCGGTCTTACATCCATGGGTACTTTCATCCCTGGGTCCTACCATAGTTAATGGAGGTGACTGGTTATGAAGCCAGGGGTTTTACAACCAAAGGTTCTTACAACCAGGGGTTTTACATCCAGGGGGTCTTACATCCAGGGGATCTTACAACCAGGGGTCTTACAACCAGGGGTTCTTACAACCAGGGGTCTTACAACCAGGGGTTCTTACAACCAGGGGTTCTTACTACCAGGGGTCTAGCAACCGGGGGTTCATACAACCAGGGGTTGTTAAAACCAGGGGTTCTTACAACCAGTGGTCTTACAACCAGGTATTCTTACAACCAGGGGTCTTACAAGCAGGGGTTCTTACAACCAGGGGTTGTTACAACTAGCGTGTTTATCTCCAGGGGCTCCTACAGTTAGGGGCTGTTACAGCCAGGGGCCTCACAGCGAGGGGTTTTACATCCAGGGTTTCTTATAACCTGGGGTTTTTACCACCAGTGTTTCTTTAAGCAGGGGTTTTTCCAACCAGGGGTATTCCAACCAGGTGGTCTTACAACCATGGGTTCTTACAACCTTGGGTGCAACCAGGGGTGCAATCAGTGGTTTCTTTAAGTAGGTGTCTTACATACAGGGCTTCTTACGACAGGTTGTCTCACAACCAGGGGTTTTTACATGCGGGGGTTTTACGACCAGGAGTTCTTACTTTGAGGGATTTACGACCTGGGGTTGTTACGTCGAGAAGTTCTACTTCCAGGGGTATAATATCCAAGGGTCTTACCTTCAGGGGTTATTACATCCAAGGGTTTTACATGTAGTGGTCGTTACATCTGGGGTTTCCATCCGAAGGCTAATGAATGTAGATGAACGGTAAGGACGCCCTCATTACCTTTTATGTCGCTTCGTTGACCTTCATCTGCCTTTATTAGACTTCATCTACCTTCATTAGCCTTGATCTTCCTTGATTAGTGTTCATCTACCTTTAATTTATTAGCCTTCATCTACCTTTATAAATTGACCTTCATCTGCCTTTGTTAGCCTTTATCTACCTTCATTAGCATTCGTCTACCTTCATTAACCTTTATATATTTTCATATATTTTCATTAGCCTTTGTTTTCTTTCATTGACCTCCAACTACCTTTATTAGCCTTGATAACCCTTTATTAGCCTTTATATATTCGATGTGTGACTAATGGAGTAGGGGCGGATCTAGGGGGAGGGTGCAGGGGGTGCGCACCCCCCCCCCCCCCTAAGATGACCTGCGGTTTTGTAATACAACTGGTATTCTGCAAAAAAAAACTGTGTGGTTTATCGGTGTTCAAGTAGAGCAAGAGACGAGTGCACCCCCTCCTAAAAAAAATCGTGAATCCGCCCCTGTGGAGGTAGATGAGGGTGGATGAATTTAAATGAAGGTTAATGGAGGTAGATAAAGGTGGATTAAGCTAAATGAATCCTAATGGAGGTAGATGAAGGTAAACGAAGGCTAATGGAGATAGTTGAAGTTAAATAAAGGTAATTGAAGGCTCATGGAGGTAGATGAAGATAAGTAAAGATTAATGGAGGTAGATGAATTTGGGTTATCCTAAATGAAGGGTAATGGAGGTAGATGTTTGTAGATGAAGGTAAGTGAAGGATCATGGAGGCAGATGAAGGTCGACGAAGGTAAATGAAGGTCAGTGGAGGTAGATGAAGGTACATAAAGGTTAATGAAGGGCAGGGTAGATGAAGGCAAATGAAGGCGAATTAATTCACAGGAAAAAATAACGGATTCCCATTTTTGGATATTTTAGGGTATTTAAAGAATAGCCATAAAATCCCAAATTTGGCAAAGTGAGACAAGTCCCAACCAGGGAATTTCCAACCAAGTTCCCTGATTGGGACTTGTCTCACTCTTCCAAGTCTTCCAAGTTTGGGATTTTTGTGGGTATTCTTTAAATACCCTAAAATATCCAAAAATGGGAATCGGTTATTTTTCCTGTGATTGAGGAAGATGAAGGGGGTTGACGGTGAATGAATGAATGAAGGCACCTTAAGGTGTCGGTGAGGTTTACTCCCCTTTCGAACTGGGGTCAGTAGTTTTCTTCCAAAAGGCTCCAATCCATTCCTGCAATTAATAGCTAGAATATGGGACTCGTACCACTATTTCGAGAGCGGTGGAGTAGACGATCGTGAATATTTAAAATACTTTATTTGCTTTTTAAATTGATATGTTTCATTAACATCTGAAATTTCAATTTTATACGATTTTTTGTTTTGTCTTACAGTTTGAAGCTTTTTTCTTCTACAACAGCTGCTTTGCAGAATTACGCGTAGTTTGGTAGAGATTTGCATGTTTCTGGTGTTGCATACCTTTAGCACAATGGTCTTGAAATGATTCTTGTGTACTGATCTCAAAATTACGAGTTCTATTTTACTAAGCACAAGTAAGAAGAATTTGATATCAAAATGAGTGAGTTTCATACTGAGTTAACGGCCACTATTGTGTGGTGCAGTTATTTTCAAGTTCAGAATTGAAAATTTACGCAACGCCTGAGCACACGCGCTTAAAGTAATACGTAGTAGGTGATGCGCAATTGAAAAAAGTGAGGACCCATTCTCGTCCCCAGAGGCACTCGGCTTACCTTGTAACAAGACCACGTGACCAAGAAACGACGGACTCTGGGGACTAGAATGGTGATAACTAAGAGAAGGAACGCTTCGAATTACCTCGTGGATTTTAAGTTATGTTGTTAAACACAGGGATTCGTATTCAACCCGATTTTTCGAGATTGCGCTATCAAATACAGCTTGCACCATCCACAGATCTTGAAGCGATGCTGGGGATTTGCCAGCCTTTTCTCGGTCTTTCATTAAGATAGAGGATCAGACCTTTAGTCAGTTTGTTGGTTCTGCAGATAGTGTGATAAGATAATTTACCTTCATATTGTCGATCGCAATTCAAACAAACAAGATTAAGGAGCCTCAGAGGATGTTCAATCAGGCAGGGCGCAAATAACATAAAATTGAGCGAAAGAAAAAGAAGAAAACTTTGCTGAGTTATATTACATTTAATGTGAATAATTGCAGAGTTCATCTTGAAACTTGGACGAGTAAAAAAGTACGTGGGCGATGTGAAAATTGCGGTTCACACCTGTATTCCAAGTAAAAATTCCCAACAAGCAGAATTAATCCAAAAATATAAAATTCTTTTTGGTTCATTTATTATTTACAGATACGTGCTCTGCATACTTCTGGTGTTAATTTTTATTTAGGAAAAACGCATTGACAAAGAAACTCATGGCAATGCAAAAAAAAAAAGAGAAAAAGGATTCAGCCTACTTTTCATATGTTTTGTCTTGTCTCCCCTTATCGAGGTGAAATATTTATCGATATAAACACGCGGGTTCCAGTTGTACTGTATTGGACAAAAAACATAAAAAATTTATAACCCTTTCCCAATTCAATGATTCATCTTTTCTTGTCACTAAGAGATACTGTTCGCTAATACTATTGCAAAGATATGATCTTTGGTATAGACGAAACTAGAGAACACATTCATTATTTATTTGGCGATGATTGAAAGAAAACTGATTGAAATGTTATATGCAGCAGCGAGTATAAACGAATTAGTGCTGTTCGCTAGAATGTGAATACAGTTCTTGTAGATAGCTACGGCGTAAGTAACCTTATTTACTCCTGCGCAAGAATTTTTCGGAGTGATGATGACCATAAATATAGCGAAGAAAATTCAAGTTTTGCAAACGTTATTCAGGTAAGCACTTTCGCTTATTGAAATGTTACATCTGAAATAAAATATGATAGGCTGGAGCAAAGGATATTGACACGATTCATTTATGTGAGTTATTACTTTTCAAAAAGAATCTGATTGTAGATGTGAGTATTCAAGTCTTTGATTCGCCTTCTTCACAAAGTAATCTTCTAGCTTAAACGACACTATTCGCATCTCTGGAAATATGCTTTTTTTGCTCTATTTTTACTTGTGAATGGTCAGAATTATAATGAACGTTGTAAGTATTTGTTTTAAAGAGCGTGACTGATGGGTCACAAATATTTATGCATGACACGGCATTTTGCGTGAGTGGTGCGCAGCGCCCGGCGTTGCGTGACATAGACAGAGGGGCCAGAACTGGACTACGCGTGGCTATGTTGATAACGAGTCTGGACATTACTTGAGAATATCCGAATACAGGACTATAGAGAACTATCTTATATTAAAGCAGGAGCCTATTACCCAAAATTATTGTATAATCGGCTACTGCTTAAATGTAACCTCGTTCCCAGGAGAAAACCCTGGGAACGAGGTTGTTGAAATAGACGAAATAGGCGCGTGAGCAGGCCGAGAGGGAATGACGCGAGTATCTATTCTCTATATATCCCCCTTGTGGTGGCTATTTCACTTTATCAACACAGTTGATATAACCAAATGCTTTTATTTCACTTCTCCACCGGTGCAACTCTGCAGTTTCTTAATCAGAAACCAATTCCTTCGAAACAGTTGTAAGATCTTTCCCTAGCCATCACCTGACATAATGGAAACGTAAGGTTCGGCTCGTTTTCCGCCGCTCTCTCGAGTCCGGTCCGAGAAGAGGGAGGAGGAGCGTGGGCTCAAACACCATCTGGAAATTAGTCTAACGCACGGACTTCTTTCTCAATCTGTTACCTCTGTATTAAAACGCGGATAAACTGGATGAATATTCTTTTCTATGAATATCCATCATCTAATCAATGCAAGTGTCAAAGTTAAAATTACCGACAGTTCCTAGCCTGCATAGCAGCGGCCCACGCATCATCTAAACTATTGCTACAGTCTGTACAGGCGCTGGACGTTGTAGACTACGCAGGCTGAGAGGTCTTTAGTTTCCAGTACGAAGCCGTTCTTTAGGAGCGCTATGCGACGAGACAAAGAACGGCTGTGTGGGACTGAGACCTAGAAGGACCTTGAAAAGATGCAGGTGACTGACTATTGCCTTGACAACTACCTGATAGTCAATTAAAAATCCCAAAAGGATGAAGAGGGGTCGAATGACATGGAGGGCTCCGAACTTAAAAATTCGTTGGCTTCCCTGTTCGCTTTGACTGCGAGTTGTAAGTGGATTTATTAACTGCTAGCAGGAGAGTTCAACTCCTCTGTATAATTTTGTGCGACTAAGAGTCGACTTGTATATGTTGCAGTTAATTTTTTTTCATTGTTTTGGGGCCATGGTAATGTATGCTAATGAATTTGAAACAGAAGAAAAAAAAAATTAACGCAAATAAAAAAGTGAACTACAAAATATTCAAGATATTAATATTTTAGCTTCTCAAAAGTCTTCGAATTCCTGGAAGATCGTCAAGTTAACTTCATTGAACAATATCGTATCTTTCGCTCATTTAAGAGTCTTTCTTTCCTTTTTTTTCTGAAGTCTCTTGTACGCTTATATGAAATTAGTGATACTCCAGATCCAGAGCGAACAGCATCAGTCCTTGATCTTCTGTTAAGATCTTCCATTTATTCGTTACTAGTAGCTGAAGAAAAGAAAAAAACGCGCTTTTGTAGAAATATAAATGGGGGCGAGCCTACTAAAAAATACTTACAACTTTGGCTATATTTTGATGATCAAATGAATGTAGTAGAGTTGTTTTAACTCCACCTGCCGTTCGCAATTTCTTTGTCGATCCGCAGCAACAAAATCCAATAAGGTGATATGAGAACAGGTTCTCATTTCTGGCTGGTGACGCAGTACCTACCCCACCCTTGCCATCTCTCTGGTGGCACACAGTTACGTCATCATGCCGGGCGGAAATGGTGCGCAAGCGCGGACTTCACGTCGAACAACAACATGGCGAAGCTGGAAAGCCAGAGAGGAATAGACACCGCTTTTGACTTTTATTTTAAAAGATAATGACTGGTTTGGTCAAGAACCAGATCGTGAAGCAACTCGCCAGGTACTTTTGCCATAAAGTGGTCCAAAATGACCGCGATGTTCGTGAGATCTGCTCGGTGCGATAAACGGGAATGTGTGCACGTGAACTTGTTGGACAGGTTTTTTAATGCTGTGCATTTTCTTTCAGGTTCACAAAGAACCTTTCTCCCAACAAAATCAGCGTGAAGTTTCTTAAGGGAGAAGGCGAACTTCACAACCTTGAACTAGATGAAACAACTCTTTCAGAGCTTCTGGAGTTGCCACCATGGATTCGCCTCACAAAAGCTGTGTGCAACAGAATTTCCGCCAAGGCAAGTTATTATCAGCATACGGATGCCTTGTTGAATTTATTATATTTCCTTACGCATATCAATTCATGGTTCACTTCATAATTTGTTTAAAACCTTTTTGACAATGACATTTCAAAACGAAGTCCTTCAGACAAAAACAGAGCAGTTTTGGTGATTAAACTGTTTACAGATGTTTTACTTAAGACCAGAACGTCTCAGAACGTCTCAGAAGCCTGATAAAGTTCTGTCATTTCTGTCATCTGTTGAGGAGCTGATGATGAAAATATTAAGTCTATGATGAACAAATGTGAAAACGACGTTTGCTTAGGGTTATAAATATTAATCTGTGTTGAACCTGAGTTTTTTCCTGGCGATATTATTCAACTGCCTTTATGATTTTCATTTTAAAGTTTTACTATATGATGACAACAAAAACTATTGTAGTCTTTTTAGTAGCCTAGCGTCTTTTTCAAGGGACAATGTATTCTTTCCCGAATGTATTGACATAGAATTTAACCAACACTGTGGATTATGTGCTTGATCACGAGTTTAAATGCTACAGCTTAAGTAAATCTTCATTTACGTCATTATCGTAACATGACAACCTTTTTCTTAACAAGTTTTTATTTACTGCATTTTGTAAAGTGCTTAAAATGGTAATTCAAAACCCCCCAGGTTAAACGTAATTATTTTTGTAGACAATAGGCTTTTGCTTAATTGGATATTCTTTTTGTCAAAAGGTTTCAGAAGGAAATAATTCTAGATTCTTTAAAACATCAAGAGCACCTGTATATAGTATCATAGTTGTTGAATTGTCAAATTTGGTAGGAACGCCAGTTTAAAGTGTCAAAATATCTTTTGTCTGCGTAGCAAACTGTTGTCATGGAAATTTTGATAATCTCAAGCCAGAATTTTACAGGTGAAACTGTCACTGGTAACTGTATCCAAGTCTGAGTAAGAACGTTTTTCTTCGTAGAATTTTCTTGAATTTGACTTACATTGTAGGATTAGAATATTTGTACTCTTTTAAACCAACGGTACCCAGAAGGAATCAGTAAAAAACAGATTTGTTGGGAAATAACACTCTTGATGTATTTTTCTACAGATTCACTGGACAAAACTTAAAACAGATCCAATTTGTCTGGTAAGTGTTTGTTGCATTTTACAATGTAGTACTCAAATATTTCTGGAACTACATTTCCTACTGAGATAATTTGACAGTCAGTAATAATACAATATAAATTGATAGATCTTGCTAGAGCTAAAAGCGAAGCTCCCGTTTATGCATTTTAAATGTTCTTCATCGCAATGGACTTTAAATCACTACTAAGAAATCCGCAAATCTATACTAAACTTTAGGGGAGAACCACATGACTTGGAAACATAAACTTAAGCCTGTGATCAGTTAAAAGCTAACAACTGGTCAGTGGAAAACTTCAAAAAAACATGTGACCTCAATGAGTTGGCACCAGAGCCCATGTTACAGTCATGTGACACTGGTCAGCCGATACCCTGTTTTGACAGCCGTCAATTGGCCATAATATGGATGTCTATTATCAAGTTAAATACAGGTTACAGGCTCCCACACTAGGTAGAAAGTTTGACATTTCACGTTGGTTTCCCTGGTGGTATGTGCCAATGGGACCCTGGTACCCTTAGCCGATACCAGAGCTAGTTCAAGTGAATTTTGCTACCCTATACTAGACTAGACTCCCCAAATCCTGTTTTCCAGAAACAACTGAGGTCATTAACACAGTCCAGCCAGAACAAAACCGATTTGATTTTTTTATATTCTTGAGTGGCAATTCCCGGTTTCCCTAGTCTAGACTAAAATCTTCAGCCAATTGATCAGTTTAAATTTGAAATGATACCCTCTTCTAGACCCAAACTCTCTGATTTATATATTCCCTTCACAGCGGCACATACCTATATAGCCCATATACGGCAGTACCCCCGCTCCCCTGGGGCACTAAAGTATTAAGTTCAGTACAGAATTGACCTAAAACAGCAATAACTTCACGGCACCCCACTGTAGCCCCTTTAAAGGGTTAATTTTATCTTGCAGTATCTTGACCGTGTTGAGGTTAACATGGAAGCTGTTGACAGTGATGTTAACACGCCACCCACCAGTTCGCCACAGAGAAACCCTTCCCACGCACCTCATCAACCTCTCAAGTAAGGTTTAGATAATCAAGGATGTTGAGTGTTTGTATTTGGGTTGTTAGAGATGTGAATTTTCTTTCAAAATAGCTACTTAAAATATGTAAGACTGCTTTCCATTGTACACGTTGCACATGTAAACTCAACCCTAACTAGAATTTATTAAAGGTAATACAAAGGAATTCCATTTTTTAAATGTCAGTAATTGGAAAAGAACATTATGTGAGGCTTTCATCACCTAATTTTTGTTTCCCTGTCCAAAAACATGAGTCATCAAAAGTAGAGGTTGCTTAAAAAAGAATGAAACAAAGCTTGCTTTGTTGGATTAATATCATTTTAAGCAAAAAAGAAAAGGTCCTTTTCTCTCCATTATAAAAGAGGCCAACTTCAATATTTTTGACCTTGAATGATGCTTTCAAAATGAAACACAAACTTTGGAATTAATGCACTGTGCAATGTTGTTTGAGTGTTAAGGTCACTTGTCATAGTGCAGGCAATCTGAAGTACAGTCGACTCCTGGTAACTTGAACCCTCAATAACTTGAACCTCCTGCTAACTCTAAGCAATTTTCATTTCCCATCAGATCGTTTTCGATATAATTTTACCCTCAATAACTCAAACTCCTGATAACTTAATATAATTTGAACTTTTTTCTATTTCCCTTGAAGAGTCGAATTATTGGAAGTCAACTGTACCAGATGTGGAGCCTCCAAATCCCTAGTCATTAATAATCCAACGTTCTTAGTTTTTGTTTTGGTAAATTACTCAATTTTGGAACATATTGAGAAAAAGTTTGCCAAGAAATGAGTTAGAATTAATTACAATGTGTATACAACAACAAATTAGAAGACAGCCTGATGTTCAGGTTGAAGTTTTACATTTTGCACTATGTTGTTTATTTCTGTAGGGAAAAACCTGCTAACAGGTATGGCTTTGTTGAGAAAGTTGTGGATGGAATGTTTGTTCAGATCAACTCTGTGATCATCTCATTTAAGTTTCAAGCTTTCCTTGCAACATTCCAGATGTCACGTTTGTTTATACAAAGTACAAACCCCAAATGGGAAGCTGATGATCTGCGGAATACGCGTGTGAAGGATGAAACAAGAGGAGAAGTATTAACCTTTAAAGAAATAACATGGTCTACTCTAAGGATAGATGCCAATGCATTGTATGATGTAAGAAAATACCTTCTTTTCATTTTCTTGTACAAATGTACAATGAGTCTTATTTGTACTAGCATATTTACTACCATATTTTGTTTCAAAGAGCTGCAATTAGGAGTGAAGATATCAATAAGTGCTGTCTCCAAATGGGCTTCACATCACCCAAACAACCATGCGGCACCCACATAAATTGATTTTTAATTTTTGAAAATTATTAGTGGTGATTAAATTTATTACTATTGTTATTGTTATGGATATATTTTAATAGTTTTATTTTTCTTCAGGAAAAGCTAGACCAGCAGTCTACTCCTCTGCGACTTATCACCAGTCATTCAGCTCTCCATATTACAATCAAGAAACGTCTGGAAGACTGTGCAGTGCTTTCTGCAAGACTGGAACTTTTGTTAGATGATATTTTATGGGTTCTTACACAATCTCAACTGCAGGCATTTTCTGGTCTATTACATTCTGTGACCCAGGCTATGTCGCAAACAGCCCGGAAAGGGCCTGAAACCAATCCTGGGCAACCTGTGAACCCAGTTATCCAACAGCAGCAAACTTCTTATTCATCCTCACAGGTGAACGAATCCAAGACTGACATTGAATCGTTAAATGCACTTTTTACAAAATATGACGTACGGGAAACAGCATATCATGTGAGGACAGGGAGCATTGATCTTCACTTATGTGATGACACTGAAACCGCGGGCGGTGATGGCGGAGCTATGCATTTGCAAGTAAATAAATTATCAGTGGATTATTATCCCTATCATTTAGCTGGGACTTCAAGGACTGACTGGCCTTGCCATAATGAAGCATCCTTAACTCGTGCTTACTGGGTCAACCAACTTCTAAATGCGTTTAGGAACTCACAAAGTAACAAGCAAATGTCACCTCACAGAGCAACGCATACCCATCATAGAGCCAGAAGTGATGTAAGTATACATTTTGTACAGTATAAACATTTACTATGCTTCTCTAGTGCAACCAGTTGTATGGCTTCTACACCTGTATTAACTCTTCTCTTGTATCAGCCATAGTAAGAAAAAATTTTAAAATGATCCTTGGCTTTATTTAAATGTTTCCAGTTACATGCTGTATGAACTTAACATACTCCTGTAGCAGACGATACATGTAATAGGTAAATTATTTATTTTTGGTTTGACTGTTAAACCAGTTTCTTGAAGCTTGTGGGCTTAAACCTTCAGTGAAGCATACCAGTAACTGATGTGGAAAGCTCTTTTTTAGATAATAAACTACTACACTTATTTTGTTATGGCAGAGTTCTGTTATTGGTGGTAATGCCAGAGAAGGTCCCCATCATCCAGGATCAACAGTCAGTAATCCTTCTTCACCTCGTGTAAGCTCCAAGAAAAACCACCCTTCAAGTTCAGCCGCAACTTCACGACAATCAGCTCATTCTATCAGGAACAGTATGCAGCGCCCTGTTTTCATGCTTGAAAGTTGCTTTGTGGTTCGTTGTGAGGAATTTTTCATCAAGCCTGTAACAACTTGTAATGTTTCAAAGGAAGAAACACCATTTTTATCATCTGATAAAAAAGCTCTGTATTTACCCACTGACATGCCTGCATTTCAACTGGACTTCACTCAGTACTATTACCCTGGCACTGTAGGTTCACCAGGTTAGGGGTTAAATTTCCTCTTTTTTTGTTACGTGTATCTCAAGGTGAATGCCAGCCTTGACTTCTCTACGGTTTTTGAATTTTAACTTAAAGGAAGATCTATTATTAATTTTATATTTAAGATACAGAAGAATGTAAAAGTTGTGGTGAATAGCTGTTAACTGGGTTACATTATACAATATTATGTTAACAGACGTAAAAGCTAGAGTACTACTGTATATTTCTAATGTCTTACATGTAAGTGCGTGGTTTGTACAGAAGTTCATGTCTGTGGTAGACAGAAGACAATGTAAATTCTCTGACTAACTAGTATAAACATGTTTTCTACACATTTCTTATAGTGGAATGAGTTGAATATGCTTAAAAATATTAAGACTTTATTTTCAAATGATCTTTTTGTTTCTTATTCTAGTACCCTGCCCAAATGTGTTTATTCAGCTAAATCCCATTCAGCTGACACTCGACATAACAACCTGTTTGTGGCTCAATAGCTTTGCAAGAAGCATTCTTGGACAGAGAGTAAGTATTTGTTCGCCTTTTTCTGCACTCAAGAGTGGCTTAATAGAAAGTGGTGCTTGACTGAATTCTGTTGCGTTTCAACTATCAAAAGCCACAGAAGGCACTGCACTTTGTAATGTCATGAGCTTGGCATGGGACAAAGAAGTCCTGGATGTCAGTTGAGCTCTGTAAACTATGGAGGAACTCATGGACTGTATTCACTGTCAAATAATTTATAGGAATTATTATTTGTTATGTTTATTGTGTTATGGCCAATCAGTGAAAATCAGGGCAAGACATACAAGTAATCCACAAACACACAAAATAATATTTCTTTGGCTGTTTGTGGTTTAGTTTTCCCATGCCTGATGGGCTCTTGCCTTCATAAATATCTCTAGTTTTTTTTATTGTTACATGAGTTTCACAGTAAAACACATCCTGGATGTTGCAAACAGTGTCAAATGCATCCTGTGTGACAGAAAAATGAAAGATTAGTATGGCGTATATTAATGAGAAAGATGTTAAGTAGACTGAATGGTTTCTTTTCAGACATGGTCTATGGGAACACCTGAACAAACAAACTTTCCTTTGAATCATATTGACATTAGAATTGAAGGCCTCATGCCGAAGGTGGGTGTCCTGTGATATTTGGTAAGGCACTAAGGGAGCAGTTGAACGGCGTTGTGATAAGATGTCTTTTGTTGTCTCTCCAATCTGTGAAGTGCGAAATGCACACGTTATGTAATTTGTTGTTAATGACTTTGTAGAGAATGTCTAATCGGCCAAAGAGGAAAATACTGTACCATAATATTCTTTAAACTACCTTTTAGGTGGTGCCTTGTTTATGTGAACGTGACTTTTGAATTATCCTTTATTAATTTGCGTGAACTGCAGGTGTCGTGTATGCATTGGACTGCAAATCGTGCAAAACAAAACTTTTTTCAAAAGACTGGTTTACTTGAAGCACCACCCAAAAAGGAATTTAATGGATATTATGGTATTTTCTGCTTTGGTCAGTTCATGTTATTGTATGTTACATCTTTCATAAACTGCGAGCAGTCTGTTATTTTTTTCAAACTGTTAACCTTTTCTCTCCTAATTGTAGTCAAAGAAAAATTCACTGAAAAAAGAAACATTTTTTCTGAAGATGGTAACAAACGAATATTTCTATGCAATGTTGTGCCAAGGAGGTTTCATTTTAATGGTAACACCCTGGGATTTCATCCACAGATGAAAAGTTATCCTGACAAATAATGTCCCAGGTATTGATCCTTATCCCTATATGTCACTAAAATACTGTTTTGTTAACGGGTTTTTTGCAAAAGTATCATTCATCAAAGTTGAATGGTAGGATTTTTTTCACAGACGCAAGATGAACGTTTTCCGTTATTTCTAGTACCAAACTTTACCGTGATGGAAGTAGGTTAGAATCTCGTGATTTAGGTAACAGCTTAGTGTTCTATTGCAGTATAGCTTCTATTTTAATGGACAAGGTTGTTTGCGCTTCTCCATTTTGTTATCTATACCACCCACAAGCTCTGCACCCTGACCCCTTCCTAGCCAAATCCTTCCCAGGGCTCTTACTGTCCGTTCATGGTTATAGTGCTTTCTTCCTTTAAGTAAATCTGTGTCACGTGATTTTCCTTTTTTCAGATTGTCATCCCTTGTCCAAGTGATCCCTGTGCCGCATATAAAGAATCTCGGCCCCAGGCTCTCCAGCTCCAATCTTCCCAAGTATTTATCACAAATTCAAGGACTGGGTACAAGTCCACCCAAACAGACATGTTAATGTTCCTACAGCCGTTCCTGGCATCTAAGGTTTACTCGGATTTTAACAGCTTTCCCTCCTTGAATAGCGATGTTCGACCTTTGCCTAATTCTGCGTGGGTGAATGATTGTAGTTTGTTGGTTAACAATGGCAAAGTGGATCACCTCATGAATGGCGTTTGTCATGATATTTATGATACCCACCAACCTTCTCAGGTATGAAAAAGGATGCTGTGAACTTCGTAATAAAGTATTTCTTTTGGGATAGTTCAAGCGTCGACCTTTTCGTGTACCGAACCTAACCCCTTCAATAAAGTACATGAAAGATCGACGTTTGAATCATTTAAGTCCAACATAATATTGGATCGACCCATAAAGTGAGTTCGAGTGGTCCACTTGGTTCCTGTGTTTGTCGAGGTTTCTATTGAACGCTTATTTGATAATCTTGTTATGGAAAAATTCTGCGAAAAGTCTTGCATTTGTTACGAACTATTTTAACATGCTGGTAGATGATTCTACTTTGATTATTTTTAGGTTTGGTGTATTTCTGCCGAACAAGTATGGCTGGATTTCCTAGGCATTGAGGAAGCAAATAACCGACCAATGCCGTTTATTGATGCTGTTCCTATCCAGATATGGATTGCTACTCCTGTTCCTGAGGCAGGCTACAAAAATACAACCGTCAAACCCCCTATGGGTCGCTCCCAGAGTGCCAGCCCTCTTAACTCACCTCCCCACACGAGGACAAACTCAGAAATTTTTCCCATGAGGAAAGCTTTTGAGCCGTCAATATCTGCCAAAGACCGAGCAGACACAGTTCCGTCGCTACCGTCGTCAAATTCAATATCTTTGCACAACAGCGATTCTAATGTAAGTCATTCTCCCGAGGCTGTCAATAGCATGAGCCTGAGTGAATCGTTATTGCTCAACAGACCTCCACCTGCTTATGAAGGGAGGAATGGGGCGGACAAGCAAACTTCATCCGAAAGTGAACAGCCACCGCCGTACGAGACATTGGCCCAGAATGGACCTGTGTTACCCGTGCCTCACTTTGAAGAAGCACCTCCGTTACCTGAGAAGGTTCCTCTCTCTGAAGAGCTCTTAAACGGCTTGACCGTGAAAGAAAAAGAACCGCAACAAGAGCTTGATTCCGTTTCCAAGGCGGAACTGAGCCTGCTCATCCAAATCCCGCAAACTGTAAATATTCAGTTAGACCACTTTCAATTTGTGTTTCTCATGCGTATGCAGGAAATGCTCGTTAAACTACAAGAAGACCTTGAAAAGGGTCAGTTAATGGAGTCAATGGAATCTCAGCCAATGATTTTCTTTTCTATCCTTGCACGGGGAGTGGACTTAAACATAATACTTCCTCCAGCGCCGGACCGTGAAGCTTCCCGTTTGAACAGGGATCCCTCTCAAAACTTAAGTCGCAATACCAGTAGCCTCAGTAGTTATCCAGACACTGGTATTGTGTCAGATAGTGGTTGTCAATCTCCCGATGTGATCGACTCCAAATCTCACTCTAGAACCAACTCAGATGGGTCTCCACAGTGGAAAGATGGTTTGCAGCCTACCACGGAGAATCACAGTCCTAGAGACGTGTCACAATCGCGTCCCAACTCATCGCAGTCCACGTCTCATACTTCTGGCCGCGCCAGTGTGTCGTCAGCGCCAGACACTGATGGCTGGTTCATGGTTGGTGCACAGGACAGCAAGTCCTCCAGTGGTCGAGTTACAAGCCAGACGGACAGTGATGCCAGTAACACCAGTAGTCATCTGGATGGTAGCGCTTCCAAAGATTCCAACAAAAAAAGCCCAAAAATGGTGTCCATTCTTTCCATCCAAGGCGAAGAAGTCGAAGTTGGACTGCATTTTCATGGATATGACAAAGTCATCAAGATTATATGCCCTGAAATAAAACTGGATGAGCTTGGCGTAGTTTCCTTTGACAAATTCCTTAACCAGAAGTCATTTAAAAAATCGCTTAGGCAAAGTACACTTTCTTCTCCGTCAGAGGCCACTCCAATGGTGCGCATGCGTGCTGAGTTTGGCCCATCTGCCGAAAGGCTGGAGCCAACAGCTGGGGAACGAGGTTTTATGCACGTCAAAGCCAATGGTATTAATGGTACTTTGTTAGTCAGCACTTTAGGAAGCTTGGCCGACTGCCTTGAGGATGAAATTCTTGTTCCTCCGATACCTTTCATGGTGGAAGTCACTGATTCGAATGTCAGTATTAACAATGATCTGCCTCCTGCGTTGGTATCCGCGCCTATAGCCATCCCTATAGATTTAAACATCGAGAACATCGCTATTCGGCGCGCACACACTGGCGTTTTCCACATCAGGCCAATGACCGCTGAACCCCAGGAACGAGCTAACGAACCGGTTGCCATGCCAGTGACACGTCAGGAGTCTTTCAAAGCCAGTCAGCTGAGTCTGTCAGACTCAGCTTCGGTGTGTTCACGTGCTGAGAGTTTGGAGAATGAAAAGCAGTGCCTGGTTGCTCAGATGTCTGTTTCCCGTGCTGCATTGCAGTCGTTACAGGAGGAGCGTGACGCGCTGTTGAAGACGATTGAACGGCTGCAACAGGAGTTGTCGTTTTCCAATCGTGAACAGGACTTGTTACAAGAAAAAATGACCAGCTTCCAGAGAGGAGGAAGAAAGGGATACAGATAGGAAACGCTCAAAACAGACAAAAAAATGGAAACCCTCCGATAGTGTGTCACAATACGATTTGTGGACTTCTTCTTTCCAGGCATCTGCTGAACGCACGGTCCTAGGAAAAATAACAAGGAGCTTGGAGCAACTTTAAATCGGGGTCTACACGCTCGATCATTTTTCGTCCGTCATAGTTTTAAGAAATTGACTTCTTTGTGAAACGGACATCGTGGAAAGTGATGTTCTTTTGCGTTTGTAAGGGAGTTTTTAAATCGTTGGGGAACAATTAAGAATTTCATTTTTGGAAACGCTAGATCCGGACTTAATAGCTAATTCGAGTGACAATGCGATTTTGATATTAGAATTGCCTTTGCAGAGAACTGGGTAATGGCTGTTCAGATCTACGGAGTCTTCCGAACACTGCAGGAATACTTAACACTTCTTAGCTGTCGAGTTGTCGCACTAACTGACCCGTCCTCAGTCCTTTTTCTTGTTTCTCTAGTGGCGCGCGGGGTGTGCTGGGATAGAGGAAAGCTCTCTTCTTCCTTCCCATCACCCCCTGCTCCCGCCGTGCGCGTCATGCGAAGACGACTGGGGACGAGTCAAGTCGCACAAACGTCATTCTAGTTCACGAAATGAATATTCTGCGACCCTGCCAAAATATTTTAAAAGTAATAATTTATTGGTTAAATATCCAAGATAACTTTTTAGCTAGTTGAATTAAAAAGCTTTTGAGCTATTTTTAATAACTGGAGTGTAAGAAAAGTAAATAATTCTAATGGTAGCAATGAACGTAAAACAGACATGTGGTAAGCGAAATATATTCATGTATTTCTTATTAGGTTATAATGTATTGCTTCTTTTATCTTAGATTTGGCACAATTTTGCAATATATAGGGTTTGTAAGATTTTTTAGCAGCGTTTATTTTTGGAAAAAAGACAATCGTATTTAAATACCACTTAAGAAACAGTGCGAACCAATATTTTAATCTCGGATTATCCTTAAAATATTGAAAAACAGTTTCCTCACATTTAATTGCATATAATTGGTGGTATTGACTACATATAATGTATGTGGGTGATTTTAAGTTAAATGTCAAACAAGAAATACAGGGGTTTAGGCTATAAGTAAGATAAAATACGGCCGAGTTCTTTATACCGACTTTCGAGTTCTATGGATCACAGATGAAACATTGTGTTGATTGTTTGACGCAGCTTCTTTGTTTGTGTAAGTGTATTGAATTAACAAGGCGCTGCCCGAGTTTTGTTTAGTTCGACTGAGTTGTTCATAACGCGAAAAATACATTTTAGTTAAGGTGGAAGCATATTGTTTAAAAGTTTTTGTTTTAGGTTAATGTTAATTGCAAAATGTTTACGGCTTTGAAGGCAGGTGACAACTTGCCTGCGTGCAGACGTCTCCTATTTCCTTTATGCACGCGGAAAAGGGACGTCCGCGTAACGCCTTCGTTAATTGTGTTCCAGCGTCCTGCTGGGTTCCCAAGATCTTGGGAACACGCTGCGATAGGCTGACACACAGTGCGCATTGTTTGACTTAACGCTGATTGGTTGTTATCGAATGTGGTCTGATAATGTATGCGGTGATTTAAATGATTTATGTAAGCGGGGTTTTCTAACCAAAACAAATCAAAACATGTGCGATTGTGTGCTGTGTTTTTCGTCGATCGAAAAGCAGAGCGATCGAAATCTTGTGCGGGGACGCGGAAAATTTAACGTGTACGGGGAAATTATTTCTTTACAATTTACTGTGCATGACAAATCACATCATATTTGTAAACAGTGTCTGAGAAAACTACAAAAGCGGCGTGGACTTCGCACCAGGCAGGCATTTCGGAGAAAGCCAGCCAAAGAAACTAAAATCTTTATTTAGCCGTAACAAACAGAGGTTAAGAAAATTTAAACACTTTACAACTGCATCTGAAATCAAATCCTATCGGGAACACCCACAGAAGCATAAACCACAGGAAATGATTACTCAGTATGCATGTAACAAACCTGCTTCATGACCTCTAAATGTAAGACTTAGCGCGGCAAAAATGAGATTTACTCGGTCAAAGGTTAGAATGCTACATGCACTGTGTAGTGCTAGTAATCATCGCGCGAGAGAGAAAAGAAGAAAAACCTCTGTTCAAGCAGACTGTCAAGGTCACGTTCCGCCCGTATCACGAGCTTATGATGTTTTGTTTGGCCTGTCAACTCTTATTTCTAACCGGATATTATTTCACAATTTATGCGAAATAGAATACCCTGCCAGCGGGAGGCTGGAACACGATTAGCGACGGCGTTACGCAGACGTCCCTTTTCCGCGTGCAACAAAGGAAATAGGAGACGTCTGCACGCAGGCAAGGTGACAACTTGATGTTTTTGTCTAACAGCCAATTCACGAATAAAGAAAATCGCAAAATACGCTATAACAGTTTATAAGATGTTATAAATGATATCTGAACCCAAATGTGATTCTCTTAACAGATCTACACAAATACTATTAGAAAGTAATCTAATAAAAGTGCTATTGTCAAATTAGTTTATAGGGGCACTTGCAAATGTGGTTTGATTCATTCGTGTATAAAAAATTTAAAATCGTTAAAATTATTGTCTTCATGAGTAATAATTTAAACGTTTGCTCTTTTCGAGAAAAATAAATACTTTAAAAGGTCCGTCTTCTTTATTGTGTTCAAGAGGGAACGTTTTTTCCAAAGCAGTTTTATTCCTATTCCCAAAAAGAGAAACGCACTCGCGTGAGAATTGCATCTATCAGGCGTTTTCTTTCTTTATTTTCCCGTGGGTTTGCTTTCTCAAGGACTATGTTTCTTTCCCATAGGCTACCTGCATCACCAATACTGAACCTCGTTCCAGGTTTTTGGTCTTCACCTTACGTCACAACCTCGTTCCCAGGGTCTTCTCTCCTCCTTCCTCGCTTTAGGGAAGAAGAGAGAGGACCCTGGGAATATGGTGGCCAAGGGCCGGCTCCGTCCACAGATCAAGTGGACCATTTACGAGTGAGTCCAAGAGCAGATACATTTTATTTTTCTGTAAGTTTTAAAGGAGCGGCGCGTGTAAAAAATGTTTGAGAAGGAGGAGCGGTCTGGGTGGGGACATTCCGATATAATCCAGATCACTTCAATGAAAAAGTCTCCTGCTATTGCCATTTGGTATTTGAAGCCCTGTTGTAGTTTATTTCATAGATTGTTCACAGTCCTCCATACTGCATGTCGTATGACTGGACTTGGTATGGAAAGTACAGCAATTATTGCACAGCAGTCGTTTAATGCTTCATGCGCGAAATATCAGCCTATCAGTGCTTCGAAGAGAGGTATCGCTCCCAGATATTCCCCCAGGGCCTAACCCTTTCTTAAAAAGTCATCGACCGAATTAACACCTTTAAAATAATCAGTTTAAAAGCAAGAATCAAGTCTCCATGCAATGAATTTTCAGGCGAAATCTTTGTCGGTGCGGCCAGCAAGGACAGTTAGTCAACACCTAGCATTTCTACAGTCAAAACCTCGAGGCGTGGCTTGTCCGTGAGTAGGCTCAGTCACCAAACAGCCGTCGCCCAGGGCTGGAGACTGAGCCTAGTTACTGGCAAACGGCAGCGATGATCACGTGACCATTTCCCGCCCTTTTATGTTAACCACGTTCTGCGCCATGTTCCTTCGACGTGGAAGACAACAGTTTACATGGTTTATGAGAACAACCAACTACAGCTAACGTGAGTATATTTTAACCTATCTGCTTTCATTTTCCTTTACCTTTTTTTGCAGTACGTAATTGTTAAGTTTTCGTGGTTACTTTGTTGAAAAAAGCTGAGTGGAAACTGCGGTAGCGAGTCTTATTAAGGGCTGGTTCGCTCGCACCTTGAAAATTCAAGGTCTTCAAAGCCCTTGAAAATTGCTGTCGGTGATGTAATTTCCTCGAATTTCGGTGCTTACTTTATCCAGCCCAGATTCTCAAATGCCTACGAGGAGCAAACACAAAGACCTTCAGGATTGCTCATGTTGTGGAAGAACTTAAAGATACATAGACTCAAGGCTCTTTTTTGTACTGAATGGAGTTCTTGGAAAATGGGATAGTGTCCTTGAAATGTCCTTGAATTTTTTCTTCAAAAAAGGGTACGAACCGTGTCATTATGTACCATGAGAAAACAACAGTGAAAGTTTATAGATCCGCGCGAAGGGTACGCCGTCATGCCAGCAGTCGTTTTCGACGTTTTCCGTTTCCGATAAAAGTCATGCCAATTCCTATATTGACTAGGAATTATCGCTTTTAGAAAAACTCCAAATTGTTTCAATTTAGAATTTATTTAGAATTTCCTGCCTTGAAAAGCACATTAAAATGATCGGCGGGCGATTTTATCATTAGCTATCACTCAGGCCCAGTTCAGACGTCGTGCTTCTGCCGTGCCGAACTTAATTGTAATTTGGTTCGACTGTAGCACGGCAGGAAAACAACTTTGATTCAGACGTCGTGCCAGAGTCGAACCAAATTCAGGATTTACTGATGCCTCGTAACAATTCTTCTCCCAACTCCCCGTGGGAACGCAATCTCGCCAAAATACATTAATATAATTTATGAATTTTGTTTAGCACGGCAGAAGTACGACGTTTGAATCGCTGCCGTGCCAGAGCCGTGTAGCACGGCAGAGCTTGTCGAACTTAATTGCTTGCCGAACTTAATTCAAAAGTTTGATTCAGACGCCGTGCTTCTGCCGTACTTTTGTCGAACTTAATTCCTGAATTTAGTTCAGCACGGCAGAAGCACGACGTCTGAACTGGGCCTCAGAACCCTAACTGAACTGAGTATAGCAAAAAGGTTGGTTTTTTAAATTTAAAGTTATCTTTAAATTTATCTCTTTATGTCATTTAAAAGTGTTTTATAAAAATGAGGAAGAAATTGATCTGGGACCGACGACTGGATATAAGTACGGTCGGTATTAAATACCTTGCTTTTTTTAAGCCGGTCAGATATTCACGTAAATGCCTTCTGAGCGCTCTTTGGACGACTAAGAGACTCGTGTTTCTTGCTGATATAAAAAGAAATAGTATCATCTATATTGAGTAATACTTTGAAAATGCCATGGACACTTTTCCATGAGTAGGATAAGGATTAATGGACCGATTATATTTAAGAGAAGGGTTACATATATTTTAGCGGGAGAGCAGTCAGTCCATAAATGTTTGAGTCAAGGATAGTTGTTATAGGATACTTACTGAAAGGGCTTAAAAAGTGGGGCTATGTTTCCAAGTTCTCACCCTTAGAAATATTAAAAAGTCACTCATTTCATCGCGATGGCGTTCTAAAAGCAATTTAAGACATTTGTTAAGTTTGACAAACTCGGACGATTTTTCACAAGGGGCCAAGGGAGGGCTTTGTTTGGCACCAGAGGTCAGTCAAGGTCACGACTTTTTCTAATGCTTTATAAATGTATGGTACAAACATTTTAGATGAAGCTTCATTCATCTTTATTACAAGTTACAGAATCGCTGACTGGTATGATGTAAATGCAAGAAAGAAATTATAGTGATTACTGGAACGTGACAATGACCAATTTTGGCGTGACGATAGTAACGTAACGGAATATAAGGACAGAAAATGCTAAGTTTTGCCATTGAGTGAAACTGTTTTTTCCTGATTTTTTTTACTGGTAAATAGGACTAAATCAAACGGACATAAAATATAAATGTCCATTTTGTCTGAAACGGTAGTTTAAATTTCAGGGTCCAGGTGTCTCTTGTTTGGTGTTTACATAAGGTCCGGTATCTTGTGTCACGCTCATCATAGACAAACCACATGCTGTTCGAAGCCACTTCGCGGTTGGTGTTAGTCTTCTTGAATCTTCGGATGTGCCGCCGACTTTGCTAAATCGCCGAAATTTGCATGAAAATGAAGACAAGTCCGCAAAGACGATTAATCTAAGAATATTGAGGGCGAAGCAATTAGCTAAACGGCGACACGTGCAATATATTTTTGCTCATTGATATCTAATTATTCATTATTTCGGTTTCCGGGCCTTTGCACGGTGTTGTTATTCCGGCCTTTGTTGTGTTTTCGTTTACTCGTTGCGAGGAGAATTGGAGGTTAAAAACTAGCTGTAATTGAAACAGACAGACGCTTGCGTTCACCTTGATGATGCGCTTGTGAAAGAAGACCTGAAATGTAATGTTTCAGTTGAGTTCTTTACAAACTCGATTCGCCATGGCCATTGATGGAATAACGAAGGTATCATCTGCGCACTTTTGGCTCATGATCCGGGATTTCCCTCCTCAAAGTTGATACCGAAAATATCAATGTGGTGGTTCTATAGTGACGGAAAGACAAACTAAACAAATTACAGAATTGTTTCTCATATTATAACACAATGCAAGCTGCGTGGTGTTTTACAAGCATGACAGCTCTCTAGATATTTCATTGCCTCGCGCCATCTTGCAATCGGATATAGTCCTCTGAACTTCATTCTGCTGAGAGTCCTTCAAGTCGATGAGACATGTATGGGCTGATTCTGGAGAATTTTCGTTGCGTAATACTTGAGAAATATGGCGAAGCTGTCTGGAACAAAATTGTGGAAAAATCTGGAGTGAGGCACCACACTTTTGCCACACACAAAGTCTATTCGGAAGACATCATAGTTCGCCTCATTCAAGCAG
Source organism: Porites rus (assembly GCA_964035705.1). Lineage (NCBI taxonomy): Eukaryota > Metazoa > Cnidaria > Anthozoa > Scleractinia > Poritidae > Porites > Porites rus. The sequence continues at coordinate 2,601,808 of OZ037997.1, read as the reverse complement.
CTACAGAAGAGACCAAGCACAGTTCGCAAGAAGTGACCGAGGATGTTGGAATTCATTTCCTCGGTTTTATTGGTCAATATGGCTACGACAGAATTTTAAAAGTGCTTGGTAGACATATGAGGGATTTTCTGAATGGCTTGGATAATCTTCACGAGTACCTACGATTCACTTACCCAAAGTTAAAAGCACCTTCGTTTTTCTGCGACGATGAAACGGAGCATGGACTTAAACTACACTACCGCTCCTCACGTAAAGGCTTTCTTTACTATGTCATCGGTCAGATCAAAGCAGTTGGCCGATTCTTCTATCATATCGACGTTGAAGTGGAACTTTTATCTCATACTGAGAGCAAGGAAGGAACGAATGCCTTGTTTCAGCTGACGTTTGACAACAGCGTGTATATGGAATCACGCCGAAGGCCAAAACGACACTCTGTCATTTCATTGAACGGGGATGCCGAAAATCTTAAAATTCCCATGGAAGTATTTTACGAGGTTTTTCCTTTTCACATTGTATTCGATGAGGAAATGGTGATTTCCAGCACGGGCAATAGCTTGGAAGCCGTTCTACGGGGCCTTCCTGGAAAAAAGATTTACTCACAGTTCACGCTAATTCGACCCTTCATGGAATTCACCTGGGAAAATGTGAGTGTTTAACTATTAAGATATTGAAAGTATTTTTATTTGGTTGAAGACCAACCTTGTAAATACAGACACCATAGTCAACTAATGAAAAATGGTGTTGCGTGTCATCTTTTAATTATATTCAGAAATATGCGCATATGTTTTCCCAATATTCGTACATTTCAATAAGAAGGTTTAATCTTGAAGGAGAAAGTGATCACAATAAATAGCTTTTGTATTGTTTTCATTTCTTGATAAAAATCAACCCTCACCTCAGAATACAAACCAGAGCTGTCGTTTATATTATTTTTTCTTTTTCACGAATTAGGGGGTTTTGTCTTTAAGAAAAAGGGGATTTGATTAGTGCTAACCTGAAAATTAGCTTTTTTAGTTTTTTCCTTTTATACCAAAAAAAATTATTTTATTTATCTTTTTCTCCTAATAAAAGAATGAGCCATAATTTCAGTTTATACATGTGGAAACAAAGTGAATATGTTCACATTAACTGGCTATGTTACTGGTCATTTCTATCAAAGCAACCTTCTCCAAGGTATATTTTAGAATTAACCAACATTAGGAAATATTTAGTAACCTTGGGGTGTTACGTTTAACAGCCATTGGTAGTTTCTTGGCGTTGCATAGAAGATGTGGTCACCATGAGCCATAATACAAAACATCGAAAAGGCACCAACTTATAAACACAGCACCCCAACTGCTACCATTATAATTATAACATATACAGCTTGAAGTCTATCAATTCATGTGATGTTGCTCTGTTGGTTAGGAGTTGTTTTGTATTTTGTTATGTCAAGTCAAAGAGCTTTATTTTAGATACCTTGATGAAATGTTTGCATATTGTAAAGCCTTCTGATTATTGTTTGATTACTGACATAGTGTGTGACACAACCAATTCTCACATTAATCATGCATCATGCATAAAACACTGTAACTGTAATTTTATGCTTATAATTTGATATCAAAAGGAAATGTTGTGTTCTGAATGCCTAGTAGCATTTTAGATATAGATGGGAGAGATAAAGTGTTAAAATGTTTTCAAGATAAATCAGTATCTTAAAACTTACAAACGCAACCAAAAAATGATTTCATGAAAATAAAAGGTGACCCTTTCATGATTGAAGAAGAAATAACTCCGCTTCCCATAACTCATTGTTTTAATGTTTAAAATAATATGTTATTTCACTCATACAGCCTGTCTTATTGTTAAAAAAATACGTTATTTTACTCTTATAGTCTGTCAATGTAATACATTTTGCCTTTCTCAGAGTAAAGACATTCATGGTAATCCAAAACTCATTTTAAGGTTTGACGCACTTTCAAATTACCAGAAAACATGCAAAATGATTGGCATTCCACGCATCAATGTTATGGTGTATGAGAGTTATTTTTAGAGTTTCTAATGTAATTTTAATTAACACATGTTTTTATTTAACAGTTTTTGGTGTTTCTGTGTTTGTTGAGTCCACTTCCTTTGTCTCTTTAGCCTAAAATAGTAGTGGAAAAGTAAATTTGAAATGTTTTGTTTACAAGAGAGAGAAGTATTGTGTTTGATATTCATATACCATACTGAGACTTACTGTCTGGTGCACAGACATTGAGCCATAAAGTAATATCCGTGATGAGATGTGGGTGAACCACCTGTTATAAGACTAATGTTAACCTTACTTTCGGTTTGTCTTTTCTAAATTATTTTGTCCCTTTTCCATAAGTTGTTATAATCCAAGTTTAAGACAAATTTTATCAGTAAAAATAGAGTTGCAGGTGTTAGGGATGTTAACATTGGTGTAAAACTTGACCCCAACCTTGCCCAGTTTGTGGCGTTTATCTATGAAATTAACATTTCATTGAAGTAAACTTCCTCTGTTCCCTACATGTATTTGGGTATAGGGCCAGAAGCAATTTTTCATTTTTAGGCAAGATAAAACATAAATAATCTTTAACCCTTTGTTCTTAAGATCTTGTTCTTGTATGGTGCTGTAGGCATACTGCTGTTTAAAAAACAAAAGTGCAGCATTGCAGTGGTTATTAAGGACAACAATAACGTTTACTGTTTTGTTCTGCTTTTCCTTACATTTCCAAGTTTATGATGTAGAATGTTTTTGGCAGTGGGTAGATGTGCAAGTGGTTTTGAAAAGTCCATTTTAATGTTGTGAACTGTTACTTCTCTCTGAGTGGGGGAGCAGGGTAGGATTTAACCCTATCATTCCCTTGGAAATCATGTGAAGAAAATGAAAATCTGAAGTTACACTGTGTATTGCAAAAGAGTTATCATTTGATAGATAACTCCATTAAAAAAACCTTCCGCAGACTTGATCATTAGAACAAAACACATTTGTTGCAGTGTATGGTTATGTTTGATTTGTTTCTTGTTGTTGTTGTTTCTGTAACCCAGGACAACAAGATAAACACATCTGACAGCTTTGTATAAATTAAAAACTTAAGCCCTTTAAAAGAAAAAATAAAGGGAGAAAAAAAATCAACCACACAAGGATACAGAATAAATCTGAGCCCCAGATGGGATTCGAACCCATAAACCTCTGTGTTCTAGATCACAAACACGGAGGGTCATGTGTCCTTGTATGATTGATTCATTACATCTCCCTTTATTTTTTCCGCTATAATATTAAACCCTTTTACAATTTATATTAAGTCAGGTCAAAATCTACGTCCATCAACTTAAATAATGAACTTCCTAGAGCAGTGTTTATGTGAGTGTAACTCTCTCATCTGCGAAGGTTCCCACTGGATTAACAAAATATTGGAAAATGTTGATAGTATTTAATAATTAAAATTTACATGTATAATATATTATGCAAATGTATCTAAATAAAGGTAATCAGATCCATGAGTGCAGGCCTCTGCAGATCAGAGGTGAGAGAATGTCAGGAGAAATAATAATTTATTATGAATTATTTGGGTTAAGAGTGCTGTACTGTATTAAGTTCATATCCTCCATTTCACATCTCTTTCAGAAATGTACATTGTATCAAAAATAGGCCACTTCCGAGTTCCAAAAACCGTCACTTTCAAAATGAGGCTAGGTGCACAACCTTTCGTGTGAAAATGAGTTTTATTTGCACGAGAATGAAAAATGCTTTCCATAGCAAAGGTTGAGCACCTACCCTTGTTTTGAAACAGAGGCCTGGGGGAACTCAGAAAAGGCCTATTGTGATGCACCAAGGATGTAGCTAAGAAAACGCTAAGCAGGCTTTATTAGTCAACCAGGTATTTTACTCAATTCCACCTTCAAAATGTCCCCATGCCTTGGTTTTCCTTCGCAATTTGAACCAGTGGTAGCAGGGCTGTCTATAAGGGCCAGTAGCTGGCCAAAACTGCAGCTAGTTAGCCCTTCCACCATAACTGCTAACAAGAAATAAGCACCATCAAATAAAATAGTAAAGAATCAGTTCCCCAGTTTTGAATGACATTGAACGCATATTTTATAAACAGGTTTAGACCTGTGAAATGTCAACTTCAACGTTCGAAACCGTGCAATGTCGTGGCATGCCTGGGACATTTCGACCACATTGTTCCCAGTCTTTCAGACAGTCTTGCATGTATGCTGACGAAACAACATGGCATCCGCAGTGGAAAATACCTCTTGAAAACCATTTCTGAGACTCTAAATTTTAAAATGTCCCCAGATGCCTCTGCCCTCAAGAACTCGTGCCTGTGGTGCGAGTTCCAAAGCTGCCTACTATTCATTATCAGCCTGCTACTTAAAAACGTTTTGACAGCCCTGGTGGTAGGCTCTTTTTCAGCCGCTGTAGTTAGCCAGCAGCTGGCTCGTAGTGACATCTGATGCCTGGATGCATATGCAGAATTTTTGTTTTGCTTTTTAGAGATCGCATGGTCATCCTTGTTACTTGATCCCCTTTATGTTTTGGGCTACTTGTACAAAATTAATATAATAAGAGATTGCTGGTTTCTTGGCTCATGTGAGGAACAAAGAGCATTACTCCTAATCTAATACAGATCATTGGCTGATTTCATACCCCTCTTACTATCAGAAATTCCACAACAGTTTTATTTGGAAAGTAAGTTGAATGAGTGATTGCTTACAGGAGGTGGTGGTCGGCCGCCTGTGTTATTATTTGTGTCCAACTCGAGGCTGTAGGCCGAGGCGGATAACACCCTACCTACATATATGTATTTGTTTCCATTGTGAGATCAGTTACCAGATTTCTAATAGCAGTATTTGTACTTTTAAGGTGAGAACACACACAAATGTTGTGTTTGAAGTCCAGTCAATGGAGGCGGTAGTGCTGCCAGTGGACAGTGATCTTCAGAATGGGGAGGTGATGGTGAATGGAACAGAAAAGGAAGGTTCTGGTGACCTGTGTTTCATCCACCTCAAAGGACAGATGTTGTACATGGAGGAGTGGAATTCAATGGTTTACCTTTCAACCCCAATGTAAGTTTTAAGAACACCAGGGCCCAGTTCTTGAAAGGCTGATTAGCATTAATCCATGGTTAAAAATTTTTTCCATTTTTGTATTTCACATTCCTATGCATTGATTTGAGTAACATCATGTGTTATCATTACTATATCTCGTAGTAGAGGCTCAGCAGTATTTTTTAACCTCGAGTTACATGTTCTTAGACGAGAAAACCGTGCTTGAAATTTGGCTTCATCCTGGGTTAAACTTAACCATCTTTCAAGGAACCCGGCCCAGCAGTCTTGATATTCTGAATAACACTGCACAATACAAGGCAGTTCGGAATTACCATAAACTGCCCTCTCATCAAAGATTGAAGCTGGGTTAACAGAACTTGTCGCGTCAGTTCAAGTTACTTTAATTTCTGTTTTTCTTTTTTCAAAGGCTTTTGACTGATGTATGTGGCAAATAGTATTACAGTAGTCATTTTAACTGTAGCTGTAGCAAATGTTACTGTGTTCCATTTTCAGAATTGAGAAACTAGAGATGATGCATAGTCTTGGACTGTACATCAATGACCTGAGCATGCATGATTCTAGCAGAGATCTTGTTTTAGCTGGAACACAGCAGTCAGCAGAACTAAGATTGGCCCTTGATCAGGTACAAAAAAATAATTTTTTATCAATCATAAAGTAACACTGTTTTTAATTATATGACACTGTAGAAGGTATGTCATGTAGTTTAAAGTGCATTATCCTGTGAAAGTTACCTCTGATAATATATTAGAACTTCATGTTTTCTCTTTGAACCTTTACTCTCACAAGATGTCTTGAAACTTTTCCAACTCAAAAAAGCTAACATTGCACCATTCATTTATTAGGAGCTTCTGAAAAGTGCTAAGCTTGAAGAGAGCATGAAAGAGCTGGATATAGAAAAGAGGAGGACAGATTCATTGCTGTATCAAATGATCCCTAGATCAGTGGCTGATAGGCTACGGCAGGGTGAACCAGCGCTCAATACTTGTGAGGTATTTACCTTCAATATTTTTTTAGATAAAAACAGTTTACCAGCAACCATAACCCTAAACCAACAATACTGTTATGCTATTGTTTCAGATGTTCCATGATGTTTCTGTCCTGTTCAGTGATGTGGTGGGATTCACGCACATCTGTTCACTAATCAGTCCCATGGAAGTGGTCACCATGTTAAACAACATGTACACAGCATTTGATCAGATCTCAGAGGAGCATAATGTTTACAAAGTAGGTAAACAAGTAGCAGAGGTCTGAAGTAAGGATACTTTCAACCTTGGGGGAGATGGAGCAGGTAACTCTTAATCCTTTGTTTTTCTTAAAGGTTGAGACAATTGGTGATGCATACATGGTGGTGAGTGGTGTTCCTGAAAGAAGCAAATATCATGCGGAGCATGTCGCAGATCTTGCACTTGACATGATTTCTGCCATGTCAACACTAGTGGATCCATCAAAATCATCCCCTCATCTCCGAATAAGAGTAGGTAAGGAGATACTCCTAAGTTGTCCACTGTACAGAAAGTACAAGTGTAATCTTGAGTAATCTCGCGCTGCTTCAAAGTTTATGGCGCTTATTCCATCCGGTCCAATTCGTCAAATGTTGGCAATTTTTTTGAAGTTGAATTCTAAAAGACTGAATGGAAGTTCAGGAATTTGAAAGGAGAGAGAAAGTCGTTATCTTGTGTTCACAAAACTTGAAATTTGGCATTTTCACGTCGTAGTAGTCGTGCAGTAACGGAAACGAAATGTACAAAAAAGCGTGGTGCACCTTCAAAATTGTTGTTTTGCCAATCTAAACCTATGGCGCCGTTCTCGTTGACGTCGCCGTCGTTGTTGCTAAGCTCCCTAATGTTACTGGAATGCTGACTTTCAGCTAATGTTCCTAAATATTTACTTTGTCTCAGGAACTTAGTGCCAGACACTTTCTTTTTAAAACTAAATACGCACTTTCTTTTTTCTCACTGGTGTTGCTTGTGTATAGGGCAGTTATGATGAAAACGTATTATTGTAACCATTGTGTCGAGTATTCAACTAGCCCTAGACTATGTTCGAGTTTTGTTAAATGCTGAAGCTCCCAACAATTGTCTTACTGCTTGAATTTAAATCTTTTATGCAATTTTACAGTGGTTGATCCAGGAGAGAGCCCCCCTTAGTTTTAGACCAGACTGAGGCCAGAAGGGCCCAAAAATTCTTTTTTTGAGACTGCCCCCCACTCCCCCTTATCTAAGGGTCTGGATAACCGGGCGCCCCCCTTATCTCAAGGTCTGGAAATGGCACTGAATTATTTTGCAATTGTGACACAACAGGTGTCCACACAGGGATGGTTGTAGCAGGAGTTGTTGGGGTAAAGATGCCTCGCTATTGTTTGTTTGGGGACACAGTCAACACAGCGTCGAGGATGGAGTCCACAGGATTGGTATGTAATTATAGCCATAAGTGTCAATGAGGTTTATGCCTTATCTGATTTAGTTGTGATTTATGGCATAGGTAGTGTAAACAAAATTATTTATTGCTATCATACACATTACGGTATGTATTATTAATACAGCAGATCGAAGATTTTGGATACAAGGTCTAAACAGAGAGGAAGCGCCTTTTTCCGCTTACGTAATGATTCAAGCACCAAGAAAGAAGTTTCCCTTTTCAGCGCAAAATATCGAAAGTGACGTAATGGAAAACTCTGATATAACCAGCAATACGTATACCAGACTGACCAAAACGACGATCGTCTTGTCCAGAGGACGTTCATACCGGCAACAGGCGGGGATAATGAAATAATTGTCTATATATCGCGACATCAGTTTTCACGTACCTATGTCGCGATATATTAACTATGAACGGTCCATGAACGGCACACATCTTAGCTTCTCAATAGAAGCGATCCCCCGAGTGGTAAGATAGGATAGGAGTGACAGGAAAGGCTTTTGATTCCAACAATAACGATGGTCGTTACCTTGCGAAGGTTACGGTCAAGAAAAAAAGCACAAATGGTATCTCGATAAGTACCGAATTTTGAAGAAGGATAAAGATTTGGATGATCACACTGCTGGATTGCGTATTTAGGATTACTATCTGAACAGGAAACTCTGGTAACGAAAGGGCTAAATATGACGCCAGAAAATCAGCCTTTTTAAAGCAACTTTTTGGGTCAAAATGGCAGACTTTAGGTTGACCCACGCTTACGTCTTGAATGTAAAGTGAAATTTGCCTGGTCCCTGTTCGACGTTTTCGCAGTCCCTCTCGGTCAATTCACTTCGGTAACCTATCCGAGGCGAACATTTTCCTTGCCGACGTGACCCCAAGCGCTTCGGCCGCGCGGAATAATGAGGCCAACGGACTAGGTAAAAGCGAATTTAAGCAGCCGTACGATAGTATCGTCCATCACTTATAACAAGCATTTTGTTACAACTTCAAATTTCTCATCCATAGGCCATGAAAATCCACATCAGTGAGACTACTTACAACTGTCTACAACTGGCAAACTACAGCATGAAGCTGAGAGGAAGCATTGAAGTGAAGGTGACGTGAAACTCTGTAATGATAAATTTTAGTTACATTTCCTTTCCCAGAAGAAGATAGTGTGGAAAACAAATCGTTTTACACATTTTAACCACCCACTGTGTTTCTTTTCAGTCTTAATTTCTTATCACATTATTTTAGATGTAAGGGTTGAAACTGTATCTTTCATTTTAAATCATTTGAACGTACTGGAACCTTTTGAAACGATTTGCTTTGCTTTGAGGCACAGTGCGGTCAAACGATTTCATTTGCTTTTGGGCACAGTGTGGTCCAATTTTGCAGTGAAACTAGAGGCAAGTGTTGTTTTAATGAATGATTTACGAGCGAATACCGTATGTATCCAAGTAAGCCGTCACTTCAGCATTAGAGTACACTTCATCACTGGAATGCTATTAACCTACAAGTTCCAAGAGTGACCAAAATCAAGTTTCTCCCAACAATATCAATACATAGTCTAGAGAAAAGGCTATGAGAATTTATATTCTATCAACTAATTGTTCTAAGGGGGCAGTTTGGTTGGTTTTTGGGGGGATATGATGTTGATTTGGGAAAGAAATAAATAAGGGTAGAAAAGGTATACACGTAAACCAGCTAATGGGATGAGAGGCACCTTGTTGTGGTGGTGGACTATCTGGTAAATAGAGCGATTAAGATTCACGTTTACTGCAAACGGCAAACGTCAGACTCAGATTGAGAATTTCTCAGAATAGGAAATAAGCAGATAAAAACAGTCCCGAACGATTCCTTTGGTTAAAACTGGCATAAATCTGCTTATTTTTGTGTAGAATAATAAAGAGTAAACGGAGAACAAGGGAAAAACTTGGTCACGTGGTACAAATTCACGTCTGTCGTTTGGCGTAAACGTGAATCTTAATCTCTCTATTGTCTACTAGTTATTCACTTCATACTTTAATTTTTAACAAACCCCAAATCCAAATGTTTTCCACTTTTTTCAAAATTTTAGGCATTCCCCCCCCCTAATTTTTATACATTAAAAATATTCGAAAAATTATCCAAAAATCATCCAAAAATATTGAATTAAGGACTCCAACTAAATTGCGTCCTTTTTCGATTGAATGAAATCTTGGCTAGATATTTAAGGAAAGGGGTGGTAATCAACGAACAATAAGGCTTTTAGTGTCTGGAGAATTTTTATGTGTAATTTTGGGGTTAAAGGGTTAAGTAAAATTTCCTTTTAATTTCGAGGGATCAAGTGCTTTATATTTGAGGGTCATGGTAAGCTTTTTTTCCGTGCTGGTAGGGAAAAGGAGGGATGAGAACGTACTGGCTTGTTGGAAGGAATGGAATGGGAGAAACAGCACAGTCGTACATGTCGTTTGTCGGCGGTAGCCATCCAATTGCAATCCACACCGAGTCTGACGATGCTGCATCACATCATTCTACCTTGGGAAACATCAATCTTCAGATGAACACGACGACGGTATCTGAAGAGGATGAGAAGACTTTGAACGGGGCTGATGAAGGGAATGAAATAATAAACCCACAAAAAGATTGTCCTGTTGCATACTACGGACATGTTCCCCACACGCCTACTAATGGTGGTGTGCACTTTAAGTGGGAAGAGAAGGTTTGAAATTTTTGTGGTATAATTTTTTTTAAAATTTATGTCTGCTACGTTGTTTACATTTGTTCAAAGGAACACTGCCTTTAAATGTCTGAGTCGTATTACTTTTTAATTGTCGAGATCTCGTGTACGATAAACAGGAAACACGGATAACTGTGTATAAAATAGATGTTTCTGAGTTTATTCTTTTAATATATGAATACAACACCCCTTGTGGACGTTGAGATGCAAGATGCTACTCCAACAAGTGTATAATGGTTGAATACACTACAGTTGAAATTTTAACTCTTATACGTACTCTCTGATTTTCAGGGCAATTTAAACAATGACTCTTTGGTCAAAGAGAATTCTTCTGCCGTAGATGAGCAGGCCAAATCAAAGAAGGAAAATAAGCCCTCTAACACCGCGTCAACATCATTGTGTAATCTTTTGTAACTTATTACAATTGTTCTTGTATCGAGTGTTCGGTATTGAATTGGAATTGTTATTTTTGCATGGGAGGTGTCATTGTTTTTGAAAATTTAATTTTTATTCTTTAGGTTTGTACAGTACTTCAATCCTGTTTTGAACTGATTTTTAATGTATAATTTCTATTTAGTTATTTCGTAGTTTACTGTATTGAAAATTTTCAGGATATTTTTATTTTGTACGTTGAACGTCACAGATATCCGATATCTAACACAGCATAAGGGAAAAAAGTACTTTGAAATTTATTCTAAACTATTTAAAGCGCGTTTGTAAGATGCTTTGGAATTAAGTTATTTGGGTTAAGCTGTATCAATTTCTGATCGTAATTGTCGGGGCAAATGTCCTCGCATTTCATATCATTGAGAAAAGACCTGATTTATGTTAGATATGGGGTCACCAAAAAGTTTGTAGTTTAGGGAGGTGATCCTTTGCCCCTTCGAGAAAGGGACTACATGCATGCTTGAGTACTTTGGGAGCGGCGGGGTAGGCGTTAAAAAGATGGGTTTTACTTGGGCACCATAGACAGTTACAGATTTAATATAGGTGTTCGCCTTAGAGAGGTGACATTCTAGAAATATATGTTGCGTAGTTGGTGATGCTTGCATACCTCAGATAGGTGGACTCCTTAAGGAGGTCTTCTCCTTAAAAGTTGGGGGGTACATAAGAGATGTACACATCTCCAAGAAGTCGGTGCCTCGGAGGTTCGGAATCTTAGTTAGGTGTGTGCCTCAGAGTGCTTGCTCTCTTAACCATAAAGATGTTTAATTGGCATCTCAGTCGTAGGGAAAAACTCTATCAGTTAAGATTACTTTTTATTTTATTTTATTTTTTAACTGCTTTAATGTTTATTTCGTGCTGCCTTATAAATGTATATTATTTGTGTTTCCCGTTGCATCTTACCTGAAGACTCACCCCATCTTCCTGGTTTTTAGTTGGTCTAAAGCACCAAACGCTGTATATCGTAATTAAATGAGTATACAATTTAACCGAAAAAGGTTCCATTTCCAGGGAATTTATCAAATGACCTGGTTTCGAAGTGGTTGGTATACTGGGCTTCTGTTACTGAAATGTTAATAATGTTGTTTGATGCAATTAGTACTTAATTGCATCACAGCAAACCGACACTCGAACCAAAACAAATTAAACGTAGGAAAAGAGTCCTAATACAACAGAGTCAATACCCGTTGGCCCCATAAACTAAATTGAAGTTAGCCTGAGTATCAGGCGTTTCTGGGGAGAAAAGGGAAAGATGGAAGCGAAAAAGGGAGAGAGTTATACTCAAGCTAAATTGAAGTTATATTTCGAAATCGTGGCTCTGGTTCTGATAAACGTTTTGAATTGTGGGCAAAATTAGCGAAAGCTGATAGCGTCGGTCTTGTTGAATAAGCTGCGCTGGGCTTGTCTATTGACGCCGATGAACCCTCTCTTGACACTAGAGAGCCTATGGGTTCACTAGATAGCGCTAACGTTAGTTTGTAGATAAACTACTTTGAGTTAAGGTGTTTGACGTTCTAAAGACAAATATGTCGGACATGATCTAAATCATTTCAATTAATAATACTTATGAACAAATTCTTGTGGGGTTGTATGATTCTAATTTTGAAAGAGGTTTGAATTTTTATAGGACTTAAGAAAAGTTAATTTATATTACAACTTGAAACGATTGAATACGTTACGTAATCGTAACTGCAGCCGGCCAACATATTAATTTATAATTATTACCTTAAGTATGCAAAATAATTTGTACATTTGAGAAGGGAAAGTATATGAATTGAATATGAATATCGGGCAGGGTTTGCAGTTGCGGCGTCTGGGAAAAATACTGCTTTGTTATTTATCTGGGTTAGTCGTTAATTTCCTGTCTCAGTAAGTGTATAACACATAAGTGTGGAGCTCATCGTGTTGGTCTTAAGAGCTCTTTTGTAACGAGATCTTATATTTGCAATTTATCTTCCACCTGTTGGTTCACACTCACTAAAAAGGCCATTATTTATAAATTTGATGCTAATATATGGGAGAAATATTTTCGTTGAAAGGGGGAGATCAATAGGGGAGGCGGGCACGGGAGGTGGGTGACAACCCCAATTGTTACATTACCAAGGACGTAAAGTAAATAAGGCGAAAATTCGACGTCGAAAATGGGGGAGGCGGGGCACGGGAGGACGGTGACAACCCCAGTTGTTACATTACCTAGGACCAAAAGTAAAGTACGGCGAAAAGCCGGCATCTAAAATGGCGTGGAAAACTATCCAAAGAACAAGCTATGGGATAGTTTCATCTAGTTGTTAGGTTTATTGACGAATGGTTTTGTACTCTCCAACTTAAAATGATTATTTAGGTTGCTGCACCGTCTATCTCTTTATGATCTTTAACCCTTTTTTGTGGGCATAGTCTTATCTCGTATGGGTAAGTACAGCGTCGTCCATGCGCATGGTACGAAAATATAATGAATGGGCATGGGTGTAGATCGGCTTAAATAAAGATATGTAAACCTACCCGTTGGTAGCGGGACTGGCACATGGAGCGAGCGTAGTAATAAATTGAACTGCTTAGACATTTTCGTGGTGCCTTTTTATTGAGCATTTGAATGAAAATAATTTATAATTTAGTGTTAGATAAACTTGTAAATAATGAGGTCGAAATGAGGTGTAATATTACTATGAATGTTATAAATAATCTCATGCACTTCGATAATATATACACTTGCCATATGTACCCTTTTTCCTGTTGAAAAATATTAAATTCATTTCGATGTTCAGCTTTTGTTGGTTTGTACCTCTTTGAAAAGTGGAATTTTGAGTATAAATTATTATTTCGTGAATTAATGGATAGCAGTTTTCGCGCGTTTTGATATGCTTCCGTAAATCGGAATATCCACCAGTATTTCCCCCCACCAATTCGGGGGACAGTTGTATAACACAGTGTAAAATAAAATTAGATAGTTCGTTAAACATAGCTAAAGAAATTCAGCATTATTGTTAACGGTTTCGATGAAAGAAAGTTCAAAAAGCTTTTCAATTTATGTGGTGTAATTCTTGACGATTGAATTTCTTTAAGAATTAAAACTTCCTACCACCGCTAAAACCCGCAATGCTTTTTTGTCTGAAAACGCTTGCAATACTATGCGTTATGTTCTGCTCCCACATGAAAGCGATAGACAACGGAAACGGAAAAGTTGTAATAAAAAACGAAGGTTTTCGAAAACTGGCTTTAAGGTGGAGTTCTGAAAACGGAAATCTATTCAGCGTTAACAGAGCGCTGTTTAGCCTGTTCCAGGCTCCGAGATATTCGAGTGCGCGTGAGAACGCGCGAACACGAAACGAACGGGAGGAAACTACCGCCCCGTTTCCTTGATCACGATTTTCGCGTGCCTTTCACTAACGCGTCATCCCCACTATCTGAGAGCCTGGAACAGGCTAAGCTCTGTTAGGTGTGGACTGGCGAGAAATCGCTGACATCATCACCAGCTTTCTGTTTAAAACAAAGCAAGAACGTAACACCTGTAATTATACGTCCGAGGATAGCCTGGCATAAAAAACGCACCTGATATGCGTTTTCGGTCACGGCCTTGTTGTGGACGGTCGCGAACGATGCGAAACGGTAGTGTGAAATGCAAAGCCTTTGATACGATTTTTACGTAAACTGAGTTTTTCTGGAAAACGTATTAGTGTTAACATGGCTTAAAATCTTCTCCAGTTTAATGTTAAATCCTAACAACTAGAGTTCGTTTACTTTTTATTTTTTCCCTTCCCTTCCAAGATTTACCGGGACCTGTTATCGTGTACTGTAACGATATTTTTGCGTATTAAACGTCGGTATTTTCTCTTATCAATCCACGGTGTTTATTATTGTTAATGACTATTCATCAACGAATTGAGTAAGGCGCATTAATGCTACTCTTTCGTCAATGCTGTCACAAACAATAAACTATATTAAAGAAGGTCGGTAAGAAAAAACGTTTAACCAAATGCTGTTTTCCTATGTGCCTTTCAAATTTACATATCTTAAAGTTTGTTTATACACATATGCACAAAACAGCCTCAGCGTGATAAATAGTTAAAAGTAAATATATAAATATATAATTTTTTTTTAAATGTTTCATAAAACTGGAAGATCCCTGAACAAGTTTGTTTGATCTACCCCATAAACGTGCCCGTCGAAACGTTAAATGATTCTGTATACCCATTGGGAACATACAGTATAGGTCCTTTGTTCTGTTAGTTCAAAAAAGATGCTTTTGAGACTTATGTATACAAATCTTTTACTGGAGATACATGTATTCAGTGTAGCCAGCGTTCAATAATAGAACATTAGGGCACTGGGGCAAATCAGTGAAATCACATCCTTGTCATACGGTTTTGCAAGGTGATTGTGTTTGTGGGTTAGGTTCATGTACAAACTGTTAACACATTGTGAAAATGTTTCGTGATTTGAAGTGGACGTGTAATTTCTATTAGGGTGGAGTCAGGAGACCATCTTGCCAAGTTTTCTATCTAGTACCCAGGCGTCTCTTGCAAAGTGGAATTCCAAGAAATAAATAACGGCTGCCAGCAGCTGTCTTTCCCATAATGCCTTACGTTTCACTTTCATCAAGTCTCCTGCACGTGACTGCAGTCTTTGTCGACTTTTACACGACAATACTGCGGTGTTCCATCGAATGATGGGCTTGAATCTCTTATGGGGGCTTATGACAACATTCTTGTGGAATTCGGTGTCTCTGATACGTTCAATGGCCTTCTATTTTAAAAGCTCATACGCGGTCACCGTCATGATTGTTACGGTTCGTCGATCAGATGGCCGTCTTTCAAGGCCACTATTTTGTCACAGTGTTCAATGGACTTGACTCGATGCGAGATCATAATCACAGTTGAATCCTTTAGTTTATCTCTAATTGTTTCTTGAATAATGTGCTCCGTTTTGGGGTCCACATGAGCTGTAGGCTCATCTAAAATGACGATTTTACTCCCCTGTAGCATAACTCGAGCGAGGCAAAGTAACTGCTTTTCTCCTACACTGAGATTCATTCCACTATTAGTTAGTGTGTAAGATAGCTTCCCTTGCAAAGTCTCTACTAACTGCTTCAGCTGCACAGCTTCTAACGCTGCCCATAAAACAGCATCACTGTGCTTTCCCAGTGGATCGAGGTTCTTTCGGATAGTCCCACTGAAAACAACAGGATCTTGTCGTAACACAGAAATGTACCTTCGAGGCTGTTGAACGTTCAAATCATTCAGCTTCACTCCATCTATTGTGATTGTTCCTTCAGCCTCGGGCATGCGCATGAGCGCAGCTATGATACTTGATTTGCCGGATCCTGTCCTTCCTACGATTCCAGTCTTTGATTGTCCATCAATGCTCAAGTTTAAGTTGTCTAATACTTTTGCACCCTCAGGATAGTACCTCAGGGATACGCCCGTGAACGTTATTTGGCCATTTGTTGGCCACTGCCCGGTTATTGTGGATGCTGTCTTGTAACCTGGTTCAGGGTTAATCTTGGAAATGGCCATCACTCGTTCTACAGAAGTCATTAAGCTCTCCACTTCTGCGGACTGTTGAACGCTCACCTGGGTAAAATGAACGGTTTCAAAGACGTAGACAAAAGCAATTCCCACCAGAGCTGAAAATGGAACAGCAAATCTAGTTACTTTAAGAATTTATCTGTAGTTATATGGGACATAAGAATCTCATGGTGAGAAAAAAGTTTACTCAAATTTATTATTCCACTATTATGTCATGTTACCATATAAGGTCAAGAGAACAAGCAAAATACGAGGCCGTAATACACTGTAGTGTCATGGTTTAACCGGTTTACAACAGGGCAAATACCGGCGGATGCAAAAGGAGCAACTGTGGCTGACAGAATCAGGATGTTTTGGATACTCTCATTAGAAAATAGAAGCCAAAATACCATTTTTCTTTTGCAGTGAAATAATTAACCTCATTCAATGGTTTGACATATAATACGCGCGAACATTTTGCTAATTGTTAACGTCATTCTCACAGACAGAATCAGGATGTCTCTGAATACTCTTACCAAAAATAGAAGCCAATTGCCAGATAATTTTTTTTTGTAGTGGAAAAATAAACCTCTTATTCGATGGTTTAGCATATAATACGAGCGGGCATTTTGCTCATTGCTCGTATTTTCCTCGCCCCTGCGGGGCTCTGAAAAATACTACGCAACTCGCAAAATATCAGCACGTACTATATGCTAAACCATAAGGTGTATGTATTCAACGGGTCTAAAGGTGAAACCCGGCTCCAGGAAACGGATTACTAGAAGTACTTTGACTTTTACCTTTTCGTTGGCTGTCTACGCTATCATTTGTTCCCTACAAAAGCTTGCGCGACCTTTTTCACTCTGAACTTTTCAACTAATTCGTATGTTCCAACACGTTTTTTCGCTCTTGAAGCAGAGCACAGCTATTTGCTTCGAGATCTGATTGGTTCATTCAGTCTTTAGTAACTGGACTGAATTATAGTGTGCTTTATAATACACTCGAGTGAAACCGCTTTGTTAAGGGCTCTGATTAGAAGACCAATTTACCTGCATTATCCTGGGAATTGAAGGCAGCAAATAAAGCCACAACCCCAATTAAGAAAGCAGAGATGAAATCCAGTCTTATTCCCAGCCATCGAGTCCCAGCTAGCACCATGTAATATGACCGGTTGTGGTTGTCTTGATATCTGCGGAGACACAATAGAGTCACTGCTTGTCAGGAGATCAGGCATTCTCTACTCTAAAGTTAACGCTTTTGACTCCGCGCGTCCGTAGTCACGCGCAATAGAGAGGAGCTCTGGGATACTTACTCTTCAATGTGAAGAAAACTGATTCATAACGTTTGTTATGTTTTCCTAATGTCGCGGTAGTTCTCAGTCAGAAGAAGTCTCGTATCGGGCATATTTGCCACCGATTTCCCAATTGAACGTCAGAGCTTGAGCTTTGGGGTGACTGTTCGCCATTTTTTTTTTTCAGATTTGACAGGAGCGTTTCCAGCCTTAATTTTGCTACTTTTTGTTCAGTTCTGAAGGAGTGACCCTCTTAACCCCTGGTATTTGGACCTGAGTATCAAGAAATACCTTGACAACACCTTGTATGAAGGGTTATTCCCACCATCCTAGTGTTCTTATTTCTTGCTTAATGCTCAGAAGATAAAAAGAAAGTAGGTTTAATTCCAACACACCTGTATAGGAGCTCAGCAAACTCCTGCTGTCTCTTACGGGTTCTAATAGTATCCAATCCATCGAGTGTTTCAGCAATTTGTGACAGCACAGGGCTACGGCAGACAGACTCCAGTCTCTTGAGCTCCCTAGAAGTTTTCAAGAAGTACCGAGCAATGTAGACGTACAGTATGATAATGGGCACCACAACTGCTGCAAGCCAGGCATTTGCCGCTAATGGAAGAAGCGCTGCGGTCAACACAAACATCACCAACTGGATTGCAAAGAGAAACGTCTTTGGCAGAACTTCGTCCAGGCAGCCAATATCCTTTGAAAACCGATTGAGAATCCTGCCAACTGGATTTGAATCAAAGAATAGAATTGGTGCTTTCAGGATAGCCGTCGCCATGTTGTTGTGAACGTTTTCTGAAGATCTGAGCACCGCTTGAAAGAAAACGAAGGCGCGGCAGGTTGTAAAAAGAACAGCCGCTGCGACACAGCTCGCGTAGATTCCGATATTTTTTCTTTCCTTCTGCTCTTCGTGAGGCAACGTTGTTAGGAAGGAAAGACATAAATCGGGTAAAACCATTATCCCTATAAAAATAGATATAAATATAACGTTAATTCATATTTTGACTGGCTCCGCGAGCGGGAAAAAGGATGCGCTAATAGTTCTGATTCGCTGTCGGAGCAAGGGGACTGGGATGGGGATGAGCTCGCAACTGAGAAAACAATTCTTAGCCCGAAAAGTTGTGTTCCATGTCCCATTTACTTCCCAACCATATTTTCCTAAAGCTTGCAAATGGTAAAGAACCTGTGTTCCGCTATGTTACCATTTGTTACTCTGTGTTACCCTGTCTTACCCTTTGTTACTCTGTGTTAAGTTGTGTTACCCTTTGTTCCCCTGTGTTACCCGGTGTAAGTCCTTTATCGACCAAACTCTTGTTCGGTCAAGATAGCTGGGTTTTGGCCTTGTGGGCCTTGACGTCGTCACCATCCGTACACTGCGCAAGAAAAGAACTTCACCAATATACAACTGCACGAACCCAGGCTATTGTGAGACAGCCATCCAGCTTGAAAACTGTTGCCCCGCCTTTTCTCCCGGCCCAACTGACTGCCCTGGGTCTCCGAGGTAATAGGACAACTAACCAATCTGATTTTAATGGTCTTACCAAAGGCTTTTCACAGAGACTTTAAAGTTACGAATATAACTCTTATACCCATGAGAACTAATAAGCTTTGTTTGACCAATGTATAGACGTCCTCTTACCTTGGGAAAGGATAAAAATGATGATCAATGCAACTAAAGCAACAGGATTTAATCCTGCCCTTAAATAATCCCAGTACAGCTTGAAGGACACCGTGCCGGTCACACGATCTTCCTCTGGAGTGGCCATACTTCTACTAGATTTGTCCAAAATGTTCTCTGACCTGTCCCACTGAGCAGCCGT
Source organism: Porites rus (assembly GCA_964035705.1). Classification (NCBI taxonomy): domain Eukaryota; kingdom Metazoa; phylum Cnidaria; class Anthozoa; order Scleractinia; family Poritidae; genus Porites; species Porites rus. Next base: position 2,582,572 of record OZ037997.1, on the reverse strand, counting down.
GGATTGTCTTTCAAGCAATAGTGTGTTCCTGGCTTCATTACCTATTCTGTTACTGCGAGGCTCTAAAAAGTCTTTTACTGCTTCGTCTTCGTGAAGTTCCGCAAACTTCCCCTTAGCGATAACTGAGCCGTCGCGCAAGATTATTACTTGATCTGCCGATTTGATAGAAAACTCCTTGTGTGAAACCATTAGTCGGAGTTTGTCTGACAGCATCCCCAGGATGCAATGTTTGAAGATGAAATCACCGACATTTGCATCAATTGCAGCCAGCGGATTGTCCAAAAGATAGATATCGCAATCAGCATACACTGCGCGCGCCAAACTGACACGAGCTTGCTGACCACCACTTAGGGTGTTTCCGCGTTCACCGATGACAACTTGATCTCTGTCAGGAAACCTTTTAATGTCCTCTTCTAACGCACAAGCATGGATTGTTTGAAAGTACTTTTCAGACTGGAATGGCCGACCAAAGAGAATGTTTTCTCTCAATGTCCCCGAAAATACCCACGGTATTTGTGGTACGTATGCAATGCTGCCAGATACCTCGATATTTCCTGCAGTAGTCGGCATTTCACAAGCAATTAAAGATAACAAAGTCGACTTCCCACTTCCCACCGGACCGGTAATGACGGTCAAGGTCTTATCTCTTGCTTCAAAAGTGATTGATCTCAAAGGAGTTTTGTTATCATCAATGATTTTACATGCCACATTGCTTAATTTGATTCCTGCTTTTGTATCTGGCTCACATGCCTTCTTTAATTCTGTTTGACTTAACCCCAGACTTGAAAGAGGATTGTTTCCGTTATAGTCATCTTGAATTTTTGCAAACTTGGTTATGATGCAAGATTTTTTAGTGTACTCGTCGAAGTATGTCAAGCCATCAGAAACGTCCACAACCACTTTGCCAATACGTTTGTTCGCGAACAACAAATCCTTCCCATTTTTACTTGAGTGCTTTCCGTCCGTCAAACAATGCATTTCTGGTAGCACCAAAAACTCTTGTATTCTACCAAATGAAACGTACGCCTCGTAAATAAAATGCAGCCCTTCTGCTATAGATCTTAAGGCACTGTTTCGGAGCACATTTATTATTGACAGAAGTGTAAACACTTTGAATGGTGTCAAGTTGGAACCAGTAAATACGAGTGTCAAAAGAGAGATGAATGCTGCGACAACGCCAGAAGTGTACATCATAGAAATACCACAAGATACAAGGACACTCTTCTGGCGAATTATCCTCATTTCCTCCCTGAAAATAAAGAGGAAAATTATCGTTTTTTCACTTATCTCCTAGATGTTCGTAATCAGGTATTTTTACAGAGTTAGTAGTGAATGAATCATCCTAATATTGACCCCGAAAAAGGCAAGCCAGCCATTTTTAACCGATATTGAGAGGAGATCGCGAATTCTGATCTCGGGGCCGTACCAATACCAAGAGAGAATGATAGCTCATTCTCTCTTGCTAATACTCAGGGTCTTGGAACAACTGCCTTTGCCCTGCAAAAGGCTCGACCTTTTTTTGCTGTTGCTCAGCCTTGTTAGTTTTTCACTAACTTTCATTGGTAAGCGTTTTTATTAACAGTCTTTTAAGGAGGGTATAAAGCATACCGAGATTTAATCTACAGTATGACTTCTTATGCCACTTACTTTCGAGTCTCCTGGATTTGTTCCAGAAAGAACCATTCAAACGCATGTGTCTTCACTTCACGTATTCCAGCCACTATCTCAGCCATAAGGTTTATTCGCCTATCTGAAACAGCAGCGGTCTTTAGTCGGAGCTTTCCAGCAAGGTATGTAAGGAAGCCACCAAATGGTACCAGAAGAAGCAAGAACACGAGACTCATTAACGCCTGCCAACCTATGAAGTGCCACATCAACGGGATAGCAACAGTGACATCGAAGATGGCGACGAGGAGCCGAAAGAACTGCCTTGCAGCTTGCTCCATTCTTTGAAGATCATTGGAGACGAGATCAATCACGTGACCTTTAGTAAATCCGTTCAGTGTTTGTTGACCAAGGAGCAGAATCTAGAGATTGAGAACGAGGATACAATCAAGCCTATGTAAAGTGTACTTATTTGTCAGTCCAATTTATCTACTGTAAGCTACTTCAGTATTTCGATAGAGAATGTCAGATCCTGTTACACATGAATAATCGTTTACTGAGACTCTCAATTCTTCCGATCTGTAAGCCTTTGCCATTTTCAATTTTGTCGGATATAATAGATACATTATCCAGAGGAACGTGGAAAGTCCCACCTTGCTACAATAGCTCACGCCTACATACATTACAACTATCGTTCTACATCTTTAGAGACCGTATATAAGTCACCTCGCAAGTCAAATCGTGCGTATTCGCATCCTCTCATTCCCAGAATTCTGCTTCAAAATAGGTGTTCCTTTTTACAAACACATAATGAATAAGCAGCAAAGAAAGGAGTGAACAAAGAGTTAAGGCCAAGAAAACCTCTCTGATCCTCTCTAGTCATGTTTTTTCCTCTGCTGTTTTATTCTTCTATTTACACTTATTTGGGTGTGGTCGTTGTTGAGGTACCTTTTTTAAATACGAATACTGCTAATTTGGGGGCCTAAGGGTAAGGGGTGCAGTTAAGGACTTCGTTTATTGTACACTCAACAGGTGTCCGTTTGATACATTAACGAAAAAGAATGAATGCCAGTCTTAATAAGGACGGTGTATGATGGTTTATCCTAGTAGCTTTAAACAAATCAGCATTCCCCCAAAATCACATCGGAAGTCGAAAACGTGACGAGGCACTTAAGGAATGTCTACGCAGGAAGCTGAATGACCTGAGTACACTATTGGTACAGTGTATTTAAAAACATTCACTACCCAAATAAAGTTCGATACGTAATCAAGATGTAATTCACGGTAGCTTCTAAGATGAATATGCGTCTCAAACCTTTGTTTGTTTCTCAAACGAGGACTAGTCAGTCCGAGACAACGAAGAATGATGATCATAACTCTGGGACACAACTGACCCTACAAGAGACTGTGACGTTGTTATTAACGTCGTAAAGGAGGGAAATCTGACCTCGCATGCACTTTGGTGAAGCTAATCACCTGGATTACCCTGTCCCTGGGAGGTCTAAGTGATACTCACTCTCAAATTACATATTGAACGTTCATTCAGAACGCTTATCCAGAGTTCAGCTGTACCGTGAGAATGATTTCTAAATCCCAACTTATCTCTAATAATTATTTGGTTCCCATCGTTGTTCAAACCACAAAATGACATAAATCTTACTTAACTCAGACGAAATCCGGAAAGCGTACTCTATTACATGAAGGAAAACTCACCTTTTTGAATATAAGCCCTTTGAGCGAGGCCTTCATTCGCATCCCAATTACATAAAGTTTGAAACTGCTGTGATGCACGGCGACACTTTTCATCACTACAACCAACAGCATTAGCAGGGCACAGCAGGCAAGCAGGGCTTGCTCTGGGGTGCTAGACACGAGTGTGGAAATGAAAACTCCCAAAAAAAAGGGCTGAAGAAATCGCCCCACCGAGTCCAGAAACCCAGCAAAACCAATTATACAGAGTTCTTTGCGTGACAACACTTTCATGGCTGTTTTCCATAACCGTGGGTCTTTGTCGTTTTTAAGATCTTTCGTCCATTGTGATTGCAGTTGTTCTGTCAATAGACAAGTTTTGTCTTCGTCGTGCAGCGGCCAAAAGTCTGACTGTTGCAGAGGGCGCTTGTTCCCCGTTTTGAATAAATCGTTCGTCCACCAAAACAAAAGAAACGAAATCCAGTTGGCTTTGCTCTGGGGGTGTTGAGGAACCTCATTATTGCTGGCTTCCCTGTCCATTAGTCTTAAAATGAAAGCAAAATTAGTTGTGAGTAAACAAAGCAAAATTGCATATTCATTTGAAAAGGATTTGTTTAGTTTATATGCAACAGGTAAAGTTTATCCCGTTGGGCTAGGGTGTGCTTTGATGACTTCAGACAGAATCTATAATTTTTCGCTAGCACGTTGAGACATTTCGTTTGACATGAACGATGATTGCTTTCTTAGACAACAGAATGACGGCGTTTAAAGAACAAACTCGATAACGTGTATGGTACAATTGAAAAAAAAAAACACACAACCGATTTACCTCTTTCCCAGTTTGAGGCCAAAAAACACTTGATCCGTCATTATCAATAAATACAAAGCGAACAAGAGAAGAGACGTATATCAACTTATTGTAGTTGAAGGATCGACTTAACATCTGAAAATGACATCTAATACTTTCACTGCCATATAAAAAAAATAAACGAAGTTGACCTCAGCGATTCATTTACCAAAGGTGCGAATTGTCAAGTGCAGATGTAAATAGAGGTCGGGCGAAATTTGTGTAAATTGTTTGCGGATGTGACGTGCATGTGAGTATCCTGCTAACAGAGTTTGTCGGCGCACGTCTGGGCAACGACAAGTGGAAAGATACGTTTATTTGATAAATATAGAAAAAAAAAACTTTTGATCCTAAGATGATCAGCACATTTTATCCTCGCCGAACATAATCTAATGTAAACCAAACACTCTAGCGTCAGTTTCGTAAACAATAGTACTATAAAGGAGTGGGTACGATGGAGAAAAAGGATGACTTTTCCGATTTTGTGGGAGAAAAATCGAAAATACGAGAATAGTTGATTTCAGTCTTATACATAAAAAGAATTAAAGACCGGAGCGAAATATTTGTTTGAGACAAACTTTATCGACCTCCAACTAAATAACGTCGACAGAAGATAAACGACGGTTTGGGCCGGCGGACACCTCTTTATAACGCAAACTGTTCCGTATATAAAAAGAGCCACAGTAGAAGGTTTCCGCATGAGATTTATCAACATTATCATAGTGTTGATTACTGATTGTTCTGGTTGGCCTTGATTTTTTTTAAGTCAGCTCATGATTTTGTGGTGGTCTGGATTTCGAAGGCCTGGATTGTCCGTACTGCATTCACAACTTCAGTGAAAGGAAAGGTTTGCGTTTGTTGGTGTACGCCTTGCCACGCGATAAAACCGCGCTCTTATTGAGCCTTACGGTATTCGCCCCCCCAGGCAAGTTGTCGATCCCATGCCTGAGATGGCATCATAAGTACAAGTCAAGAAAGAAGACACTCGGGGACTTGTAAAACTTATTCAAAGTAGACAGACTGCAAATTATATTAGTTGCTAAAAAATATATATCTACGTGTCGCAACTGTTATATAAGACTAAAAATTATTGCGCGATCACGTTTTGATGTCCTATACGTGGTGATGACCGAAGGGTATAATGTCAATAAAGGAAGACAAATAGAGGAACAAGCCAATACTAATCACAAACAATAAGGATGCCTTAAATTTAGCACAGATGACGCACGAGTTTTTCTTGACACTGACGGGTGACATGTAGGGTTTACAGAAGGCGTTAACTTGGATCATAGTTGATCAATTCTTGTTTTCTCCTTCAAGTATCACTTTTTTTTCCAGTACACCAGATCATTGCCTGCGTCGCAGACGCTCTAAACCTTCGGACTATACAAATGGTTTAGACGAGTACGTGGGTCGGCTGCAATGCAGGCTAACCAGATCACAATAATAATAATAATAATAATAATAATAATAATAATAACTATGGTTAATGTGATTGCCAAAATGTTTTCAGATCCAATGGTTACCTTAATTAAAATAATCCGTGATGGAATTGGAAGAACAGGTAAACCAGTTCTGTCGCTTGATGACGAACAAGAAGCTCTGTATCGATGGTGTTCATCAGTAGGCTTGTCTCGGGTGCATTAACTTTCTTTACCTTTTCGGAAAACCAGTTTTATCAGTTTTTGACCTTTAAGAACTCTCAACGTTTTGTCGGGGTTTACAGAAATGTAAATTTAATGACGGCTGCTAGGCTTTGATAAATTGTCGGCAAGCATAAGTTTTGGCATCATTCGTCATTACGAGCATAACTTTCATCTATTTTCCAAAAAAACACTGCTAGGATGATTTGGGACCTGGATCCAACAGGACTTTCCACAGGAGTCATTCTTTGAGTTTTTAGAGGAACCCATCCAGGCTCCTGCTTTTTATAGCTGTCAGTCATGAGATTTTTGTCTCAGTGGCTCACCTTTCTACATTTATTTATCACTGCCAATTCCGAGAAAATACTTTGAAAGACAGTGAAAGTCAGGGAACGTGCACTCGTAAATATGCAGACGTTTCTTGAATGTAAATAAGGTAAATGTGTTTGCCATTTACATTTTTGTTGCATATAGTTATATTGAGGTGTTTTATACCAAATTTTCAGTAACAAGTAAAAGCATAGTTAATGTATTTTGTTTTCGCTAAAATAACTAGAATAATCACTGGCCTAATTTTTGAAATATATGAGCACTGCTAGTAACATATGCTACTTTTGCGAACAAAATATCAAAGCCTATTAAAATTTTCTAATTAAAAAGATCAATTCAGTTTTCCCACTTTGGAGGCTTGGTCCTCGTTTTGGCATGTTTCTTGTTTTTCTGGCATCATCTATGCTTTTAGCAGGAAGTGATGTAAAAGGAAGCCTTTGTATCAACAAGGAAATAACCGATTATTCTGGCGACATGTGCGGCCAACTCCATCCTTGAATCAGGTGTTTTAAATAGGTGTTTTAAATCTACTTCCTTCAATCAAACTTCTTAAGAATCCATTTTATAATAAATTCATGAGATATCATTCTATGGATAGGATATGATAGAATAGTTTGCCCATTGATTACATGAAAATTAATGACCCTCTTTAGTTTTTTAATCCTTCATAACCACACATTATTTCGGTTTCGATGCTTTGACAAAGTGGCGTCTTCAATTCCTCGCACGTTTTTTTAAAACACGCTTTTAAAGTAAAGTGAAAATGTACCCAAGGCACAGGCTAACTACCAAGTACTGAACAATAAGAATGGTGACATTTCCTTTTTTAAGTACTTTCAATGATTTTCGCCCGTTGCCTCACTTATTTGACGGTGGTCAAGCTCTCTTTTCAATTCTCAGCCCCTTTGGAAAGGCCGATATTACAGTTGAGTGTATTATGTCATGAAATCCAGCGATTGGTGGTCAAACTCCCCGTCAAATCCAGGCCCTTCTTCAGGATGGCCGATATCTCTTTTGTGTGTTTTTCAATGACTGTCATGACATTCAGTGATAGAAAAAATTATCTTTAAGTTAAAATATTTTGACAATTGGTATTTTGAGTAATTCCTACAACAAAGAAAAACCTTTTGCTCTCTTCCTTTTGTAATGTTGTTTTAGCCATGTAACTTTGCAACCAAATCTCAACATTGCACGGGGAACTATAAGGGAAGTGCATGGGTGTTTCAAGAATTTTTGACAAAGATTATCAAATATAATTAATTCCTAAAGACAAATGCCACCCCCAATCAGTTAGTCACAGTCAGCGCCAAGTCCTTATAAGACTATCCATCGAAATATTTCATATAACTAATCCATTCTCTTTTCTTTTCCCTCTAATGGATCCAAACGGTAAGCTGCCGCAACTGAAATTTTAAAACCATCAGCCTGTTCTGCCATCCATCAAAAGTTATCTGAACCTCACCTGGCAGACAGGTGACACGGGAAAGTGCATGAATGAACGGATTAAGGAATAAGACATCGACGATTTCAGACTTCAGCCATTTCCTACTGACGCAATTAAGTCTGAGACTAGGCTCGTTTACCATTCGCTGTTCGGAAAAATTAGCCCGGACTCATCAGGAACAATGTCCGGACTTGGGAGAGAGGCGGAAATCGTGCCTACTTTGGTTTAGTAAAGCGAAGAGACTGCGAACGACCTCGGACGTATGTGAATAAGGCTAACTTTGGTTCGAGGTTAAATAAATTGAGGAGGGCCTCACTTTAACCTCCGCAGGGTAAAAGAAGCTATTCATATAAGACATCGCCCTGACAACATCAGTCGGTGGAGTTCAGAAGCCTGGGTGCTTACGTACGTGAGACGTCGAGATAGCAGCTGATCAGTATACCACAACGGACCTCTGAGGGATTTAAAAACTGGTAAAAGCTCACACATTCATCAAACATAAGTGAGTAAGGGACGGACCATTAGAAAACTTATGGGGGGAGGGGGCGAAGTACCAAAAAAATATTCCCGCAAGGGAAAATCAAATGAAAAAAAAATTCATGCACGCCAATTAACCCTATAAAATATTCATGCTATGGCCTTAAAAAAATTCATACAAGGAATTTGGAAAAAAATTCCTGCGGCTCGAAAATACCCCACCCCCCCCCCCCCAACTTTTCTAATGGTCCGTCCCTCTAGTCATGACCAGTCACAAGCAACCATTGTGCTTCTAATAGTCCCTCCAGTAAATCAACACCAACGCCTGATGACGACCAGCTGTACGTGACTAAACTGGTCGCGACAACTACACGAACCCTTCATCATTATAACACTTCCATTCCAAGCATAAAAATGGCAAGTGATCAGCTTCACATTAATTGCATTTATAACGAAGTGTGAGCTGGGAATAAGGAAAAACAGAAACTGACAGCCTACTTATAGTTGAGACTGTATTGAGCCTTGCTGTCAGTTCTTTAAGCGGATTCTCTTAACGTTTTTCTATATTGACGCCACAACACGACCAAAAAAATCCCAAATAATACCCATAAAGGTATTAGGCAGTTTTTGTATCGGTGAATTAGCGCTATAAAGTACCTCTGTTCAGTAACTGCTGCAATATATTAAGTAATAAATGTTTATCGCCTTATCTTATTTACAATAACCTATTTCAAATAACAGGATCATTGACTTGATCTTATATTCTTTTTGGCCAGTCGGTGCAGGAACCCGCTTTAGTCTACTTAGAGCTTGCGGCCTTGTAAGAAAACGCGACTAGATAATGTTTACTTACTTTCCTGAGGGATCGTCTCTCGTCCATAGCGATTTTATCCTTATGCAACACTGATTAATAAAGTCCATACTTTACTCCTTTTCCTTGACAACTAGCCTATTAATCATTACGCTAAAAGATGCATCGTTTCACAATTATCAGTGTAAAAGGTAAAACCCTCTGGCAAATTGCCTCATATGCGTGCCTTTTGAAGTCAACAGACTGAAACACGTTTAAGTCTGGAATCTAAATAAAAAAGCCATTCCTTAATTTTTTATTTATTAAGAGGGTGGTGGAATGTCCGGTGAGCTATCCGATATTCGATAGATCGCTCAGTTACAAAGGTCTCTAACCCGGGGAGATATTTCTCGAAAGTCCCAATAATTTTTCGGGACCGGATGATTAACCATCGCTTTTCGTTTTTTCCCTGGGCCGCGGATGACGGTTACGTCATTATGAACAATGACCTTAATTGGTATCAATCATACTTTTGATAAAAACATTACGGGACATTGCTCGTGTCTCCCTTCGTGTACAGAAAAGAAGAAAACATGAGGAAACGAAAGGGAAAAACGCCAAGGCTCTAGTCTTTTGAAGACTTTCAGATGTGGATTGTAAATCCTGTAATATTCCGTGCGTTCAGTTTTGAAGTACATAACAATAAGGAAGGATATTCTAAAAGATTTCGAGGGCCACTCTGGCTGAGTGGTCACTTTTTATTGTTGTTTTTCAAGTTGTTCAATTTACATGGACACAGTCACAGAAACTTCCAGAAGTCAAGATAAGTCAACAATCAGTTCAACCAAGAGAATGGTCGATGAATTATCATAAAAACAGAGGTATGAGCTCCAGGAGGACGCTGTTGCCTGTAATTAACCTCTAATTACTCAGTTAGCCATGGATGGATGACGAAAAAGATATAAGATGATAATAAACTGATAGTCCATGCAATATTGCCCAAGGGTAGATACGTGGTTATATTTTAGGCTTGGCGGTTTATTAGCATTCTTTATGACTACTTGTCAGCACTTAAAGACTTATTTTCACCGCAGTTTTCGTTGATCGCCCACTTAAAGGCAATATCGGAAATACAGAAACGAAAGCAGAAACAAACATAGAATGTTACGATAAGTAAATATGAAGCGTCTAGCAATCAAAGAAAAACTCTTACAAGAATATGATATAATCGGTATGTGGGAGTGAAAAAGTCATTTTAACTCTGTAGAACGTCTGTAGAGAAGAATTTTCATAGAAATGAATTGCATGTTCCTCACAAGATAATGATATAGTCGATCATGAGAAAGCGATTGAGTCGGCCGTGGTAAAATTGTCAGGCCAAAAGAGAAAAAATGGCAACAGCCTGAACCGTAATTTCTTGTAATGATGCTCTTTACTTTGATATCACAAGAAGTTCGTTTAATTTCCACTTTATCTGCGGAACTGAGAAGTTTAAAAAAGTGTCAGACTGTTCAAAATAAAAACGGACGGGCATCATTTTCTTGTACGGCTGCTTCCTGTGCTGCAAGCTGCTTCAGTACTTAGTGGTTCTCTTATAAATTTAAGCGAGAATTAGCAATCAAAGCTTTTCCTGTTTCTTACTGTTTATGACTGAGCCGACTTAACTGATCACTAATACTTCGAACGTGTGAATGTAATGCTTGTGCCTGCCCTTACAAACTTCTACAACCACGGAATTTAACATCGTACCATTTTTTTAATATTGTAAAAAAGACAATACCTGGAGACAACACGCAATTTTTCAACCATCAGTTAACGCTGGACCAGCTGAGTTAAGCGTAAAAAACTAACTGGATAGTAGTGATAAAACTAACTGGATAGTAGTGATAACGTCCTGTTGCACGATTTGCTTCAGTATAGCTTATTTTGCTTCCGTCTTAAATATTTCGTTTCCTGGGGATTATTCTGACATACACTGTATAGCAGTTTGTCTTTATCTAACAATAAATTGAATTGAAAAAATATACCACTAATTGTACGAAACTATTCAACTGTACTTCTTCAAGAAGAAAAAATTTCTAGATTCTTCGAAATGAAGGCTCAAATTTTTAATTGAAACGTTAATCCTTCTTAAAGAATGAAAGATAAATAATGTTACAGTTACCTATCCAATGTGAAGCCTTCCATGTTGAACTTTTATGCGATGGATCAGTCAGTTGTCCTTCGATTTAGTGCAATTTGAATTGTTTGAGACCTATTTGGTAACTTTTGTTGCTAATTGAATAACCACCAGCACAACACACGGTCACTGAGTCTTTTGTTTTCACTGCATAATTGATCATTGGGAGGAACAAAAAGAGATGAATAACTTTATAAAGTGCCTGTCACGAGGATTGATTTCTTATCGTCCGTCCAGCCTATACGCACGCCATTTAAGAGAACTTTTTTCGCACGTGTGTGCGAAATCTCTGATAAGTGATTGATTCTAAATGGGGCATAACAAACGTCTGTTTTCCTGTGGTTCTCCTTATATTTTTTTTCCGGTATCCTTCAAAACCGTGCAAAACTTGGAGTTTTCGTTATGTTACGGAACTTGAGCACCCTTAAGAATGAAAAAGATTTAAAAAGAGAAGCTAATTAAGGACATTTGTGGGAAGACCTTGGTTTTAAAAACCACGAAAGCACTACCCGGTTACGTTTTGCGGCACATGCCTTTAAAACATAACTTAGAATATAACGTTGGATGTAACAGCAGAAAAAGACAAACAAACACGCAAACAATGTGATAGTGATGCTATATTCAAGCAAAGACGTTTCGTGATATTTTTCTGATTACCACACTACAGGTGCAATACACTTATACACAAGGGGTCATCCCTTGCTCCAAGGTGATCAACAAGTATTTTCTCCTTTCATTAACATGGTTATATCAAGTAGACAGGTCAAGAGAATGACGATTTCCATCGTCAATGCAATATTGCGTGTCTCAAAAAGCTAACAAGACCTAAGACATTTAAAATATGTTTTACTGATCACGAAATGTTAGCTTTGAAGACACAACAACAATATTACTCTTTAAACAAACGTATCTACAATGACTCAGTCGCTTAGCAGACGCTCTGGACATTCTGTTGAAAAAGGTCGTTTAGGGTGTTAAACGGTAATGGGAAACGAAAACAATCCAACATTTTTTGGCCAGTTATGTATTTTTAGTTTAGCTGTCATCAAAAGCCGACAAACTTTTTTTAACATTCTTTTTCGAGAATCTGTCCACAAACGTCATCCAACAGACGGTTTCGCACTTCCCGCTGCTAGTCCGGTATTGATACAGGGTTACAATACTAAACCAGAAAAGTTAACATTAAACAAACTTGCGTACTCAGAGGTAATACTCGTGTATTAAAAATTTAATTTTCTGACGTTGAAACTGCGATTATGTAATTATGGGGCCGTATGCCCTCCTTTTTAGCCGAAGGGCTTTTGCCGTTTGCCGGTTTGTTCCCATTGAGTCGGTAAGCTGCCTAAATTTGATAAATTGGCTTATCTTCTCTTCATACCAGTTTAATAGTTCTTTGAAAAAAGCGGTAATGCAATAATACAATCATGTATTAAATTCCATTGTTCATACTTTGCGTTCTGACAAATTCTGTATTTCCTTTCGTTACCAATTCTTTCGTTTAAGGTTTCAGAAGCAAGGGACCTGTTTTCTTTAACGCAACATGATGTCAGAGTTCTTTTATGTAGTTAATTTCAAGAGAAACCAAATTTTAAGAAAACTGGAGAAGAGAGGAAAGAGATTAGTTATTTTGTATACCTCTTACAAAAAGAGAGCCTTTGCGAAAAAAATAAAACTATTTTTAGTTGAATCAGCATGGCAAGAAACCATTTTTTTCTGCATAAATAAACTAAATAACTCCCTGCTCTGAGTTCTTTCTCAGTTCTTCTTTGACTCAGTGAACTGCATTCCAATGCGGTTTGATCTCATGACAGAACTTTTGATAACGATATTGCCAAGATGATCATCTGTTAACAACTTTGATAGTTTGGCGATTTAAGTACTTTATATCCATTGAATAGAAGGTGAGCGCGTGCCGTGATGTAATTGTGGAAAATGTCTCCCATCAAGTCTGCTTGCTGCATGCAATCAGACAGATTTATAAGCGTATCCACATGGCCATATAGTTGAAAATTTTTGCGATTTTTTACTCCCTTTTACATTTTAAATCTCGCCATCTCGTTATTAATTGGGGGTAGAAACTGAATAAATTGCACAAATTCCGCCACGTACCGTTTATCATTGCACATTTTCCAAGGTCACTTTTGCCGGATGTTTTATTTCTCCCCCAAAACCTCTAATTTACCCCCTACAAACATCGGCATTTAATAGAAAGGTGTTTGATGTACTCCTATAACTGCACTATCACTTTTTGTAATCTACTACAATTTAAATATTTTCAAGTTTCTTTTATTTGATTAGAGACATCGTTTTAATGCTGACGTGCTCAAGTTAACTCCACTGTGAGTTAAATGTATTCTTGAAATATGTGAAACGATATATTTCCGACCTATTTTTTGTCTTTTCCGAAGGTATCTTTAAAATGCCGCAAGACTCCGATAATAAGATCCGGGGCTTCAGTTTTTCATAGACCTTTCTCAAGGGGTTCAGTACGAACCATAGAATCCGAAAATGTCTTTCAATTTACTTTCAAGTGAAAGACTCAATATTATTATTCGCTCATTAAGAAGAAATTTTTCGACACAAATTACCCTCCAATTCGGCAAGCCCTACTGATTTTGCAAGGCATATTTACCTCCTATATGCCTCTGAGCCCCGCTTTTACAATTCTGATCGAAGCAACGACTTGTTTCCGGCTTGACAAATAGCAAGCTTCAACCCTGGGCACTGAAAACAGACGAAGAATTAAGGCCTATCTCTCCAGAATCAAGCCAGGATAAGATGGGAAAGTGGTGAGTTTCGGCCTTTGCGCGACTCATCCATGATTTCGGGGGGAAAGAGTTTGCTTTTCAATTTTATGTCCAAGACTGTAGGAAGGTCTAACGATTGGAAAGTATTCCTTTGTCTTTGAGGACTCAAATAAAAGCCCTTGGACGATACTATCCCCGCCTTCTTCAGTGCTGGGCTGTAAGCCCCCAAGGGGCATTTAAGGGAAGTTTTAGTAGAGGTCTACCGCCAAGAAAAAACGAAATACTTCGTTAATGACTTATATTTAACACCTCCTTAATTTCTTCGCTACCACTGGGAGTGAACCCTTGCGTATCCTTACATGAAGCTATAAATCAACTTCGCCCCACAAGTAGTCCCTTAAGCAGCCGTAGCTTTCTTTGTGTCGTCACGAAACGCTCCCCACAAACGGCCGTTTAACACCGCAAAGAACGCACAGCTGCGTTCTTCACATTGCTTTAAATTAAGGGTGTCGAGGACTCACTTCAAATTGCTCTACATTTACCTTCGGGACAGTAAGAAAAATCATCTGTACAAGATATTCATGAGGAACGGTTTGCGATGTTTTCTAAACGTCAACTTCTCTTAAATGCGTGCTAAAGATTCCAGGTTTTTTGTTCTTAATCAATTTATTTATTTTCAATAAAATATTCTCACCTTTCATACTGTAGCTTAACCCTACCACTATGAAATCTGCAGACGAAATCCTATGGTGCTGCCATTCAAACAAAACCTCTTTGGTCAATTTTGTGTAGTGGTACTCGGGATTTACAAACAGAAATTTGACCTTTTTGAGGGAATCTTGAGGTGAAAGAATTATTAAAACTACAGTAGTCTGTTCACAGCATCTCTATTTTCTCTGGAAGGAATGCGACATAAAACAAGCGAAACGCGCCCGCACTTGGTCGTGTTTTGTTGGCTTCTTTAGTGTTGATGCTCCACTTATGCCGGGCTTTTCATAGTCTACTAATCTATCTGTAAATCTCACGAAACTCCCCGCTTTGTTGTGAAGGGAAAATTACAGATTCCGCAATTGTATGCGAGTCCTTAGATTTTCAGTATACTTATAACTCATATTTGTGGTGAGGGTAGCTTGGACTCCACCAGTTGATGACCTTGAGATCATATGCTGGGTCTAAGACAACAATTGTTCCCTCCTCCTTTCTGTACCTTCCGTCAGTCCGCGGCGAGTGAAATGTTAACTTGACTGTGGTATGCTTCATATCACGGCTCACACCAACTGAGGCTCTAGTTAACACATGTCCTTGAATGGGAGACACCGGCAGAAAGTTGACGCAGTTTACCTGCAGAATGCAGTTATGTTCTTCAGGATTATGACGTACATCATCGACTTGATCCAACCAATTAGAAGAGAGAGACATGTACCCTGGCTTTCGTTTTCCACCGCCGTATTTCCTGGAAAACTTGAAATAAAACACCCAGACTTTCCTAGTTTGTTTTTTACACATCACCTGCTTGTACCACATGGAAATACACAGCTGTGACTCAAGTTCACTGGGATCTGTTACAATACATGTATTTGAGAGCAATTGAGTTCTGAATAAACCATAGCCATGATATAAAGCTCGTATGATCCTTGCACGTAGACCAGGACGGCAATCTATTCTGTGAGGTTGAAGCCTTTCAGGAAGTTTCATTGGCTGGCTAATATGCCGTTTGTAGATTCTCAGCCAAAAGTTTCTCATATTTGTCGCATCTCTCGCTCCTTTGCAGATCAATGCAAAGTTCTGAACTTGTTCAGGTCGAATGTACTGAGCTAACAAACACCACACATCAAGTGGGTATGTAAATCCACACTGATTTTGATCTGGGTTCTCTTTCTTTGGGATTTTCTTTGATCCTTTTCGTCTTCCCTTGACTAGCCTTTCTTTTTCATCTTCCTCTTCTTCTGATGGTAAATCAAAGTCAGTTCTTTCGTACCATGGAACTAGATTCTCCTTTTGAGCTTCAATGACTAAAGCAGCTTCAAAGAAAAAAGAACAAACACTTATAATCAGTTCATGTGGCTAGGTAACATGACAATCACCTAAAGAGCCCCTATTTTGGTTATCATGTGGCACTACTCTTAACAATAATTGTGCAATGCAATCCATTTACAGTGTATGGAGCATCTGAATCTGATCTTTTTTTATACAGAAATTTTTTTAAAAAGTTGTCATAAGCGCTGTTTTATTTCTTACCCTGTTTCAATTGAGGATCTCTTGGAGAGGCAAGACTGTGGAATTTTTTAGAAAGCAACCTCAGTTGATAATCATCCACTCACTCCATACAATTCTTCAAAAAAGTCTGTTCTTACAATCTCCATAAAAAACAATGTGCCCATCCTAAAATTAATACTGAGTATTTCATATCTGCCTTTGTAAATAGATTAATATTTAAACACAACCTTGATACAGAATAGTTACTTGTAGGATTTAATGATTAGTTTATTTATTTTATAATATATTATTATTGACACTTTGTAACATAACGTAGGTATGTACATTTATCTTATGTGAAATCTTATCTTTTGTTGAATTATCATTATCAATGAGAGAGTTCAAAGTACAGTTGCCTATTAAACAACACTTAATCTACATCATTTTACATGTCTTCTCCTCCTCTCCTCCAAGGTGATGACACCATCTTGGATTGACAAAAATCACCCATGCACTACCGATTCAGATACCTAAATAAGTGGTTGATCTTTGTTCACTTGACACTGTTACAACTGGGGTAAACTTGAGTTGGGACAACTCATTCCATTACGACTACTTCTGGTGGCACCATGTTAACAATATGTACATAGCCAGGAGAGGTGAACAAATGCCAGAGTGATAGTCTTAAAGTTTTTAACCCTTCACAAGTCCCAATATCCACATACAAATTCTCCAAACTGATCTCTATATATTTTCTTAAAGAATGAGTTAGAGAATTTGATAAAAGATTGAAGCATTTTCTCTTAGGTAATAATTTTATTAATTCTCATAACCTAATCTCTTGACGATGTATGGATATCATAAAGAAGAAAATCGAAGTTGGTCACTATTGGGACTTAAAGGGTTAATATATATGTACCTAAAAACTACCCTGCAAGCAGATGTTTCTTTCTGGGATAGTTTTTAGGATTTACAAAGTCGTTTGCATTGTTGAAACCTCTGTTCGTAGGGTACAGCTGTACCTAAGTCAACATTATTCTCAAACCTGCGCTCATATTTGAAAATCCTCTTGATGCCCTTTTAAGTGCCCCTTTGGCATCTTTGGCATTTGCAAAGTCTTCAATAGCAAGATCTGCAATAATAAGCATTCAATACTTTCAATGTCAGTAAAGAACATACATTTTAGACACTGGCACCCAGCAAAGCAAAGCAGCAAAAACAAACTGATCGTTGATAAGCAAATAGTGTGTGACCAGAGCCTTTATCCACTTTTGTTTTCTAGCAGGCTTGTTTTGGAGGCTTTGACATGTGCAGGATACAGCCTTAAAAGCCTCCATGAAACCAAACCTGAGCTACATCACCAAAGTATATAATGTACATGTACAAGGTATTTTCCAAAGAACCTTGTGACCTCTTCACATCTATACAGCAAACATGTACAACACTATGCTCTGTGAACCAGAACGATCTGCTGGGTTTAGCAATAGCACAGTGAAAGTCACAGCTTACATAGAAATGCTGTATTAGAGAAGCATTTAAAAAATAAGTAAAATTGTCGACTGTTCTAAGAGAATATAAGGGGCAAATAACATGTAATGATGCATTCTAAATTGATATTCATTTTATTGAGCTATTTTGAAAAAATAGCTCATATGTCAGTGGTGTAAGCGTATGTATCTTTGTGGCTTTGTATCTTTGTGGCTTTGTATCTTTGTGGCTTTGTATGTTGGGATGTTTGTTGCAAGAGCCAGTAAGGTTGAAGGTACTATGAGTTGATGCTTAAAAACCAATGAGATCTTGGCATCTGTTTAAACATGGCATTGGTAAAGGTCGAGCAAGGGCACTTTGAGACCGCCATCTTGATCCTTCACAATTTTTTCGTCTTTTATTACGGGTACAGGTGTTTGGAAGCATTACATAAAATATCTTCATGATTCAAACGCTGTAAACAGTGATGCAGCTGTTTAAGGATTCATATTTAAGTGTGGATGCTGCTTCGAGGCATTTCTGACCTAATTCGGGTATCGGTACAACGCACGTCAGTATGAGTTCTGTTTCGCCTGCTACAACTGGGTAGAGTATAAAAGATCATATATTTTCAAATCTCTTCCAATGAAGCAATAATTGATATTTAGATATAGACTTTAATTCGAAAGTATGCGCCCTATAAAGAGTGGTTTTAGAAGTTTAAAAGGCAGCTTATTTTTTGAAAGCTGTATCGAGTATTGTTAATCCTGTAAACAAGCTTTAAAAATATTATTCTCTCGCTTACAAAGTTCAACCGACCTTTTTCGTTCTATTTAGTAAAGATGCGTAACTTAAGTGGAAACGGTTGCGTTAGGGAATAAAATTGGAGGAAGCTAGTCGACACAATAATTAGATACTGTTATATTGAGTAGAGTAACATGATATAAGTAGAAATATATTTCGGCAGTTTGATAATTTTCTTGGAAGTTAATAAATGTTAGGCTATCAACCTTGACGTTGCATGAAACATAATTTAATTGCAGATGTTGTAATAAAGCCGAGGTAATTTCTTAAAATCGTTTGAGAAAATTTTGTAGTAAAACAATTTGCCTCTTTTTTACGTACGAATTGTTAAAGGGCCAAAGACCAACATCTTCACATGCAAATTGCATGCATGAGTTATTTTTATAATTCTGTTTACTAGACTACTGTGTGATAACTCGAATTCCCTCACGTACGAACGACGAAAGGGGGCAAAGTCCAACACTTTCACGTGCCAGCTGTGTGACTGTACATCTCACGCAGATTGGCTTTTCCCAATAATAATAGTAACTTGGAGGTATGAAGACCTGTTTCGTTTAGTAACCAATGCCTTAAAAAAGGCTCTTGTCGTTTAAGAAGCAATGGCTTTTAAAACATGACGAAATAAGTTGTCGGAGTTTAAGACTGTTTCACAAATGTTAATAAATGTTAGGTTATTAACCTTGACGTTGCATGAAACATAATTTAATTGCAGATGCTATAATGAAGCCGAGGTGATTTCTTAAAATCGTTTGAGAAAATTTTGTAGTAAAGAATTTGCCTTTTTTAACATACAAATTGTAAAAGGGCGAAAGACCAACATCTTCACGTGTAAATTGTGTGCGTGAGTTATTTTTATAGTTCAGTTTACTAGTTTACTGTGTGATAACTCGAATTCCCTCACGTACGAACGACGAAAGGGGGCAAAGTCCAACACTTTCACGTGCCAGCTGTGTGACTGTACATCTCATGCAGATTGGCTTTTCACGATGTTAAATAGTAACTTGGACGTATGAAGACCTGTTTCGTTTTGTAACCAATGCCTTAAAAAAGGCTCTTGTCTTTTGAGAAGCAATAGCTTTTAAGACATGAACAAATAAGTTGTCGGAGTTAAAGACTGTTTCACTGAGTAGAATCGCACGTGAAAACCTCGTGAATTATGATGATGCAACCATCTACCACAATGATAAAAATCCTGGTATTTCGTAACTATTCAGTATTCGATGAGTCACATTTTGGCTTAAGAAACTCCGAGGAAACCTTAGAGTTTTCCTTCTAATTAACGTTTGGTGAGTAGAAATTTATTTCACTTTAATGATTTGTTTAACTTGCATCAGATGTAACAGGGAAAGACAGAGGAAAGTGAATATATAGCTTGAGGATCGACTCAGTTGAGCGTTTCGCGTTTTCATTTATGTACGGCAATACGCAATTTCGTACAAAAACCCAATCTACATTTAGGATGAAAGAGGTAGATTCATCACTCTTGGTAAGGCTACACCGACGCATTAAAGTTACACTGAAGCATTCAAAATAGCTCATGCACGTTTAACGTGCCTATGTTTAAACTGTGTAGGTGGTGCTTATGGCTGACAAGAAAAAGTCTGGTGTCCACCTTGGCTATCTAATCCTACGTAGAGGACAGGACACAAGGGAGGATGTAGTTAACTAAGGCCCAGTTTGAATGTCAAACTTTTCATGTAACAAACTTAAAAGCTATTTGGGTTGACCAAAATGATGTAAGTTCAATGGTTGATTCAGATATTGAACTTAATTTGCTGTTCTCAATTCATTTTTATGATTTACAATGGCCTAAAATGTTTACCAGTGAAAATAAATTACCGGTACAGTAATTTCTGTATTAGGTTCAGCACATGAAAAGTTCGACGATTGAAACCAAGTCGCTCCTCAGTCGAAATTCCCATATCAGGAGATAAGCACTCAACCCAAATTAGAAAAGTCGGACTTAATTGATTCAAACGTCGATCTTTGCATGTACTTGATGGAAGGAATTAGGTTCGGTAAATGAAAAAATCGACGTTTGAAATGGGCCTGATCTATGTTGTGGCTGAAAGTTTAATCAGGGTGTGGTTCCCTGACATGTTCGAATTAAAGCCTTTACAAACCGTTGCTAGAAGGAGAAAACTAACATTTCATGCTGTAAAATGTACTTACAGTTCATCTTTAATGATCTGAAATTTAGCTTAACAGCTAGTTAAGCACAATTACACTGTAACTTTACAGGGAAGTTGTACTCAAAGCGGACGTACGTCGATTCAGTTTAAAACCTTACCTCCGCCAATCACGTCTTTGTCACATAATGCCTTCCGAAGTTTTTCAGAACGTGTTCCTTTACCCCTGTGCTTTCTCCGAGGCATATTTTTTTTTTCAAATGTACAAAATAATAGTTTACGATGGTCCAATAGTCAGCCCTCTCTCCTTTAGCTCGGACACGTTAGCACGTCCGCCATATTTGACTTGGTAGCCGTACCTGCACAAGGCTTAGCGGCTAAGGTGTAGGTCCGCAATACGGTCGACATTGGTGGGACGAGTGTAACGCAGAAGTTAACCTACTTGATATTCGAATGTCTTATGACAGACTTCGAACATACTGGACACCCCAATCGTTTTTGCAACTCAGGTTCATTTGGAAGGGAGAAAGGAGAAGGGTAACTTTCCAGCCTGATTCTCAGTTCAGAAAGTCCGATGTCGCTTCCATGGCTGGGTGCCTAACTGATCCTAAGTGGTTAGGATGGGGCTTCGTTGGGAGCCTTAGCTGGCCGAAAACCGATCTCTGAAAACAGTTCAATGGATAAATATTTAGAAAAATATTCTTTCTTCTGGTGACTTTTACGTCTAAGCCAATACTACTGAAACTGTTTTAAATTCATACAAATAGCAATAACTCCACTTGATATCAATAATTCAATATCGTGAGCTAAAAACTGCATGGTACCTATTTAGAAGAAACGTACATTTTGTTATGAACTTATACATGGATGAAAAGATACAAAGGAAGACGAATCTTTTATCAGAGGGTATCCGTCAATATATTACGGGTTTGGACTGGGTAGATTTGGACTGTAGGAAATGTTCTTTGTCGTAAAAACTAACAGAATATGTTATTTTGCCAAAAAATTTCAACGATGATGTGAGTTATTTCTAAGGTGGATGACTTAAAAGACTGCCTTTACGTTTAGGACTAAGAGATGCGTCAGTTCAACTTAGAGCATAGAGGGGATCCGCAGTTCAGGAACAAATCGTTCACACACATCGAACATCGCGCTGGAGCCTGTTTCAGTTAGCTGTTGACAGAGAGGGTTTGGTGAACCACACCCCAATTCTCACTTCTGAATTCCTTGTCAGTGGATTCCAGTCCACGCTACTACTTATTCACTTCCCCTAAGGTGCGAATTAGTGCCTGTTCATACTGTACCAAAGTGTGGCACAGAACTTATCCGATATGGAACGTTCCACTTGCTCTATCGGCTCTCTCCGTCACAGATATTGCGCCAAAATCACCTCATGATAGGGTTGTAGAAAAGAGATTTTTATTTGAATAATTAAAGCCAGTCTGTAGGCGATATCTATGAAACTTCCCCCCAAATTACCACTTGTTTCCTTTTTTCTTTACATTACTTAAGACAACGTTAACCAACCTTGTTATGTAGGTGGCTACAAGGGGAACGGGGAACAATGGAACAGAGGAACGGGAGAATAAGGGGAACAAGGAGAACAAGAGGAACATGGTAACAAGGGGAATAGGAGAACAGGGGAACAAGGGAAACAAGGAGAAGAGGGGTAACAAGGGAACAATGGTAATAGGGGAACGAGGGGAACAAGGGGAACAGGAAAACAAGGGGAACAAAGGAAATAAGGGGAACAGGGGAACAAGGGGAACAGGAGATCAACGAGAACAGGGGAAAAAGGGGAACAGGGACGAACAAGAACAGGGGAACATGGGGAACAAGGGGAACAGGGAAGAACAAGAACGGGGGGAACAAGGGGGAAAAGGAGAACTAGGGGAACAAGGGGGGACAAGGGAAACAATGGAAATTAGGGGATAAGGGGAACAGTGTGAACGTGGGAACAAGGGGAATATGAGAACAAGTGAAACAGGGGAACAAGGGGAACAGGAGAACAAGGGGAACAGGGAAACGAGAGGAATTAGGGGAAAGGGGGGAACAGGGGAACAAAGGAGCAAGGAGAACAGGGGAAGAAGAGGGAACAGTGGAAGAAGGGGAACAATGTGAAGGTGGGAACAAGGGGAACAGGGAAACAACGGGAGCAAGGGGAACCGGGAAAAAAAGTGGAAAAGGATGAACAAGGGTGAACAGGGGAAGAAGGGGACCAGGAGAACGGGTGAATAAGGGAAACAGGGGAACAAGAGAAACAGGAGGGGAACAAGAGGAACAAGGGAACAGGGGAACAGGGGGAACAGGGGGTAAAGGGGAACAAGGGGAACAAGGGGAATAGGGAAACAAGGGCAACAAGGGGAACCGAGAAAAAAGGGGAACAGGTGGAACAAGTGGTAACAGGGAAACAAGAGGAACAAGAGCACAGGGGGAACAAAGGGGCAACAGGGGAACAGGGGAACAGGAAAACAGCGAACAGGGGAACAAGGGAACAAGGAAACAGGGAACCAAGGAATAAGGAAACAAGGGAACGATCAGTTACGATTTCGCATTCGACCACGATGCTACAAAAATTCCTCAAAACAGGCGATCTTGACACCATCGCCTGATAAATACCACCGAACAGCAAGTGATCAACTAGACGCGATCGATAAAAACTTTCTTGAGTGACTAACGTGAGACAAACGATAAATTAACGAATCCGATCATACTCACTGAAACACAATGAATAATATCTGTCATGCTTAGTTTTCTCTTTCATATAAAATTTCAACTTAAATATCATTTGCACCCCTCGAAACGGTAACTTTTAATCTTATTTATATAGCTTTATTCCTATATAACATTTAAGAGCTCACTGTTCTTTAGATCAGTGGGGGCCCAGTTGTTCGAAGGCCGATTAGCGCTAACCCGGGGTTAAATTTTAACCTGGGATTCTTTGTCTTTTATTCAAAAGCATTTTCCCGGATAATTTTCTCGATTCTTTGTTGAGCATCCAGTCATTAAATTGTAGACCAAAAGAAAAAAGATGAATTTTGTTCTTAGGCTTTCATATCTGAATTGAAATTTCGCACTAACCCTGGGTTATCTTAACCCTGGTTTGAACAACCCGGCCCAGGCATCATGATGTAACAGTGCCCCATGAAAGGGAATCCAGGACATTCTTGGATTCGGGATTCCACGCTGAGGATTCCGGATTCCAGGTACTTGATTCTAGTATTTGTCAGTAGATCTTGGATTGTGGACTCCAATCGTTAGTAAGATTCCGGATTCCTTTAGCTGTATTGTGCATTCCAAAACACAGGATTACAGATTCCACAAGCAAAATTTTCCTGGACTTTGGAATCTGGATTCCATCCATGGGGCGATGTAAGATGTAACACCTTGCAAGTACCGTAGGCTGCGTTCCAGAATCAATTCTCCTAGTAAATGTCGAAGTAATGGTTACGTATAGGCGCTGAATTACGTTATAATCTTCTTTCGTTATTTATATAAGTATATATCTATATAACTATAGTAACAACTAAATCTAATGTAAAGAGGAAGGAAAACAACTTCTCCGTTTAAGTCGACTCCGGGAGTGGACTTCGTGTTTATTACGTAGATTAATTGAAGCTTATTGCTTTTCTCAGGCTGTGGTGTAACTTTTTCTAGAACCAGATAGGAGGATTTCAAGTTCGATCTGCACTGGACATAGTCCTTTGTCGCATTCCTGAGAACAAAGGCACCAGCTCAAGGGATGGGTTGACAAAATACAGAATTGTCCATCCAAGCCTCGACATGAATTTATTGTATGATGACGGGTGTAGAATATGGGCGGGTTTACAAATCACTGAATATCGATCCTTATCTTTTAGCTTCGATCGAGCGTTGGCAAAATGGCTTCTAAAGGAAAAGAGCCTTGAAAATTTAACTGTTTTTTTTTTCGCCGAAAATGGCGAAAATTAAGAAACCGGTCTTTATCAATCACAAAACAGCAATAAAAATATTTTAAAAGTCTTGTTTTTCTATGATAGCTCTTATCCCAAGGACACCAGGAAATCTTAAACGGCACTGAAACATTGATCGTTTTCTACATTGTGCCTGGCAGAATAATGGTGCCTTTGGCACTCCACTTAAACGTACTGCATGGCACTTCTTGTTTGTGGTTTAATCAAGATCCGCAGAGAAATGTTCCACAAGTATTCACTAAATGGTCGGAAAAATATAACTTGGCAGAAAGCATTAAACCACGCAAGATGGCCTCTCTTTATAAGCCTGGTGGTTTCTTGTGGCCTCCTCAGCTAACAAGCTGCTGTATCCTGTTAAATTTGCTATAAAAAAGGGTAAAAAATGATGATGATGATGATGATGATGATGATAAATGCAATAGACTAATGACAAATTCAATTGTTCTATTACATATGTACTTAAATGAAGACTGACAAAAACGTTGTATGGAGCTTGCTAAAAATTCGAAAAAAAAACTTATGAAAGCAGTCTCGAAAAACAAAATAGCCCTCTGCAATATTACTCCCGCAAACGTTTGTGCCTCGCGGTAGATTAAGCCATAGCTCTTTAAATCAAATTAAAAATGAGATAAATTTATATTGTGCTTCAACGTCTCATATATATATTTTAAAGCTTATCAAAAACTACTTATTCGCCAATATTTAAAAGTCAGCAGATTATTTACCGATATGGGTATGAATTAGATCTTTTACTTCTCGGATCTAGTTCGTGTAATTATCGCTCTACATCCATTTGTACAAAGCGCTGTTGGTGTTGTATTTCTGACCGTTGTAATAACTTGACACTGCCAGATACGTATCACCTTTGTACTCAAATGAAGTTATGTCAGATGCTCCCTGAGTTGGAATCTCCTGGTAGATGACGAACCGCGAGCCGGAGGCCTGGTACACAACGGACTTTGTATTGAGCTTCTGACTGTCACCATAATAATTGACCACACCAAAAAACGTCTGACCGCTGATCACAAATGGATACAATGCTCGGGCTCCACGTGTAGGAATGGACTGGAACAAATCAAATTTGTTGCCATTCCACTTGAAAATGAAGGAGTCCGTATTGAATTTTCTTCCAGATTTGTAGTTGGCAAAGGCAAGGAATGTGTGACCATTGATTTGAAAGGATTTCACATCCCACGCTCCATAAGTCTGAAGAGATTGTAGTTTGACAAAGTGTCCTCCTGACCACTTAAATACTGTCGACTGAACAGAATTTTTCCTCTGGGAGTTATAATAGTTTGCAAACGCGATGAAAGTGTTATTTTTAATTATAAACACCTCACATCCTCTCGCACCTTCTGTTGCTATCTCCTGAAACTTGTTAAACTGGCTGCCACTCCATTTGTAGATGACTGATTTTATGGAATAGGTACTACCATCATAGTAATTTGTCACTGCAATGTATTTGTTATCATTTATTGTGAAAAATGTAAAGTGACTTGCTCCTTTTGTAGGTATTTTCTGAACGACGACAAACAGCTTTCCATTCCACTTGTAAATTGTGGAGTCTCTCAGGCGAGTTCCATCGGCGTAATGATTGGCCACGGCAAGGAAATGTTCATTAGAGATCGTAAAGTATTCAATGTTTAAAGCTCCACTTGTTTGCAAGGTTTGATACGAAGTTAATCTTCCAGTTGATTCGTCCATCCTGTAGATCGTGGAACTCGTCTTGTACTTGCGGATGTCCCCATAGTAGTTGGCAAAAGCGAGAAACAGAGTCCCGTTGATGAAAAAATGTTCGACACCAGAAGCTCCTCGGGTTGGTAGATCTTGAACTTTCTCAAAGAAGTGAAAACCAGCATTGTATTCTTTGTAAAAAAAAAAAAGACACGTGGAAAAGCAATTTCTATTTGAACTGTCTGTATCTTATGTGGAGGCCTAGCCTGAGTATCAGGCCTTCCTAAGGGGTTAGAGGAGAGGAGATTTTAGATGGGGGAGGGGGGAGGGGTTTCTTTCCCCTTTTCCCCCAGAAACGCGTGATACTCAGGCTAGTGGAGGCCTTGCCATCTACAGCGAGCTTAGAGGTGGTCATTTATATGTTATGCACAAGAAATCGGCTAGTATAGGTAGCTGGAATGAGATTGGTCCATTATAAAATCTTTTCTCTCATGAAACCTAAAAAATAAAGGAGGGCTCGAACAAGAAAATTAGATACAAATTTAACCAAGGTTTCATCCCATTTATTAGTACAAGAGTTCATAAATGGAAGTGAATCTCAAATACAAAAGGGAGTGGTGATAGTTGATCTGCGGTTTTGTTCATAGTTTTCATTGTGTATTTTGGTGATGTAGTGATCACGTGACCCAAAACACATAGGTCGTGCCCAATAATATGAGGCCTAAAGACTATCCAACAGTTCTCACGAAGGGCGTGGTTCATCATGAGTCACTCTCTTCATTTTGATCTGTTGGCCATCGATTTTAACTCTGACTTTGGTTAAATTTATAGCGAGGCCGCGATCCAGTTTAATTTGTGCGAAACGAAAACCGGAACACAAAAACCAAATCATTGAGGTTTCTCAAACACAAAACATTTTAACACAAGAACTAGATTTATACACAACACACATACACAACCTTACACAGTTTACGTATCATACTGATGCACACAGCCCAGTGTATTTTGTATTTAATTCTAGAAAATTCATACAAGTTATCAAAATAAAAAAGAAAGAAAAACAATTATTGAAGAACGGCAACTATTAGCTAGTAATAAGTAGATTAGGATTCAGAGGTAATAATTTTTAAACAATAGTTATAGGACAGACTGCAAGTGTAATGTGAAAAAGGATCCACTTAGTGTAAATGAAGTTACTTACCAGTTTTACAACTGGCTGTTGTACTGGAAGCAAACTTCCCCTGTGATGAAAATGTTAAGAGGAATCACACACAATTCATTATTTTGAATTGAGTACAAGTATGACTAAAATTTGAAATTTACACACATATAAAGAGAAGAATAATTCCCTTCTCTTAATATGAAATTCCACCAGGGCTATACCCTCACGAACCGTACATCTCAATAGAACAAACAGTTACAAAAAGAGTGTCCGAATAAACGAGGCTCACTTTTTACAGCATATATCTCAAAAAAAGTATCCGTTGTCTGCATCAATGCCTGTCCGTAATGAGCGGGGTTCGACTTTACTGCTCTTATTATGAACTGCTCTGTAGGGAAAACTTATTAAAAAGACTTTCTTCTCCCCAGTCTATCTCAATACCTGCGTGTCACATATTCCCAGATCTCCTTTGGGTCCCTGTTCTCCTTTGTTTCCAGGAGATCCTTTCTCGCCCTTTTAACAAATCAGAATTAATTACTTATAGATGACTCGCTCATTTGGGTGTTACATAAGAAAACAGTTTGCGTTGAAATAGAAAGGCAGCTTAGTTCAAAGCTTAGAATTCCACATCTTTTGTTCGAATTCGATCGTTCTTTGTAAAACATTTTAAAATCTTTAAAGCATTCTATTCTCTTATCCTGCCAGTTCTATTTTTTTTTTGAACTTTTCATGCAATCTCACTTACTTGTCTACCCACCCCATCAAGATATTTTTGTGAAAGGTTTGAACCCAGGAGTCATTTCAAAAGTAGGTTGAGTTTGATCGTTCGGTTCAACGTAGTCCTGAATAGGACTGTTGTTGTTGACAGTGACTGACGTTTCGACAACCTGTGCGGTAGTCATCTTCAGAGTCAAAGATATTTTTATGATATTTTTCTCAGTAATTATAGCAAGGGGTAATTTGCAAACCTTTTCATCTCTTCCTTGAATGCCTGATTCACCTTTTTCACCCTGGAAAAATAAAACGAGAACGTGGTATGTTACTCACTGAGGCAAATTAGCGGCGCTTCTATGATTACACATTCGGGCCACATTGATAACAATGGCTTAATAACCTTCGCTCCATTTGTCCCATCACGTCCGTCACGACCATCTTTCCCTGTGTTAAAAAAATAATGCTAAATAAACATAGTAAACTTAAAAATAGGAGTCAGGAGTCCTGATAGGGCTGTTGCCAGCGTGAAATCTAAATATAGTAACAAAGGTGAAGAAAGAAGATGGAGAAAGGTTAAATCCAGGCGGACAAACCCTTCCTCTTGACAAAAAAAAAATTCAACTGCTTTTTGACCTCAAAATATTCCATGTTTCTGAGTAACTGTAATTCTGAGGATCATTACCGCGCTGTTACCTGCGTAACATTAGAGATCAAAGACTAATGCCGTCTTGTTTTTCATAATTTTCGTATCTGTTCGTTTCAGTATTTTTTTTTTTCGGTTTTTAGTCTTAAAACAAAGCGAAACGAAAAAACGTAAGAATTTAATGGATCATGATCCAGCGCGACCCTAGGCGCATGCGCACCTACCCTGGGCACGGGTTATTTCATCCTATCAGGGGCCTGATCCTAGGTATTTCGAATGGACCTCTGGATCTAGGGTAAGGCCCACCCCATCGTTGTTTCACTTGGAGACTACCAGTCTTGTCGTTGTCCTTGAGAGTGAGCTGTTTAAAAGTTTGCATGATACGAGACAAAAGGTAAAGAGTACTTGACTCTTACACGAGAACCGCGCAGGTTGCCGGAACGTCAGTAACTGTCAATTAAAGTCCTATTCAAGACTACACTTGCGCTCACACCCGAACGATCATATTCCACCTACTTATGAAATGACTACTGGGTTCAAATAATTCACTGTTTAACGTATTACTAAATATAGTTTAATATTTGAAATTCATCAAATAACTGTTATAATTTGAAATGATATGATTGCGCGACGCGGTCGCTATGTCAGCCCACAAATGATCTCCTCAGTAACGCAGTAGTTGGAGCCTCCAACTAGTGTGGAATTTTATGGGTTTAATTCTCCTCTGGAACTCAAAATTTTTTTGTGTTTTTCTCCCACACATATCATTCTACATACTATATTATTATTTATCATATGTTTGCTGAGCAGGGACAAACTATGAGACCTAATCGTGATTTCTTAAAGCATTAGGACAATACTATCACTCAATAATATACTCTACCATGTAACCCATCGCGCCCGTCTTTTCCTGTATGTACAGAAAAAAAAAGATGAATTGAGTAAAGTCAAAGAAGTTAAGGAAAACGGAAATGGGATTTTAGAAGTCGTACATTACCGTATTTTATTTGGTGGGGACTGAGTGAGAACCCTTATAATAAATCTATTCGTGTTTCAAGGTGAAGTGCGACAGACTTATGGGAAGGCACTTCGTTTCACTTCCCAAGGATCTGTGCGAGACTCCTTTATTTCTGAAACCCATAAAAAGAACAACTGGCTGTGACTCTTGTACTCTCATGATCTACAAACGCATGCAGACAAATAAACAGCATACCTGGACCAAACCCGTCTGTAAATTTCCATGAATTAGATTGTTATAACTTAAGAACGTGTGATCTGTCCTTATTTCAACTCACCGTTTCTGCCATCTTTGCCGTCTTTTCCTGATAGGCGGTCAAGAAACAAAACAAGAAACGTAAAATTTGTGATTTTTCTTCATCGTTGTACTGATTAAAATTTTGAAGCTTCAGAATGGAGTCTTCGAGTAAGGTGTTAAAGGAAAATCAGTTAAATTGGTCTCTTACCATCTTTACAGCAAGTATGTTGTTGTAGAGTTTGGCAGCTGCTTTCCTTTGCTGGTGACCCATCGGTCGGCTGCCAAAGAAAAAGACGAAATAAAGAAAGTGCGTAGGAATGACAAAGGTCTCAGTTCTGTGTTATAATTACAATCAGGAATGGACTTGAAAAATATCAACAAATGAAGAATCTCGCGAGATTATATCAAACAATTGGAACTACACGTAAATTCATGGCATCATTTGGAAGACAGAAGGTTTGATTTCACCTTAACCTTTACCGATGTCGTGTACATCGGCAAAGTTGGAGCTGAAGCTAGAATTTGCAATGGCAAATAAAACGTTCTCAAGTTGTAACTGTTATTATGTTCAAAGCAATACCTGTTGAGCTGATTGTTTTTGTGCCGTTCCAAAGGAATAAGCAAGCAAAATGGCTAAAGTAACCAGAGAGGGCAAACGAATCATTCTCCTGTTTGGGTACTTTGGTGAAAGTTGAACGAGTTAGCTCGGTAGCTAGCTTAGTGTGGCTCGCTTCCAAGATGATCTTGGAACATGTATAATTCCAATAACGTTTGATAGGCGTGGCCTCCGTAAACAAGTGATTAGGTTATCATAAAGCACGTAGCAGAGGATACTCTTGGCACTCTGTCAGACAATGATAATACTTAATTAACGAGTGAGAGAATCGCCCAACAGATGGTCACATTGAACTCCTGATTAGGTGATCATAAAGCACGTAGCTTCAGATACCCCTTGTACCCTGTTTTAAAAGCACCTTAATCGAAGTCTTATCACTAAAATTGCCGCAAATCAAGGATTTAGCCGAGGGGGTACTCCCCCTATGATGGCTCCGCCGAAAGGATTACCTTTTTCAAGCGCCAGGCGTGAGATATATAACAGGGTAGGGATTACAGACTCATTTTATGGCTGTGAAAAGGTCAAAAAAACTTCCTGGTTAAGTGATTTGCTCGTATTAAAAAGACAGTGTATTTACAGCAGTTAAAAGGGATGCAGCACCAAGTATGTAAAAGGGGTAACATTTGTCAATAGAAGATATACGAAAGGGGTACCTTTTCTTTCAAAAATAGTACGTAAAAAGATAAGGCGTTGGACATCAGAGTAGAGCCACCCCGCATAAAACTTTGTTGAGTAGCCCCCGCTCACCCGGAAGCTTCGCCAACTGCATTTTTCCATGCAATGTAAACAGCCTCTTTAACGTCATACCCTCAGGCTTACCAAGTAATATACGTGAGCCATAAAGGGAAGGGTTAAGTGCTCAGCTTCGTATACTATTGTTTGTTATTATTTTTATCTTGGCATGCAGGCATGCCCCGTGTGGCGGGGTCCTTTGACGTGGCGCGTTAAAAGGCCACTGACACTTCCAAAGAAGGCTATAATTTCCCCTAATGGGTTTCCCTAACGGCTTCTTAAGCACAAAATGCTGGAATCTAAATAACGGCGTAAACATCTGGAAATAAGTGTAAACTTCAGTGAAATGAGTAGGAGAGAAAAAAAAGAACAAAGCACAGCTTAGTACGCAAGAGCTGTTGTCTAAGTTTGTTTCCTTTATTTCAAATTATATTTTGATCAGTTTTCATTTGCAGCCTCCTCCACCTGCTTTCAGAAACAAGAATTTTTTCGGCAAAAATTCTGGGGGCCAATGGAATCGCAAGCTCTCAGTAAAGTCAGCGCTGTTGGGAAAGTCAGCCAAACTGATTCAAGTTCAATTATATATGGTTTTAGATCCATTTATACAGGGAACTGTTGGCGTAGGCTATCCCATGGCCATAATTTGCCACTGCCAAGTACGTATCACCTTTGTACTCAAATGACGTCATGTCAGTCGCTGCGTAAGTAGGAATCTCCTGGTAGTTGACGAATCGTGAGCCTACGGCCTGGTACACAACAGATTTTGTCACAACGGTGCCTGGCTCCAACGGGAAACCTTTGACCACACCCAGGAACGTTTGACCGCTGATCACAAATGGATGCAATGCCCAGGCTCCGCGAGTAGGAATGGACTGGAACAGATTAAATTTGTTGCCATTCCACTTGAAAATAAAGGAATCGTCCTTTCCAATTCCAGGGGAAAAGGCAAGGAATGTGTGACCATTTATTTGAAAAGACTTAACATCATGGGCTCCATAAGTCTGAGGAGACTGCACTTTGACAAAGCGTTCCCCTGACCACTTAAAAACTGCCGACTGTTGGGAGTCATTGGCGTTTGCAAAGGCAATAAAAGTTTCATAGTTTATTTCAAACGCATCACATCCCACAGCATCTTCAGTTGCTACTTCTTGGAACTTGCTGAACTGGCTACCGGTCCATTTGTAAATGAAAATTAAACGCTGTGGTTCTTTGAGATTCCAAGGTATGCCGGCGTCTGATACTGCAAGGTACTTGTCACCATTTAATGTAAAAAAAGTGAAAAAACTTAGAGTTTTCCTGTTTCTAGGTATTTTCTGAATGACAACAAACTGCTTTCCATTCCACTGATAAATTAAACAGTTCAGCGAATCGTTTGTACCGCGGTAGAAGCTATCCAGACTATCCACAGCGAGAAAGTGTTTTTTCCCGATTGTAAAGTATTCAATGTCAAAAGATCCTATATTTTGCAAGGTTTGATATAACTTAAATCTTCCTGTTGATTCATCCATTTTGTAGATAGTGGAGTTAGGCTTTTGGTAGTTAACAATCTCAGCAAAAGCAAGAAACAGCGACCCGTTAATAGTAAAATGTTCCACACTAGTAGCTCCTAGGGTTGGTAGATCTTGAACTTTCTCAAACAAGTGGAACTGGGAACCAGTGTAGCTCCCTTTGTCATAAGGAAAGAAAGAGGTAACGCCGATTTAGTGCATTTCTTCATAAACAATACCAGCGGCGGGGTCGATGATCGAAAGTGAGACCACTCGCCAGGGAGTTATGCTATGCTAATAAGTCACTTATTATGAGGACGAAACAGCTGTCCATGGCTGCCACTGTTGGGGGTGATATGGTTGTGCGCATGTGTAAGGTACTGATACCGCGGAGTTCGGGAACGGAGTTCGCACGTGTGCTTCGGTGCTGAAATTGGTATTGCATTTCTTTATGTAATATATCAAGCATGAGCAGTGTTCATCAACAGATGAAACACTGAAAAGAGAGTTGAAAATACGACGCGCAACGGAGTATTTTTGTCGAATTTCGAGGTTTTTCATCTGGTGATGAAACACTGTGTCGAATGCTTGATATTTCTTCTCAAACAAAACGATTTTAGAAGGACAAATTAAGGATGCGAAAATGAGCAGTTTTTCATCTGATTTCCAAACACTCATTCAACATTAATTTCCTTTGTATTTTCTTTATGAATTATAAAATTTGTCTGAGAAGTCTATTTATAGTATGGCTGGTTTCACTTACCCGCATGATTAACCGCCGAAATACCGTGTTCTGATTGGATTACATTCGGCTTACTTTACCCTATCGGGAATTCCCACCAAGTTTAATTTACGCAAGAAAAACAGTTATCTTGGCCATATATCCAGCTCTTTATTTCCGCGAGGGGGCAAGATGAGGCGAATTCTGTGTTCTGATTGGCTACGCGTTCAGACAAGGTATAGCTGTCTTACCCGCTTTCTTTCCCCACCATAAACTGTTTTTGGCTATATAATAAATCAATTATTGATCAAGCCTGTTCAGTTAATTGGCCTCGTTTCCTCCCCGCTTTTGTGGAGTTCGAAGTTGGCTAATATCTAGCCATTTTGACCTCAGGCTTGGTCAATAATACACATCGACTTTTACGTCACAGGAGAAAACAAAAGGCGAAACGTTACAGCAACCTTACTGACTTTTGCAAAATAAGTGGTAAAAACTGCAGGGGTAGAGAATTTTTGATGGCATACAGCTTTTTCTAGAAAGGTTGTCGGAAAAAGTGCACGCGACAATCCCGAAAGGTATTGTGGGTGGTTTTTATTTCACTGTTCTTCAAAGAAATTTGAAAGAATGGCAAGAGGGGCCATGGATATGTGTCTGCGAGTGCTGAAGGAAAGCAAAAGAAGTAGGTTCGACAGCTGCAGTGTGAGGAACTCTATATTGATCATATCCCATATTACCTTTCGGGATTGTGGCGTGCACATTTTTTCCGACAACCTTTCTCGAAATAGCTGTATATCGTTTTGCTTACCAGTTTTACAGCAGGCTGATTTACTACAAGAGGAACCCTGCGGTATTCAAAAAGAAAACAGTTTGCATTTTTAGCACAAGAACAGTTTCCCTGTTAATTCCATAGCTGAGATAATTTAAAAGCTATTTAAACTGTATATCCAAACGAACAAAGAAACAAAACATAATTTTGGGTGAAAATAATAATAATTATAAAGAAGCTGAAGAAAAATAGAATTCATATCCATTTTTTTAAATGCTCTCTTAGAGAACCTGTGGATCACATATTCCCGGCACTCCTTTCGGTCCTAGTTCTCCTTTTTCTCCTTGTCTTCCTTTGTTGCCAGGAGATCCTTTCTCGCCCTTAAAGAAATACAGAAAAAAGTGGATAGCTCCATCCGCAGATTAAATAATACAATTAGAAAGCGAAATTAATTGTGTTAGCAATGATTTATTGGCCTTTTGAAACTAACGCCATCCCATGTTATGAGTACAAATAAAAGGAAGGGGGAACGAATTACTATATTGTTACTTTATTTTGAATATTTAAGTGTTATACAAGTTAAATAATGTGAATACCTTACATTCCATGAATATTTTAGAACAACTATATTACCTAGGTGCATTAACTAAGCAAATATTCAGTGTTCAACTGGCACAAGCACAAAACGCTGAGGAAACACGGTCCGACAGCATCTCTTGCCTATTTCATTTTGTTGCGATGTTTTTATGTATCAAAAATCAGATAGAAAAGGCAAAGATTAAGTACAGAAATCATCATTCTTTCGGATAGGTAATAAATTAGGTAGTTAGCGAGATTTTCATGGTGTTCTGTGCGGGATGAAGGCCTCCTTGCCGTCTAGCTACTTTCGTCAAGTCATCTCATTGGTGGTTTCTTCTCGGAAGTTATTATTGTAAAAATATTTACAAACCTTAATACCGGGTTCTCCGTCTCGTCCTTGCACGCCAATATCACCTTTATCTCCCTACGTATACAAAAATATAAACTATGTCAAAAAAGCAAGGTAACAACGAGTGTGAGTGTCTGAATTCTTGTTTCACAGTCGTTCGTACATGATGCATGAGTTCTCGTCTTTACGAGTTATACTGTCATAAACTGTATATGAGGATCAAAATCGATTAGCTGTGAGTGAGCCGCAAAATGCACCAATTACTACTGAGCAATCGAACCATGAACAGCAAGCGAATTAAACGTGCGACTACCATACTGTTGCGACTGGTTTGAGACAAATGGTAAATGAACCCTATCAATTCTTTGAATATAATGCTCTGAAAATGCCATCATTCGCATGCCTCGCCTTTATCTTTTAATGTATTGATCTAGCTTTGCCTGTATAACGTCTAAGAGTTAAGTCTTTTTTGATCAGCTTTTTGGCGTGGTTGCTGTTGAAAAGTTCAAAACCTTAACACCGACATTCTAAGTAAATAGCGTAGTAATACTGAGTTATGTATCGGCCCTAAATTACGTTTGCGACTCAGACCAGTCGAGCGCTGAGGAGTCTGAGTTCTCGCTCGTTGAACAATTTTTGATCATAACAACACCCACCAACTTTTGCGCCCTGCAGCATTTCATCGCGTCCGTCGCGGCCATCTCTTCCTGTGTTTAAATGTAGCAAACGTAGATATTTACATTGTAGTACTAAGAGCCCGAGATCTATGGAGTTAGATCAGTTCTTGTGACGTACATTCAACGCAAAAAAATGCCATATACTTCTGAAATGTCAAAATAGCTTGCACAAAATAAGTTGAGCACGGATCAATTTAGGCGAAAAGAAAAATTAAACCAAACACCTCAAAAACTGCACTAAACAGTCAACAGCTATATATAGCAAAAAAGACATGTTCTGGATGTGATGCATGCTCACACAAAGCTACACAAGTTGAACCCGGCTTCAGTTTTGGGAGCAATTTGCTAACATCAAATCGTAGCCTAGAGGAGTTGCTTTAAGATTAAATTCTATTCTATTTTACCAGGTAGTCCATCGCGCCCGTCCTTGCCTGTGTGAACAGAAACAAAATAGATAGTTTCATTATATAATATAACCAAAGCGAATTGAAATAAATTGGGGCTGCTTTATCCAAAACATGATGAGCAACAGTCTTACTAGTAAAACAGTAAAGAATTCACCTGAGTAGTCCTTTACATTATGATGGACTATGATTAATAAAGGGAAGCTCCAATAAAAAGGCTACCATGCTGGTATATCAAACGGTAGGGACTTTTCCTCAGTTATAAACCAAATGTTGCACTCTTCAGCTTGTCTAATTCCTTTTTCATCATAGCATGTTCTGTAGAAGTGCCATTTGTTGTGTAAGGTATACATAAAAGGTAGCCATAAAATGTTCCAATGATACTTGAAGGTCACAGTAATATCAGAATTAATGAAGGGGGTATATGTAATTATTAACTGGAGAGGGGCCTTGTGTCAACTCACCGTTTTTTCCATCTTTACCGTCTTTGCCTGATATTTAAACAAAAAGATAAAATAAATGAGATTATCAGCCGATGTAAATACAGTAAAAGTGTCCTAGCAATATCACTAAAAACGAAGTTTCCTTTTTCTTCTTAGAAAATGCTTAAAAGATGTCTTTTATATTGGCTTTATAGTAACTTTCAAGGAGTTATGATAACTCCTCCAGTGGGGTTAATTTAACTCCTTACAGTGGAGTTATTTTTGGGGGGAGTTATTTTAACTCCAAAAAGGAGTTTAAAGAATTCTTTTTCAGGAGTAAAAATCACCCCAGATATTGAGGAGTTAAAATGATAACCCTATTTTCGGAGTTATTTTTACTCCAGACTGGGAGTTAAAGGAACTCTTTTTCAGGAGTAAAAATGACCCAAAATTTGGAGTTAAATTAGGAGTTAAATTAACCCCATAAAAGGGGTTATCCTGTACGTAAAATGTTTACTCCATTTTTGGAGTTATAATAACTCCCTAAAAATTACTGTGTAATTTTTCCGCTTACCATCTTTACAGCAGGTTACTTGTGACAAACAGCTGTGTTTTCTTGCTGTACTTCCATTGTTCTGCAAGAAGAGTGTAAAGAAAATCTAGACACTAGGATATTCAAGGAGAGATTTCGAGTGATGGTGGTAGTGTTGGTAATACATCTGATTGTTGGAGTGGGTGGGGGAGTCGGTTTTGATTGTTTGGTTATCCATCCTCGTTTAGACCACTTTAGTAGTAGAAAAATGCTGACGGGAGTGCGAGACGGGAGCACGTGGGAGCCCCACTTAAAAGGATACCACGAAAAATTTAGCTTCGTTTTCAGGTTTGTTAACTCACTTTGCTGTTTCAGGTTTATTTCTTCTTTAAATTTTAGCGCCTTTAGATGTAACGTTTGGGGTGGTGGTGGTGGTGGTGTTGGGGGGCGGGGGGGTGAGGGGCAGGCCATTAAAAGAACAAACAGTCAATTGGTGTGACATGCGCACGTCTACGTCAAGTAAATTTGATAAAGATCTGGAGCCTGCTCCGTAAAGATGCAATGACGTGCGACAAAAAATGCCATGTCATCGATTTCTCAACTTTCTTAGCCGAACTATCTTCTCCATTTAAGTCGACTTCGTGGTTATGGCGTAGAAGCTTATTGCTTTTCTCAGCCTGTCGGGAAACGTTTTCTAGAGAAAGATAGGAGGATTTCAAGACAAGTTCGATCTGCACTGGGAATCGGCCTTTCTCATATTCCTGAGAACAAATGCACCAGCTCAAGGGATGGATTTGACAAATTACAGTGATATCCCTAGAAAATTGTCCATACGGGTGTAGAATGTGGGACGGGTTTACCGGCAGCGCTTTCAACTTAAAATAACTGAATTTCGATCCTTATCTTTTAGCTTCGATAGTTGGCAAAATGTTTTTAAAGGAAAGGAACCTTGAAAAATTAGCTGTTTTTTTTTTTTTTTAATTAAACATTTCGCACGTAACATGTAACTGTTTTTTAGCAACTAAAAAAGCCCCCGCTGATGGGCAGCACTTTCATTAATAAGATACTGATTAACCTGAAAGAACCTCTCGTTGCTTGAGACGGAGTGCGCTATCGCAATTCAATTCATCCATTTTAAATCACGGCTGCGATATAACGACTCTAAAATTTTCAAGAGAGGATTGCTGGAATTACAGAAGAAAAATCATTACTTGTATTTTGATTCATAGATTACCTGGTCCGCAGTTGAATTATTCTCTGATGTTTTAAGGGAACTGACCAAGAACAATCCTAAAGTCAACAGGAAAATTAGGCGGAACATTTTTTACCCCTGCTCCTCAAGGCTGCAACAGGCTGTGAATAAAAGCTTACGAAAAATGTTCAGAGATTATAATACCAAATTTCGCACCGCCCAGAAGGTGTGGCAAAGTTGGTGAGGTGCCAGTTGTGTGTGCTGATTTGAAAAATTGTCGATAATTCAGGGAAAGCTGTCGAAGAGGCTTAAGCATTGACTCTAGTCTGCTGTCTATTTATCTATATGTCTAATTCATGATGGCATGATGGGAAAATAATATCTTTGAAATCAAATTAATTTCGAACTAAAGATGAAATCAGTTGAATTTCATCAAAGCATGCACTATGATAATGATTCAGCTATTCTCCTGAACGAGCAAAAGCTTGAAGGAATTGATAAATAGCCAAAGGTTTTAAAAGTTGTTTGGTTGTAAACTTATGATGACAGTCTCCCAAGCACGCCACAAAATCATGAAACGGTACTAAACCTATTTCGTTTTCTATATTGTAGGCAAATTATAGATGCCTTTGGCAGTCCCTGTAAAAGTTAGGCTAAAAGTTTGCACGTGGCAATAAATTATTTCGGTTTTATTTACGATCCGCAGAAAATGTTTCTTAGAGAAATTCATTCAGCTGTCAGACTACTTAAACTGTAAGATGTAAATGCGATATAGCGATTTAAAATACACTCG
This sequence comes from Porites rus, assembly GCA_964035705.1. Taxonomy (NCBI): domain Eukaryota; kingdom Metazoa; phylum Cnidaria; class Anthozoa; order Scleractinia; family Poritidae; genus Porites; species Porites rus. Next base: position 2,543,554 of record OZ037997.1, on the reverse strand, counting down.
CTGTAATTATGAAGTGTTTGACACTTTACCTGTGTTTGATTGCATTTGTACTCAAATAAACTGAGTAACTCAAAATTGCTGTATGATGGAACTTGCTGAAAATGGCGGAAACTAAGTTAAGAAACCGGTTTATTTTGTAGATACTTATGAAATACCAGGATTTTTCCTTTTACTAAATCGCGGGCAGTGAAGATACTATTTTTATCTTTCACGTGTGAGGATATTGGTGTCGCCATGGTTCTAACATGATTAGCCAATTACAAGAGAGCTTCCCGCTCGGGTTACTAAATATTATTGTCTTTATTTCTCCTTTATAACTTTATATCCGAGTTTCATAACATTTTTGCGACAGGCATTTTGCGATAGTGCACTATTTTGCTGTTTCGAAAATGAATTTTTTAGTTGTGTTTTATGTAGGAATTTCATCAGTATCTATAAAATAAACAGAACATTACATGGCCGCTTGGGGATAGGAGTTTTATATTCTCGTGTTTTCAGCACTCGAAGATAAAATTCGTATCCCCGCGCGGCCATGTAATATCCTCTATCTCTACTAATAGTAAAACAGTAATAAAAACAATTTAAGAAGTTTTTAAAAGTCTAGTTTTTCTATAATGACAGCCCTTATCTCAAGGACACCAGGAAATCTTAAACGGTACTAAAACATTTTTCGTTTTCTACATTGGCAGAATGATGATACCTTTGGCACTCCACTTAAACGTACCGCGTGCCACTAATATTTTGGGAGTTAACTAAGATCCGCAGAGAAATGTTCCACAAGTATTTACTAAATGGTCGAAAAAATAACTTGAGAGGAAGCATTAAACCAAGCAAGATGTAAAATAAATGTAATAGACTAATAGCAAATTCAATTATTCGATTGCCAAAACGTTGTATGGAACTTGCTAAAAACAAAAAAAATTAGAAAGCAGTCTCTAAAAACAAAATAGCCTCTGCAATATTAAACTCCCGCAAACGTTATGCCTCGAGGTAGATTAAGCCATAGCTCTTTGAATCAAATTAAAAATTAGATAAATTTATATTGTGCCTCAACGTCTCATATATATTTTAAAGCTTATCAAAAACTACTTATTCGCCAATATTTAAAAGTCAGCAGATTATTTTACCCATAAAGTGTAATTATCGCTCTACATCCATTTGTACAAAGCGCTGTTCATGTTGTATTTCTGACCGTTGTAATAACTTGCCACTGCCAGGTACTTATCACCTTTGTACTCAAATGAAGTTATGTCAGATGCTCCCTGAGTTGGAATCTTCTGGTAGATGACGAACTGCGAACCGGAGGCTTGGTACACAACGGACTTTGTATTGTATTTCTGACTGTCACCATGGTGATTGGCCACACCCAAAAACGTTTGACCGCTGATCACAAATGGATGCAATGCTCGGGCTCCGCGAGTAGGAATGGACTGGAACAAATCAAATTTGTTGCCATTCCACTTGAAAATGAAGGAGTCGGTATTGTATTTACTTCCAGAGTAGTAGTTGGCAAAGGCAAGGAATGTGTGACCATTGATTTGAAAGGATTTCACATCCCATGCCCCAAAAGTCGGAAGAGATTGTAGCTTGACAAAGTGTCCTCCTGACCACTTTAAAACAGTGGAATGAACAGAATATTTCTTTTGTGAGTTATAATGGTTTGCAAACGCGATGAAAGTGTTATTTTTAATTATAAACACCTCACATCCTCTCGCACCTTCTGTTGCTATCTCCTGAAACTTGTTAAACTGGCTGCCACTCCATTCGTAGATGACTGATTTTATGGAACGGGTACTACCATCTTCGTGATTTGTCACTGCAATGTATTTGTTACCATTTATTGTGAAAAATGTAAAGTGACTTGCTCCTTTTGTAGGTATTTTCTGAACGACGACAAACAGCTTTCCATTCCACTTGTAAATTATGGAATCTTTCAGGTGACTTCCCTCGTAATAATTGGCCTCGGCAAGGAAATGTTCATTAGAGATCGTGAAGTATTCGATGTCGTAAGCTCCACTTGGTTGTAAGGTTTGATACAAAGTTAATCTTCTGGTTGATTCGTCCATCTTGTATATCATGGAGCTTGTTTTGTACTTGCGGATGTCCCCATAGTAGTTAGCAAAAGCGAGAAACAAAGTCCCGTTGATGAAGAAATGTTCGACACCAAAAGCTCCTCGGGTTGGTAGATCTTGAACTTTCTCAAAGAAGTGAAAACCAACGTCGCATTCTTTGTTAAAAAAAAAGAGAGAGAAAGACGAGTGGAAAAAGCAATTTCTATTTGAACTGCCTTTTTGTTAAGTACAGGCCTTGCTGTCTACAGCGAGTTGGATGGTCATTTATATGTTATGTCCATGAAATAGACTAGTATAGGTAGTTGGAATAAGACTAATAAATAAAATCTTTTGTCTAATTAAACCTAAAAATAAAGGAGGACTGGCACAGTGCGACACCTGTTAGCTAGAAATAAGTAGCTTAGGATTCAGTGGTAATAATTTTAAACAATAGTTATAGGACAGACTGCAAGTGTAATGTGAAAAAGGATCCACTTAGTGTAAATGAAGTTACTTACCAGTTTTACAACTGGCTGTTGTACTGGAAGCAAACTTCCCCTGTGATGAAAGATGTTAAGAGGAATCACACACAATTCATTATTTTGAATTGAGTACAAGTATGACTAAAATTTGAAATTTACACACATATAAAGAGAAGAAGAATAATTCCCTTCTCTTAATATGGGAGTCCACCAGGGCTATACCGTCACGAATCGTACATCTTAATACAACAAACAGTTACCAAAAGAGCGTTCGAATAAACGAGGTTCACTTTCTACAGTAATTATCTCAAAAAAAGTATTCATTGTCTGCATTAATGCCTGTCTCGTGAGCGGGGTTTGACTTTACTGCTCTTATTATGAACTGCTCTGTAGGGAAAACTTATTAAAAAGACTTTCTTCTCCCCAGTCTATCTCAATACCTGCGTGTCACATATTCCCGGCACTCCTTTCGGTCCCTGTTCTCCTTTGTCTCCAGGAGATCCTTTCTCGCCCTTTTAACAAATCAAAATTAATTACTCATAGATGACTTGTTCATTTGGGTGTTACATAAGAGAACAGTTTGCATTGAAATAGAAAGGCAGCTAAAAGGGAACAGCAGAAAGCAATAGCTTGGTTCAAGGCTTAAAATTCAACATCTTTTGTTCTAATTCGTTCGTTCTTTGTAAAACAGTGTAAAATCTTTAAAGCATTCTATTCTCTTATCCTGCCAGTTCTAATTTTTTTTTTTAACTTTTCATGCAACCTCAGTTACTTGTCTCCCCACCCCATCATGATATTTTTGTGAAAGGTTTGAACCCAGGAGTCATTTCAAAAGTAGGTTGAGTTTGATCGTTCGGTTCAACGTAGTCCTGAATAGGACTGTTGTTGTTGACAGTGACTGACGTTTCGACAACCTGTGCGGTAGTCATCTTCAGAGTCAAAGATATTTTTATGATATTTTTCTCAGTAATTATAGCAAGGGGTAATTTGCAAACCTTTTCATCTCTTCCTTGAATGCCTGATTCACCTTTTTCACCCTGGAAAAATAAAACGAGAACGTGGTATGTTACTGAGGCAAATTAGTATAGGTCGCTTCTATGATTACACATTCGGGCCACATTGATAACAATGGCTTAATAACCTTCGCTCCATTTGTCCCATCACGTCCGTCACGACCATCTTTCCCTGTGTTAAAAAAATAATGCTAAATAAGCATAGTAAACTTAAAAATAGGAGTCAGGAGTCCTGATAGGGCTGTTGCCAACGTGAAATCTAAATATAGTAACAAAGGTGAAGAAAGAAGATGGAGAAAGGTTAAATCCAGGCGGACAAACCCTTCCTCTTGACAAAAAAAATTCAACTGCTTTTTTACCTCAAAATATTTCATGTTTCTGAATAACTGTAACTCTGAGGATCATTACCGCCCTGTTATCTCTGGGCCGAAAAATAATCCACGTCAAACTGCGTAACATTAGAGATCAACTGGGGGACTAATGTCGCCTCGTTTTTCATAATTTCCGTATCTGTTCGTTTCAGTATTTTTTTTTTTCGGTTTTTAGTTCCATTACACTGAAAAAAAAATTAAATACCCGGCTCTCTATCTATGAGAAGTTTAGCCTTTCTTACTATACTGGTGTATTATGTCCGATTTGAAATAAAAATGCGATTCATTCTTGGCTTGATGGAAAATCCTCTTTGTGGGTAATCAGTTTAGAAATTTAAGTTTTAGTCAAGTTTTAGTCTAAAAACAAAGCAAAACAAAAAAACGTAAGAATATAATGGATCATGATCCAGCGCGACCCTAGGTGCATGCGCACCTACCCTGGGTAGCAGCCGGTTTTTTTTTCTTTCCTAATTCTTGAAAGTCCCGTGCGCACGGGTTATTTCATCCTATCAGGTGCATGATCCTAGGTATTTCGAGAACGGACCTCTGGATCTAGGGTAAGGCCTACCCTTGCGTTGTTTCACTTGGATACTACCAGTCTTCTTGTTGTCCTTGAGAGTGAGCTGTTTAAAAGTTTGCATGATACGAGACAAAAGATAAAGAGTACTTGACTCTTACGCGAGAACCGCGCAGGTTGCCGGAACGTCAGTAACTGTCAATTAAAGTCCTATTCAGGACTACACTTGTTCTCACAACCAAACGATCATATTCCGCCTACTTATGAAATGACTACTGGGTTCAAATAATTCACTGTTTAACGTATTACTAAATATAGTTTAATATTTGAAATTCATTTTATACTGTTCTATCAAATAACTTTTATCATTTGTAATAATATGATTGCCCGACGCCGTCGCTATGTGAGCCCACAAATGATCTGCTCAGTAACGCAGTAGTTGGAGCCTCCAACTAATGTGGAATGTTATGGGTTTAATTCTCCTCTGGAACTCAGAATTTTTCTGTATTTTTCTCTCCACACATATCATTCTATATACTATATTATTATTTATCGTATGTTTGCTGAGCAGGGACAGACTATGAGACCTAATTGTGATTTCTTAAAGCATTAGAGCAATACTATCACTTAATAATATACTCTACCATGTAACCCATCGCGCCCGTCTTTTCCTGTATAAACAGAAAAAAAATGAATTAAATAAAGGCAAAGAAGTTAAGAAAAACGAAAATGGGATTTTATAAGTCGTACATCACCGTATTTTATTTGGTGGGGGCTGGGTAAGAATCCTTATAATAAATCTATTCGTGTTTGAAGGTGAGGTGCGACGGACTTATGGGAAGGCACTTTTCACTTTCCAAGGATCTGTGCGAGCCTCTTTTCTTTCCGAAACCCATTTAAAGAACAACTGGCTGTGACTCTGGTACTCTCATGATCTACAAACGCATGCAGACAAAAAAACAGGATACCTGGACCAAACCCCTCTGTAAATTTCCACGAATTAGATTGTTATAACTTAAGAACGTGTGATCTGTCCTTATATCGACTCACCGTTTCTGCCATCTTTGCCGTCTTTTCCTGATAGGCGGTCAAGAAACAAAACAAGAAACGTAAAATTTGTGATTTTGAAGCTTCCGAATGGAGTCTTCGAGTAAGGTGTTAAAGGAAAATAAATGAAATTGGTCTCTTACCATCTTTACAGCAAGTATGTTGTTGTAGAGTTTGGCAGCTGCTTTCCTTTGCTGGTGACCCATCGGTCGGCTGCCAAAGAAAAAGACGAAATAAAGAAAGTGCGTAGGAATGACAAAAGGTCTCAGTTCTGTGTTATAATTACAATCAGGAATGGACTTGAAAAATATCAACAAATGAAGAATCTCGCGAGATTATTTCAAACAATTGGCACTACACGTAAATTCATGGCATCATTTGGAAGACAGAAGGTTTGATTTCACCTTAACCTTTACCGATGTCGTGTACATCGGCAAAGTTGGAGCTGAAGCTAGAATTTGCAATGGCAAATAAAACGTTCTCAAGTTGTAACTGTTATTATGTTCAAAGCAATACCTGTTGAGCTGATTGTTTTTGTGCCGTTCCAAAGGAATAAGCAAGCAAAATGGCTAAAGTAACCAGAGAGGGCAAACGAATCATTCTCCTGTTTGAGTACTTTGGTAAAAGTTGAACGAGTTAGCTCAGTAGCTAGCTTAGTGTGGCTCGCTTCCAAGATGATCTTGGAACATGTATAATCCCAATAACGTTTGATAGGCGTGGCCTCCGTAAACAAGTGATTAGGTTATCATAAAGCACGTAGCAGAGGATACTCTTGGCACTCTGACTGACATTGATAATACTTAATTGACGAGTGAGAGGTAGAATAGCCCAACAGATAGTCACATTGAACTCCTTATTAGGTGATCATAAAGCACGTAGCTTCAGATAACCTTTGCACCCTCTTTAAATAGCACCTAAAGGAAGTCTTATCACTGAAATTACCGCAAATCAAAGCTTTGCCCCAGAGGGTACCCCCTATAATGGCTCCGCCCGAAAGGGGTACCTTTTTCGGGCGTCAGGTATATAAAAGTGTAGAGATTACAGACTCATTTTATGGCTTTTGAAAGGTCACGAAAAGTTCGTGGTTTAGTGATTTATTCATATTTAAAAGACGGTGTATTTACAGCAGTTAAAAGAGATACACAGTTCTAAATTAAGTATGTGGGGAACAGGGGAACAAGAGAAATAGAAGGGGAACAAGGGGAACAGGGGGAAACAGGGGATAAAGGGGGACAAGGGGAACAGGGGAAACAGAGAGGAATCGAGAAAAAGAGGAACAGTTGGAACAAGGGAGAACAGGGGAACAAGAGACGTTCGAGCTTACTGTTTATATGTTAAAAATGTATTGTAAGAGGGCACGTCTGTTGTCCTCGCATTCGCGACTCTCTTCACTTCACTCTCTCTTCAAGAGAGACAAGAGTACAGGGCGAACAAGGGGATAAAGGGGAACAAGCGGAACAGGAGAACAAGGGCAACAAGGGGAACCGAGAAAAATGAGGAATAGGTGGAACAAGGGGGAACAGAGGAACAAGAGCACAGGGGGAACAAGCGGGAAAAGGGGAACAGGAGAACAGGAAAACAGGGGAATAAGGAAACAAGGGAACAGGGAAACCAAGGAATAAGGGAACAAGGGAACAATCAGTTACAATTTCGCATTGGACCTCGATGCTACTAAAATTCCTCAAAACAGGCAATCTTGACCATCGCCTGATGAATACCACCGAACACTAAGTGGTCAACTAGACGCGATCAATAAAAACTTTCTTGAGTGACTATCATACACCCTGAAACCACAATGAACAACATCTGTCATACTTAGTTTTCTCTTCCATATAAAATTTCAACTTAAATATCATTTGCACGCCTCGAAATGATAACTTTTAATCTTATTTATATAGCTTTACTCCTATATAACATTTAAGAGCTCACTGTTTTTTAGATCAGGTATCATGATGTAAAAGCGCCCCATGAAAAGGAATCCAGGATATTCTTAGAATCTGGATTCCACGCTGTGGATTCCGGATTCTGGGTACTGGATTCCAGTATTTCTCAGTAGAACTTGAATTGTGGATTCCAATCGTTAGTGGGATTCCGGATTCTTTGAGCTCTATTGTGGATTCCAAAACCCAGGATTCCAGACTCCATAAGCAAAAATTTCCCGGACTCCGGAATCTGGATTGACCCTTACTTAGGGCGATGTAAGAAGTAACACCTTGCAAGTACCGTAAGTGAAATTGAGAGTCTGCTGTTGAAGTGTAGCCTGCGTTCCAGAATCAATTCTCCTAGTAAATGTCGTAGTAATGTTTACGTATGTGCGCCGAATTACGTTTTAATCTTCTTTCTTTATTTATATAAGAATATATCTAATTAATAGCTATAGTAACAACTAAATCTAATGTAAAGAGGATCGAAGGAAACCATCTTCTCCGTTTAAGTCGACTCCGTGTTTATGGCGTAGAAGCTTATTGCTTTTCTCAGGCTGTGGCGTTTTCTAGAACCAGATAGGAAGAATACAAGTTCGATCTGCACTGGGTATAGGCCTTCTCGCATTCCTGAGAACAAAGGCACCCACTGGAGAGATGGATTGACAAAATACAATGATATCTCTAAAAAAATTGTCCATCCAAGCCTCGACCTGAATTTATTGTATGATCGCGGGTGTAGAATGTAGGACGGGTTTATATGCAGCTTCCAACTTAAATCACTGAATATCGATCCTTATCTTTTAGCTTCGATCGAACGTTGGCAAAGTGGCCTCCAAAGAAAAAAGCCTTGAAAATTTAACTGTTCTTTTATTAAACATTTAGCATGTCACAGTGAGTGTCTTTTATGAACTACAAAAGCTCCTGCTGATTGGCAGCACTTTCATTAATAAGATACTGATTAACCAGCAAGAACATCTCGTTGCTTGAGACAGAGTGTGCCATTTCGAGCCATTGCAATTCAATTCATCTATTTCAAATCACGGCTGCGGTACAACGATTCTAAAACTTTGAGGAGAGGATTGCTGGTATTACAGAAGAACAATCATCACTTGTAACTTGATTCATAGATTAGTTCATAGATTGATTTAATTATTCTCTTGTGTTTTTAGGGAAGTCTTTGGGCACTGGCCAAGAACAATCCCCAAAGTCAACACGAAAGTTAGACGGAACATTTTTCATCCTTGCTCCTCAAGACTGCAACGAATGCGAAAAAATGTCCAGAGATTACAGGAAATTTCGCCGAAGGTACGTGTGGTAAAGTTGGTGGGGTGGCCACTTGTGCGTGATGATTTGAAAAATTGTCGATGGCATTGACTCTCTCAGTCTGCTATCTATTCATCTTTATTTGTAACCCACGATGGGAAAATAATATCTTTGCAATCAATTTAATTTTTTAAACTAAAGTTCATCAAAGCAATTGTACACTATAATAAGGACTTAGCTATTCTCCTGAACGAGCAAAAAGCTCAAAGAAATTGATAACATTGTTTGACAAATGGCCTGCGATTAGCATATGTCATAATAACGGACGGCCACGTTTTTTGTCGCTCCGCCCGCCACTGACGCTAAACTTGCCGATTATGGCGTCTAATGTAATCTTAGAGCCGGTGAAAAAACTTCTAAAATAGGAACTAACTCCTGTTATTCAGTTACTCACAGTTATTTATTAATTTAATTTAATTTTTTTTTAATTTATTAATTCATTTATCTATTTCTTTTTTTCTTTTTCACCTGCTTACATACCGACTTAAATTGGATGAGGAGCTAACTAGAAAACCTAACAGTTTATTTAGCTTCCCAGCTCGCTCTTTTTATTTCTCTTATATTATAAAGTTATAACTTAGCACGAATTTCGGTTACGTAAAGTTAAAAAAAATGTAATTTCACCATGAACTAAATAAAGAATAATTATTAGAATTATTAATAAGTTCTTTTCTTGTAAAAATATGATGACACTCTCCCAACCACACCACAAAATCTGAAACGGTACTAAACGTATTTCGTTTTCTATATTGTAGGCAAATATTATAGATGCCTTTGGCAGTCCTTGTAAAAGTTTGCACGTGGTACTAAATTACTTCGGTTTTATTCACGATCCGCAGAAAATGTTTCTTAAAGAACTACCGGTACATTCGGGGTCATTCACCTGTGGGAGCATCAAACCACTTAAATTTAAGACGTAAATGCGATATAGGGATTTAGAATAGACTTGCTGTAATTTTCTCAAACTCATTAATAATTCATTAAGAAAATACAAAGGAAATTAATGTTTAATGAGTGTTTGGAAATCGGATGAAACACTGCTTAGTATTTGCATCCTTAATCTCTCCTTCAAAAATGATTTTGTTTGAGAAGAAATATCAAACATTCGACACAGTGTTTCATCACCAGATGAAACACCTCGAAGTTCGTCAAAAATACTCCGCTGCGCGTCGTATTTTCAACTCTCTTCTCGGTGTTTCATCTGGTGATGAAACACTGCATCTCATGTTTGATATATTACATCAAGTATTTGACATTTTACCTGTGTTTGATTGCATTTTCACTCCAAAACTGAGTAACTCAAAATTGTTGTATAATGGAACTTTCTGAAAATGGCGTAAATTAAGAAACTGGTCTGTACCAATCACAAAAAAAGTTATAAAAATAGTTTTAAAAAGTTTTTAAAAGCCGTCTTGTTTTTCTATGATAGCTCTTATCCCAAGGACACCAGGAAATCTTAAACGGCACTGAAACATTTTTCGTTTTCTACATTGTGTCTGGCAGAATAATGATGCCTTTGGCACTCCATTTAAACGTACCGCGTGGCACTAATTTTTGGGGGTTTAATCAAGATCCGCAGAGAAATGTTCCACAAGTATTTACTAAATGGTCGAAAAAAAAAATATAACTTGGCAGGAAGCATTAAGAGGCAGTCTCCCTAAAAGCGGTCCACTCGATTTCGCGACAAAAATACTTTTCCTTTATTTTTTGTCGGTGAAGAGGCTTTAGTAGGTGTATACTAAAATCGCTATTTTTGTTTTCAAATTCTTATTCTTAGCTCTGCTATAAGCCAAAAACGAATTGAGTCCGTCCCGGCTTCTCACACAGTGTTTCAAAGACTAAAATTGATGGATTTTGAAAAGTGCGTTGCAAACAAACGAATGCCCGCACAAAAAATCTGTTCGATTCAGTTTTTTTAGTTAACCTTCGATAGTTCACAGGCTAAATAAAAATATCTTTGATCAAAACATGTTCAAGTTACAGTGGTTCAAAGAATACCTATTTTGCAGGCTTAATCCAAACCCTGAAAGTAAGGAAGATTTGAGGGAAAATATCTCAAAAGTTGCGGCCTAAATCTGGTTTAAAAATCATATCAAAGTAAAGTTTTAAGCTTATTTTTTTGGTTTATAGGCTCAGACTTGCGGGTATCTTCCGGGATTGCAACCAACAGTAGAATATAATCTGCTATTTTGCGTATTTGCATAATTACTGGCCGTGTCAGATGTCATGATTGTACAGGTTAAAAGTTCCATGAAATTGCCTCTTTTGACACTCGAATTCGTCTCCGGCCTCTAAAAGAAAGTAATTAAGCTTCTTTAAGTACTTTTGAATCGAAAGAGATATACTAACAGGGATGGTCATGCATGTTACTGATTACCACGATCAACTGGCGGGCGCCGTCGTCTTGTAACTACCCGCACTGAACAGTAAACAATGTTTTTAGTAGAATTCTCTAGATCAGAAGTTGATCCAAGCTCTCTAAGTAATGAAAATAAATATCACTAACCCGGGATACAAAACATGTACAAGAAAGGCAACGTAGAATTTTAAGTTCTTTCCGCAATTTCAGAGTGAATTTCACCGCGGTGCATAAAGGTCCATAAATTATTGTAATAATCAGGCTGTTTAAAAACGTTTGACGCACAACAAAAACAATTAGTCATTTACCGTTTTATCTGTTCTCGGTAAATAAGAGGCTTACCTTTACTTTAGATTCTTGATGGAAGAAGTCTATCCAGGCAGCTGAAGTTATGCAGTTTCGTTAATTTTCAAAATCAAATCATAGCGTGATAGCCCGTCATGTAATGTTATGGTCACGTGGCTACGTAACCCGTCGGCGGAGAAAATCTTTCTGATATACGAAATTTCTGTTTCTCTCCAGAAAAAAAGCCCTAATTGAATAAGTTTTTCCTCCTTAAATTGCACAAAATGCGTATCACACCAAGGAATTTGTATTGGTAATGAATCATTATTTTCACGGCATGGACTCCGCCCTTCCATGTTTTCAGGCCCGGCGCGCATAGAGGGGGTGAGGGTGGGGGACAGTGGGATACCAATATACCTGCTTTTGTCCACATAAGATACCAACAGAACTAAAGATTTGTAAAACGTTTGATACCCGGTGCCTTAAATTACCTTGAAAAAGAATACTATATACCTAAATAAGGTATTTCTGGACTGAGACAGACCGTCCAACCTTTTTTATTTATCCCAGAATCTAGTATTAGCGTCCAAGGACAAGGAGCGAGCCGCTACGGGCGGGGTAAGGCGGCATGCTTCCCCAGAGACGCCATTTCTATAATGTTCTTAGCCTGCGTAGCAGGCCCTTGGAAGTAGTGGACGCAAGAAAGTACGGGTGTCTCCGCGTGTCTCTCTCTCGCGCGCCCGTTCTTTCTTGCGCCCACTACTTCCAAGCGCCTGCTACGCAAGCTATGTGTTCTGAGAGAACAATTTAAGTAAAAGATGTTGTTAAATCGACTGAAGAATACTGTGAATATTAAATATAAAATAAACAAATAAAATAAATAGATAAATGATCTTTAATCACAGGTTGACAAGGTCCTGCCTTTGTTTATAGTGCTCATACAGAGCCCACTGCGCCTATCCTCAACTCTAACGACTCTAGCAAATTGTAAAGCTTCCGGAGGTATATTATCCTTAAAGCTCGCATATTGTACTAGGCAGATGGGCAGGAAGGGCGTTATATCAAGCAGATAGCCGCAAGGTCCACTGCACCAATTTCCTGGGAGACACCCCCCCCCCCTCCCCCCTGCCTCGAACCTTGTGCGAACGAACTGTTTTGAGTACTTGTTGATCAATTCGTAAAGGGGGTAGCTGAGGGTCGTTTTATGAAACACAACCGTGGCTCTTTACACTTTTTAGCATTAAGCTTCATCAAGAAAAGGTTTGGGACGTAGATGGAAATTGACAGTGGCACTTCTTAATTTTTTCTTGGGCTTAGGTAGCCCATCAGATCCTATGACAAGTACTGGAATATATTCTTCGATATTTTGACACACTGAAAGCCACTTGAACTGGAAGAACGGTACTTCATACACGCTTCATCAAGCAATATTGGTGCAATTTGGAAGAAATGGGGGTTATGAGACAGTTTACTGAGAAACAACACACCCAGATGAACTGTATAACTTTCGGTTCACTGCAATTCGGTCATGCAAGTCTAATCCGGCAGATTCCCTCCTTTGCCAGCCCATGC
>OZ037997.1:2493109-2525609 GCA_964035705.1 Porites rus | reverse complement strand
CGGCTGTTTTGTGGTTTCTCAGGCTATTTTGTCTACTTCTCCATTTTTTCCCACTGTTCCACTTCACTTTATTTCACGTCAACTTACGGCATTTTGGTCCTGGCTCTCCCTTTTCGCCCTTCATTCTTTTGTCTCCAGAAGAACCTTTCTCGCCCTTTAAACCAAACCAAATTAACCAAATTATCAGACTATTTTGATATAAATTTAAGCTGACACACAGACTGTGCGTACATCCTTCTGCTTAGTTGAAAATAGATTTCACATCCACGGCAGACAGGAGACATTTTATAACCTATTAGATTTTTATTTGTTTACTTTGGCCTTGACACCACACCTTGAATTGTACGCAACAAAACATGTAGCAAGTAGACGGTTAAACATGAAAACCAGAGTATAAAGATGGAACAGGACAGTGCGTGACCATGCAAAGCCAATTTGGCTTTGGAATCCGGAATACAACCCAACTAGGAATCCGGAATCCCACTAACGATTGAAATCCAGAATCCCCGAGTCCACCGACAAAGACTGGAATCCAGTACCTGGAATCCACGGCGTGGAATCCAGAATCAAAGATTGCCTTGAATTCCCTTACATAAGGCGATACATATGTGGGGTGTATTCGAGCAACTCGCTCGCTACACGATCAGGTACCAGGAATCTGATTTACATCTTGGTCTTTATTCTTCTTTGACTTCTGCTAACAATCTTAATCTTCTTACTCTTCTTCTCTGCTCAATCCTAACGCTTCTCTTACTTACTAGTAGTAGCAGTTTTTATAGCCATAGCTGGACATGTTTGGGTTAGCTGACCGAGGGAATAAAATCAAGGTGAACTCCGTGAGTAATGTTTTGATATCACCGAACCTACATGGTTACGATCGGCAAGAAGCTACAAACCAATGATAAACTAAAACGCTGGTTAACAAACCCAAACAGGAACTTTAACGAGACTAATGAACCAAGGTCAGCTCTAATATCTAAAACACGACCACCTATGAAAAACTAACATCTGACAATGGCAAGAGAAGAATATTCCTAAAATGGCATTACTGAGTAAACTCTCGAGCTAAGCAAAAATTCAAGTACAACCCTGAAGTAAAAAACATAAGATGAAAACAGGAAGACACCTATGGACAAAATCCAAACTAACTTTGACCCTCTTAATGAAACAAAAACGAAACTTAAAAAACTTTCAAAATACTTCACGACACAAGGCAAGACTCGATATCAAAATTACAAGCCTTGGAAAAAGATAAAAGTAATTGAAGAAGCAACTGACACAATTTAATAAGCATCATGATACCTCTCATGTTCGACCCCGGTTGTTCAAGATACCCAAGACCATATAAGTTATCAGCGAGTGGAGACGTGTTAATAGGGAAATAATTGTCTTGTTTCGCTGGATAAAGAGCTGAACAGCACTATTTAATCTACCTTTTGCACAACTGATAGCTAACCGTTGATGTTCTTTCAGTTGCAAGAATATAAATTCCTTTCGTATTCTTAACTTTTAGAGCGGTTTTCATTTGAGTGTCGAAAAGTAATTGGTTTTGCACTTTCTACACGATGCGATTGGCTTAAAAGATTCGCGCCACCTTTTCATCCAATCAGAAGTAAAACCAAAGCCAATTGTGACGCGCTCGCATGCATTTTCCCGCGCTTTGCGTCAGCCACATGTAATTACTTCGAGTTTTGATTGGTTCAATGTATTGTCTGTGTCCTATTTGATTGGCCAGAGTAATTACTTTGGTTTTGGTTTTACGACACTCAAACGAAAACCACTCTATCACTGTCAAGGGAGAAATGATGCACAACACTTCTTTTAGTTGTTTAAGGCTGACTTGTCTAAAAGGTTTAAAATCTGCAAACCTTGGCACCAGTTTTTCCATCTTGACCTCTGATGCCTGGTTCACCCATTTCCCCCTGAAAATAGAGAATAAAAGCGACAGAAAACAAAACAAAACAAAGAAAACAAAGAATTACACAAAAAACTCAAGAACAACACGGTTGTTCAAGATACCCAAGACCATATAAGTTATCAGCGAGTGGAGACGTGTTAATAGGGAAATAATTGTCTTGTTTCGCTGGATAAAGAGCTGAACAGCACTATTTAATCTACCTTTTGCACAACTGATAGCTAACCGTTGATGTTCTTTCAGTTGCAAGAATATAAATTCCTTTCGTATTCTTAACTTTTAGAGCGGTTTTCATTTGAGTGTCGAAAAGTAATTGGTTTTGCACTTTCTACACGATGCGATTGGCTTAAAAGATTCGCGCCACCTTTTCATCCAATCAGAAGTAAAACCAAAGCCAATTGTGACGCGCTCGCATGCATTTTCCCGCGCTTTGCGTCAGCCACATGTAATTACTTCGAGTTTTGATTGGTTCAATGTATTGTCTGTGTCCTATTTGATTGGCCAGAGTAATTACTTTGGTTTTGGTTTTACGACACTCAAACGAAAACCACTCTATCACTGTCAAGGGAGAAATGATGCACAACACTTCTTTTAGTTGTTTAAGGCTGACTTGTCTAAAAGGTTTAAAATCTGCAAACCTTGGCACCAGTTTTTCCATCTTGACCTCTGATGCCTGGTTCACCCATTTCCCCCTGAAAATAGAGAATAAAAGCGACAGAAAACAAAACAAAACAAAGAAAACAAAGAATTACACAAAAAACTCAAGAACAACAATATTTTAACAGGGCTGTCGTTAGTTTTTGAGTTTCCAGGTACCGGTATATGCAGTTGCAAGGAGGGGTATATAACGGCTAGGGAGTTTTCTTTTTTACGGCAGTTACGCCCAGCTTTACACCCTGGCATAAATGGTCTGTATGATGTATTGCCGTTTGCCTTTTCTATACGAGATGCATGTTATATTTTCCTCATCTATTGTAGCTATTACGTGGTCGGGAAAAATGCCTGTCTTGGGGTCTGCGTACCACGGATTGCAAAAAACAAAGAAAGCTGACAAAAAACTGTTATGAGTACATAGAATATCCTCATACTCCTTCTAAACCTTTGCCCACTTTAGATAGTAGTTTCAGCATGAAAGCACTACATGAGGTTTGCCAAGTGAGTTATAGGAAGGTCTTGTAAAAATTAATACTTATAACTGAACAAGGAAACAAACCACAACAACCTTCGCTCCACTTCTGCAATCTCTTCCGTCGCGGCCGTCTTTTCCTAGGTTTAAATAATTCTGAATAAGCAACATGTTGTCCGGAAACTGAATGTAGAACATATGACGGTGTCTTCGTCGGCTCCCTTTTTTTTTTTTTTTTTTCGCCCACGATCTAATAAACTCCATCCCCAGAAAAGAAAAAATGCTTGCCCTGAGTAATCGCGTAATCGCGCACTCATGAGACATTGGCCTACACCACCGCTACACCCTGACTGCATAGGAAATACTTGGCGTCGTTGGCGCGAAAATTCCGTGTGCCCCCCCCCCCCCCCGACCCCAAGTTTTCGCATGGAAACGTTTGCAACCTTCTCCAACGCAAAGCCGAGGGAGTTTTCTAGCATCGAGTGTACACGTAACCATAATATTTACCACTACATGAAGAGTATATATTGATGAAACAACAACAACATGATATTAATTTGAGGAGGTCTCCAGTAGCTCAAGTGGTTAGAGCATCCGACTAGATCACGGAGGGTCGTGGGTTCAAATCCCATCTGGGACTCGGATTTTTTTTTTCCGAGTCCTCCTCAAATCAATACATGAAGAGTAAAAACAATATTCTACTCTACCGTGAATTCCATCGCGGCCGTCTTTTCCTGTATAAGCAACAAAAACATTTTCCATGGTTAAAGTTACGCGTTTATTATTTTCGTGAAAGGATGCCGTGAATGTTATCTCGAAAGACTGAGTAGAGACTGGGGAGGGCGACGAAGGCTCCTTTGGCGCTCTCCCCAGCTTTCCCCTAAGCTGTACCATCTGGCCCCGGTTGTTCAAACTATCCACCCGATAAATCGCTACGCAGTGAATGAGCCGCACAGGAAAACCAGTGGCGTTATCGGCTGGATAGTAATTTCAAATCACTATCCAGCGGATTATTTGTGTTTCTTAACACATAGTGGACAACGCTATCCGCCTTTTAAAAACCGAGACCTGGACGCCTGCAATTGCCATTTTTGACATTGTTTTTGAATTTAGAAAGTTAACCAATCGTTTGAAACAAAACTTTTTTCCACAGTTATCTTTTTTGAACAAAACAAAGGAGAGAGAAAGGTTGGGTAATTTCTGTGCTAGTTTTGAGCAAGCCACGCCCTAAAATAAGAGCCTCACCAACAAGTCGAAGCCTTTAATAAGTAGTGTGGCGGTTTTTCGATTCTAATGTGGTATATTAATAATAAACAGTTTCTGACCCAGAAAAAGAATATGTATAACCCTTGCATATTTCGAGTGAAGTGGGTAGCATGATAAAATCAGTCTCAAAAGTGTGTCAGGCGTAATATATTGGTATTGATGTGTTTAAAATATTCTTAGTTTATGAAGGCGGATAGAATATCTCTGCAGAAATGTGCCCATTTACTACTACTGCAATAAAAAATTTCAGCTCATTTCTCCACTGTCTCCGCTGTCACTTTACAGTTCAAACTCTAGGTTCAACTATTTAGGTAACTGCTAAGTACAACACTTTCTACAAGATCTGAGAATTGGCTTGAATATCAAAACTAATATCACTGCTTCATGATCTAACTGTTCTATACAAAGACATAAGACATATTATATTTTTTATTCATATAGACAATATTTTAGACATTTTATAGCCTTTAATATTTTAATCTATCTGACATTTTAGCATTTTTAACCAGTAGCTAATACAAGTCAAGTTTTTAGTTCTTAACTTTTTACTTATTATTATTACGTATTTTTGTTTATCTAAGATCATTTACTTTTCTATTGTTTTATAGGGCCTCACTGAATATCACTCTTTGTGAAGTGAGCTCCCTGTATAAAGATGTTATTATTATTATTATAATTATTATTATTATTATTATTATTATTATTATTATTATTATTATTATTAAGACAAATAAAGAGAATCCAAAACGAAGCACTACCGATGGGCAAGACGGGTGGTGTTCATGTAAACTTTAAAAGAAGTGAGATTAATTCGGGAATAAGGTTCTTATAAATGCACATTGACATACCGTTTTTCCCATCTTTGCCGTCTTTTCCTGCCACAGAAATGGAGCAAATGACATTTGTAAACTGATCACAATGTTTCTGAGATTAAATATCTTGCAAATGCTGGAGAAAAGTCAAACATTATTTCCCCTTACCATCTTTGCAGCAGGTAGTTTGTTGCAAGTGACAGCTGGTTGGCTTTGGAGTTGCTGTTGACTCATTGCCCTACAGGCAAAATAGATATAATGCATAGAAATGGAAGCTGGTAAAGCTACTGAAAGGCGAAAATAAACTAAGGAGGCTTACGCGACCCAAACGGCTGAAGCTTAACCCAGCTTCTGTAGCAGAAAACAACTGGAAGTGTTACTACTCCCCGCTGGAAGGGGTGTTAGTCCATCCCCCAGCAGTATATCATTATGACTCATGTCACCAGAACTTATTTTACCCCTAGGTACAATACAGCCCCTAGTGGTACTGCTACTTTCCCTGGATGCGATGCTAGTCCATCGCTGGGTTGCCCAAGGGGAATGGCTGTAGTATTTTACATGAATCGATCTTTCAATTGTAAGGAAGTTGATTTGAAAAACAAAAGACTTAAGACGCCTGAAATTCAAATTAT
Source organism: Porites rus (assembly GCA_964035705.1). Lineage (NCBI taxonomy): Eukaryota > Metazoa > Cnidaria > Anthozoa > Scleractinia > Poritidae > Porites > Porites rus. The sequence goes on along the minus strand of OZ037997.1, from coordinate 2,519,858 downwards.
ATTAGAGAATCAGCTCTATCACATTTGAACGATACTGGATTAAAATCCATCCAGCTTATGTTATATCATGCATAGAAACATAACTAGGGCTGAAAATAAATTACTGAAAACATTTACCTGAGGAGCAGATTGTTTCAGATTGGCCACAAAAAGGCTTAAAGCAAACAAAAAAGGCAAGACGGTCATATTCTGGTTTGGCTGATTCTCAACGCTTTAGCGAGTTAAGGAGTAATGCTTTCAGCCAAGCTTATTTGTCTCAGGTAGGTTGAATGTGGACACTGCAACATATTGTTATAAAGAATAGTAGGTGTAGCCTTTGTAAACGAGTGATCAAATGATCTGATAAAGCACTCGACACCCCTCATACCCCTCAAACATCTTTAAGACTGAAAATGGCAGCAAATCAAAGACTTTACTAACTGAATGTAATTGTTTCAAAATGCCGTGTGAACTGTTTTATATTATTTCAAATAGGGTTACGTTAAATACTATAGGTGAGAAATGCATGAGGGGCTTGCCTTGCACGGTTGTTTTAAGATTTTCTTTCATGGCAGTCAGAGTGAGCGTTATACAGGTAATCAAACGGCGCCTTACATGAGGTTTGGCACGTTTCGGCCCCAAGCTACAATTTTTTTTCTCAAGACTTTAATGTTTTAAGTTCAGTAAAGTACATAGGAAAAGAAGCATAGAATAGCAAAAGTCGTATAACAAGGAAGAATAACTAGCACAACAGCAAATTTTCTTTCACGACTTGTTTTCTTTGTTGGCGGCTTCAGTCGTAATTAATTCAATAACCATTTAGTTGCGTGTGCATTTGTAACCATTTTTTGCAACTATATTTGGCGTAGATTGATAAAAAAGGCATGCGATATACCACGTTTCAGTGAAGGAGGCTTCAAAGGGGAATTATTGAGTTACCCATCGATAAAATGCTGGTTTGTCATATTAACAACTTGAAATATTCCTATTTATGCGCCTTCACTACATTTGACAATAGATTATTGCTCAAGGTGAAAGCACCCATGCTCTGGCTGCAGCCCTTATCGGGCCGGAAATAGTTTGTTGAACTGACGGGATAAAAGAACTTGAATTAGCCACTTTTGAGAGACTTTTAAGAAGCCACTTTTAAGAAGCTGGTATTTCGAGAGGGGCCTTTATCAGAGCGAATCGACTTTTATCAACCCATTTATTATATAGCACCAAATTTTTGCACTTCACCCCAACGACGCAACACCACAGTTTCTTAGCCGTGTGTTCATTCTATATATACCAGATAGCACAAAAAAGCACTTAAAGCTATCCGAGACAGTGTGAACATAGCCCACTCTCCTCCGCAGAGGCTTCTTTTTGACGTAGGGAGACTGGGGAGAAAGAAAAAGAGAGCGCGCGTGGCATGATGGGAAGGGGAAAGAGAGAAGTGCTTTCTATTTTTCCATTATTGTTATTTTTATTGGGATACCCAGCGTGAACCTTTGGGGAGGAGAGAGAACATAGCCTTAGAAAACTAACTCCTTTATTCATAGAATATCTCATTCAATCAAAGCTCTTCATATAATAAAAACGGTTTATTAGCATTCCATGCAAAGTGACTCTGTCGACTCTCCTATTGAGAAGAGAAGTATGACGTCTCAACAATTCAAATTTATGAAAATTGTTTTTTTGGTTGACTTATCCAGAAAGAACAAGATAAAAAGCCCACATGTCAAAAATGTGGGAGCCTGTTTAATAGTGATGGCGGGGCCTCGTTAGTGCAAATTGGGAGCAAGAAGAACCGTTATGCTTTGATGGCTTCATACAAATCCTTAATTCTTAAACTCCTTTCAATAATCAACAGACTCTTACTATTTTTTAATTATAGTTCTAGCCGATTTTTTGAAAACCAACCTAACGAAAATAGCAGTCATTTGCGTGCATCGGGTTGGTACTACACTATAATAATCATATATGAGGTACCTACCTAAAATCGTACCAAGAATCTAAAAGAGTCTGGGTACGAGGTTGGGCAAACCCTGGAAACGAGTTGGGCGATCCCGACATGCAGTTCTCGATTGTTTCTGTGTGAATATAAAAAAGGGCGCCAATTACTAGGTGTCGATTCATCACTTATTTTTTGGAGAAGAAATGAACAGTGGCGATTGCCCTATTTGCCTTTATTCTGTTGGAAACGAGAATGGTCAGGTCGAACCCTGTCTTCACGTGTTTTGTTTAAAATGCATCCAGAAATGGACGGAGGTAAGTAGATCGAAGTTTTAAAAGGAACCGAAGGATCGATTATCTTGTCTTCCATTGCATGCGACACTGTGCTTATAAATTAAGTCAACGGAGGAAGAAAAAAACGAAATTTTAAATTAGGTGTGATTGAATAGGTTAAGTGCGTTGTGTGTGTGGGAGATTTAGTGGTTTTGTTTTTGTCTAAGATCAGGAGCCTGCTTAGATAAGGCCAATTGTAATTTAATTGATTAGGTCGAGCAGAGCATACTCCAAGAGAGCTTTACACTGTAGCTTAACATTTTTTCATTAACTTCACATAGATCTCTCCAAACTAATCATTTTTAATTAGTAAACGGCAGTAGCAATGATGAAAATACAATTACATCAGACTGGAATTGATTAAAAACAAGTAAAACTGTAAGTTTATTACAAGCTGAGAATTATCACGTGATGTGGTCGCCATTTTGTGCAATCATGGAATCATTGATCGCCGGTTGTGTGGAAGGTTAAGTTGGGGATAACCTGCATTTGATATGCCATGCTTTGCCGGATGAATGTTGCATGGAACGTAGGGTTCTGCACATTCATGGCTGAGGACGTTAAATAACTTTGTAGTAGAGGTGGACGTGGATGTTGCAAGCATGCAGCTTAGTTACAGTCATGTTTAAAGCGGACAGAAGTGATCGTGACTACCTCGTAAGTAATTTGCTATTGTGTGGAATTGTTTTATAGACTTCAGTAAACTGCCCAGTCTGCAGAGGAAGATTGACAAGTATCAATGGGTCGCAATTGGAAACCAGTGGAATGGCGGGTCTTGCGAGAGATGTGGTAAGTCCAATATACATGTACAATGAAAGTTACATTGAGCAGACTAACCCATAACATGGTATGCATGTAAAGCATATTAACCATTCAATTGTTGGCTCGTTCATGAAGGATCTAGTGCAGCAAGAGGTTTCTTTTACAGGCCACATTCCACAGGTCATGATTACAGGTCACTATTTTTTATTGAGGATATTGATACCTGTATCAATAAATATAAATCTCCACTAGACCACTCCCCATGGTCTGGCGGGCTTTAACTAGCCACTGGTAAAATACACCTAAGATGTAAAATACTACAAGTTAGCTGATACACTGTAGTTGCACGATTTTAAGTAACCAATCAAAGAGCGGCAGGTTTGCGTAATTTTTTTTCTTTATTACATCCATTTTCAAATCACTGGTGATCCCCGCAATCTGATTTGTTCTCAGCAGTGTGATTTACTCACAAAAATCACACTAATTTTTGCTCTAAATTACATCTGTTCTAAATCGCATCATTCATGTTCTAAATTGCATCATTTCTGTTTTAAATCTCACTGAATTCTGAGATTTCAAAATGGCTATAATAAAGTGGTAATTGAACTTCTGGTCTGAAATCATACATGTTATAGTGAACTAACGAACTAGCGCTGTTCACTCAACCAATTATAAATCATATGTATGATTTCAGACCATTATAAATAGCCTGGCCAGTACAGGCAATAAAAAAATGCATCCTGTGCCCAGTAGGCCATTTGCATTAAGAGGTCATGTGACATAGTTTTTATGAAAATGAAAGTTATATGATTTTGCCTTCGAAAAATGATTAGTGGGTTGTATCTTAAACAAAATAATAGTGATTTGGTTTTTCATAGCTCGTGAAAGCAGCGAGGAGAAACGGATGCTTTTGCAGGCTAGGTTTTTCAAACCCGCACCATTTTCTTAAAATGAGTAAGTTCGTACACTGTAGCTGGTCACGTGACCAAAATATGATTTTTAAAATTATGAATTACCTCTTTCTGAACACAAATTTTGCACTCAAACTTCAAGGAAAATGTTGAAAAGATGATGTGATAATGTGTTCAGCTGACCACACTGTTTGTCTCTGAAATTTAAATGGCTGCCCACATACCGCAATCAAAGGTTTCGGATGTCTTGCAAGGCCTTATTTAGTGGTAAATCACCTTAACTTACATTAAGATTGGGAAAATGTTTGATTAAAGTTAAAATTCTTTGTTTACTTTACTTGAATTTAGCCTTTTTTTTATTCTATTTTCCTCAATTGTGCGATCAGATGCAATTTGAGGTCAATTGTGGGAAATCGCACCATTGCGTAATATCAGAGGCCCTGTTTTAATGTTTGAAAGTATTATCCACTGCTTGTTCTTGATTTGTGTGGTGGGAGTTTCAATTCCTATTAAATTTCCAATCTTTTTATTGTAGATTGGTCAAGATCAAGTGGTTGCCACCCAAACTGACAGATGTGAGGTATGTGTACTGTACTGAATAAATATTATAACTTCAAGTCCTCTCTCTTAGCATTTAGCATTTCCTAGCACTGCCATTAAAAATTAGAAAAAAGGATGAATCAACAATTTATTTTTTGTGTAGGCAAATGGACAAAATGGTGTTTGCAGTGAAACCCTGTAAATACGGACACTGAAGGGGCCATTATAGACAGTGTCCATAGTAACGGGGTATCCGTTTTAAGCAGGTCATGTTATCAAAATCAAAAAACACCTTTTATTTGAACAAAAACCTAAAGTAATAAAACAGGACATAAGCTTCGTCAATCATCTCTGACCTCCACAAAGTCGTTATTCTGCGGCTCAAGTCACAGAAACAATCAAAAATCACTCATCTATATAATACTCAATCAAAACTGTTCTATGTACAGTTTTGCTGTATATTAAATAGTTTGAGGCCAAAATTAGTCTGCAATTGAAGTCTACAAAATAATCATCCTATCTGGCGCACTGTAGGGCAGGGAACATCGACATGCTGTCAACTGAGGGACCAACTTTAAGTGTCCTTCTGGATTTTTTAAAGATTATCCCGTGTGGAACTGCTACCTTCCCCTGCAATCTTTTCTCTGCTTGTCCACCACATTGGTTAACAGAGCCTGTATGGCAGGAGGATGAAGGGGAGGGGGAAGGAAAAAATTAAGAAAAAAATCTCCAATCCTTTTCACTTTTCTCCTTTCTCCCGAACCCTTTTTAATGCCTGTAGGCTTTAAATTTATGCCAGGCTAATGCAGACTATCATCAATCAAATCAAAGGGGAAATGAAAATCCTTCAGTAATTGTTTCAAGCATTCCTTTCCTCTGGCTCTTGCATCTTTGTTCCTGAATTGGGTGTTCTGACAGTCCTGATTGTTTTTCTCTGTATGGAAAGCTTGCTTGCTGGTTACTGTACTATGCAGAGGTTTCACTCAATCATACGTTGTGAAAGGCCTAAACAAGCTATTGACTGTATTACTATACACTTCTAGGTTGCAGGGTTGTAGAAAGTGAGATTATAATCACACATTTGTATGTATTAAAAATAATATAAGTTACACAACTGAGTTCATAGTTTTGTTTTCATAATGTGATATATTTAAGGTAATGACAGTAACAAATTTCCCTTGATATTTTCAGGAGTGCGATGAACCGCTGGAAATGATTGGCATGCTACTGTGCTCTCACTGTGGTAATAGGTGAGTTTTGATAACATAAAAAAGGACAGTGGACTCTCGATTTAACGAAGCGCCAAGGGACTGGGGAAATTTATTGTTCGTTATATCAAGGGTTCACTGAATTGAACACCTCCATTAAACAAATATTCGCAAAAACTACCAAAATGGAATTACTGCGCTACAGTATTGAGTTTTAGCACTCATTTTTCAGACATCATTTCGCAAAGAAACCAGAGTTGGCATAACAAAATTATAGTTGGTTGTTTTCTCAGGCTGAAAATTAAGTAAGCCATATTAAGCCTTGAAAAAAGCATTCTGCTGCATGACTGTAAATTAAAGATCATCAATGAAAAAAATAAACGTGTTTTGAAACATCAGTTAACAGTAAAATTATTTAGAGCTTGCTCAGCAGGGCAGCTGTTAGTTTGTAATAAGTTATCTACGTATCTTGTATGGAACTCCTAGGAAAAGACTTGGAGAAGCTGCTTCACAACCCCTCAGAAATTCTGTTGCCTTCCTTGGGGGGAATGGATATTTTCTGGAACAACACATTACATGTTTGGGGATGTTTTGTTGTGTCTAATAAGCTAGTTTGCAAAAATACTCTGCCTTTAATGAAGTTGCTGGTTGTACAGCGAGTTACAAAATAAGAATCATTATTATTAATGATGGCGCTCTCCATTATTATTACTTCTGCACCCCTCCAGCCTATACTTTGGTATTTCCTTACGTGTATGTCTTTCTTTTCGACCATTTTGCTTTCTTATTTCTTCATTTTTTATGTTCAGACTATATAGATGTGAAGAGTGTACAGAAGATATTTTGTCTGAAGATGAAAACTTCTGGTTTTGTCCACGGTGTGAGCAGTGGACACCATGTCCTACACCTGCAATAGGGAACAGCACCTTTCAAATTGAAGAGCCTGTATATGCTCTGTACCGATTTGAAAATCAAGGGGATACTAACTCAAGGGACAATCCATCTACATCATTTAACACGTAAGTAACCATCAGCCCAAGTAGTTTATCAGTCTTACTACTGACTCCCAGAAAGTTGTCCCTAGTTAAACTTAAAGCCAGCTATGTAATTGGGCAACTGAGCTCACTACTAGGTAATCCCAACTATTCATAACTAAAGTGACTTTAATTTTACTAGCACTAGCTTACATGTATAGACCTATGTACATGTAGACTCGTGATAATGCATGATGTATGTAGAAGTATGGTGTCTGGTACCAAGTAATCATACGACATATACCAGTCTACATTCAAGCTATGATGTAAGACTGCTTACTCCCCCTAACTATGTTTGTAATTTTGAAGTAGATGACCCACAATAGACTCATGTTCCCGAATTAAAAAAGATCATCTCAGTTGAAGGCACAGCTTACGCAGTTGTGAAAAGTTGTGAAAAATTTCAGGCTTGCCTGGGTTCGAACCCTGACCTTTGTGGTTCCAGATCAACGCTTTTGCCAGTTGAGCTCGCAAACCATCTGGGAGCTGGTGATTCATTAAATTGGTTTTTAATATACCAGGAAAGATGAAGATGACATGATGAATATGAGAATTGCATAATAATTTTTGATTCCCAACAGTATCTTCTTGAGGGAGCCTTGACTTTGTCAACAAACCCACTGCTTATTTTTTTCTGCCTTTGCTTGCTTATTTTGTGGCTAAATTTAATTTAGGCAAAGTTACACTGTAACTTTGAGCCAATGCAGGTCTGCAGTTTTCACGACTGCAATTATTGCATTGGCTGGGCCACTATAACTTAAGTAGGAGCACCTTGTGGCTTATTTACATGTACGCAGTTGCTTACTTGCATATCTTCCCAACGTGTCTTTTGCCATAGCATTGTTGCTTGCTTTCCGTTTTAGTGCTCTGTTTCTTCCAAAACTCCCTCACTCTTTAAGACAGGGCAAGATAATACCATTGGTCAGTAAGCACAGCATATTTTACTGAGTGTTTCAGTGTGAAAATGCCTGGTGGGGCTGCCCACAGGGTTGCCATGGATACCACCTTCCTCGTGCTTGATCATTGCCTGGCTCAACCAACCTTGAGTTTAACTTCCATCAGTAGAAGTCTGAGTGATGGTTAGGGAAGCAATGCAATAGCAGATCGAGAATGTTGAGTGGTTGTGAGAACTCGTGCATGTATGTCAGTCAGACTGTATCATGTTTTTCTCCCCTCTCTTATTTCTTGATTTCTCTAATTCCTTAAGCCCAAATTTCCAATGAGTGCTTCATGTTCAGCAGCAAGCATTGTGATCACAGCTTAGTGAACTATTATCTCTGACAGATTTTTTACTATTATGAAAAGTACCTTGACTTGTAATTCTGTGGCTTTTAGCTCAAACGCCATAACATATCACCAAAATACGAATGTGATGGACCAGATAGTGTTGGCAATGAATAAAGAACGCAACACGCCTGGGCTCACTTCTTCGCTCAGTGATAAAAAGGTAAGTTCTCTATTGTCCAACTAACGGATTATTTTCAGCTGTATTCCCTAGTATTAAGTAAGCCAATGATGTAAAGGTGAGAAAACCCCTTCGGATGACAGCATGTGGATGTTCACATTACTACTGTAGACGATATAATACGAACGGTACACATCAATAATGAGTAGTTTCGTAACAAAAGTGATAATTGCTTCTGTTAAGAAATGTTACCAGTATCTTGGCATCTCGCCACCAACAAAATCAGCACCCACCATTTTTTTGAACTTTGATTCGTGAACGGAATACTATATTCTTACATTTCGAAGAAATGGCCAGTGGCTGTGAAACGTTTCTGCCAGTTTTTTCAATCTCTCAAATGCCAAAGTTTACATTCACCAAACCATACATGTATTATTATCATTTGCATTACCAAGAATATTAGACGTTAGACGCAAGGATCGTCAATTAGGATAGACAGATTTGTATTTGGGTTGACTTTAAATTTGAATAAGCTTGACGAAAAAGTGAAAGTCTTACGTAAGTAATCTTAGGTATTAAACTGTGTCAATTATTTCAGAGTTTTTCGTTGGTGGCGAGATGACCTGACCGTAAACCATGTTACTAATTACAATGGTCCCCTCAGTGTCCTTATTGGGGGAGTTCCATTTTAATTGATTTAATCCGTACGTGTCTCAGTCATTCTCTTTGTGCTCCACAACTCGTTGCTAACTCCACCTTCGTAACCATGAAAAGGTTCCTTCCGCTCAGTCCGTTAATTTGACATCCAGCTTTCGCATGCAAAGGTAGACAACCGTGACAACGGTGACAGCTGTGACAACACTGACAACAGTGAAAACAGTGACAACGGTGACAACAGTGTTAACAGTGACAACGGTGACAACAGTGAAAACAGTGACAACTGTGACAATGGTGAAAACGGTGAGAACAGTGACAACAGTGACAACTGTGACAATGGTGACAGCTGTGATAACTGTGACAAAAGTGACGACAGTGACAACAGTGACAAAGGTGACAACAGTGACACAGTGACAACAGTGACAACAGTGACAACGGTGACAACATTGACAACAGTGACAACGGTGACAACTGTGACAACAGTGACAACAGTGGCAACGGTGACAACAGTGACAACTGTGACAACAGTGACAATGGTGACAACACTTACAACAGTGACAACAGTGACAAAAGTGACAATGGTGACAACGGTGACAACAGTGACAACAGTGACAACAGTGACAACGGTGACAACAGTGACAACGGTGACAACAGTGACAACAGTGACAACGGTGACAACAGTGACAACAGTGACAATGGTGACAACAGTGACAATAGTGACAACAGTGACAACGGTGACAAGGGTGACAACGGTGACAATGCTGACCACGGTAACAACAGTGAGAATGGTGACACCAGTGAAAACAGTGACAACGGTGAAAACAATGACAACAGCGACAACGGTGACAACAGTGACAACGGTGACAACAGTGACAACAGTGACAACGGTGACAGCAGTGACAACAGTGACAGTGGTGACAACGGTGACAACAGTGACAACGCTGACAACAGTGACAACAGTGACAACGTTGACAACTGTAACAACTGTGACAAAGGTGAAAACAGTGACAACAGTGACAACTGTGACAAAGGTGACAACTGTGACAAAGGTGACAACAGTGACAACGATGACAACAGTGACAACAGTGACAAAGGTGACAACGGTGACAACAGTGACAACTGTGACAACAATGACAACGACGACAACTCTTACAATAGTTACAACCGTGACAAGGGTGACAACAGGGACAACGGTGACAACAGTGACAACAGGGACAACGGTGACAAAAATGAACACAGTAACAACAGTGACAGCTGTGACAACAGTGACAACAGTGACAATGGTGGCAGCAGTGTTAACAGTGACAACGATGACAACGGAGACAACAGTGACAGCTGTGACAACGGTGACAACTGTGACAAAGGTGAAGAGAGTGACAACTGTGACAATTGTGACAAAGGTGGCAACAGTGACAACAGTGACAATGATGACAACGGTGACAACGGTGACAACAGTGACAACTGTGACAACGGTGACAACAGTGACAGCTGTGACAACGGTGACAACTGTGACAACAGTGACAAAGATGACAATAGTGACACAGTGACAATGGTGACAATGGTGACAATTGTGACAACAGTGACAACAATGACAACTGTGACAACGGTGACAACAGTGACAACAGTGACAACGGTAACAACTGTGACAACAGTGACAACAGTGACAACGGTGACAACAGTGACAATGGTGACAACGGTGACAACAGTGACAAGGGTGATAACTGTAACAAAGGGTGACAACTGTAACAAAGGTGACAACAGTGACAACAGAGACAACAGTGACTACAGTGACAGCTGTGACAACGGTGAGAACTGTGACAAAGGTGAAAACGGTGACAACAGTGACAACGGTGACAACTGTGACAAAGGTGACAACAGTGACAATGGTGACAACAGTGACAACGGTGACAACAGTGACAACAGTGAAAAAGGTGACAAGGGTGACAACTGTGACAACGGTGACAACCGTGACAACAATGACAACAGTTACAGCGGTGACAACGGTGACAACTGTGACAATTGTGACAAAGGTGACAACAGTGACAATGGTGACAACGGTGACAACAGTGACAACTGTGACAACGGTGACAACAGTGACAATAGTGACAACGGAGACAACAGTGACAACAGTGACAGCTGTGACAACGGTGACAACTGTGACAACAGTGACAACAGTGACAAAGGTGACAACAGTGACACAGTGACAACGGTGACAATGGTGACAACGGTGACAACAGTGACAACAATGACAACTGTGACAACGGTGACAACAGTGACAACAGTGACAATGGTGACAACAGTGACAATAGTGACAACGGTGACAAGGGTGACAACGGTGACAATGCTGACCACGGTAACAACAGTGAGAATGGTGACACCAGTGAAAACAGTGACAACGGTGAAAACAATGACAACAGCGACAACGGTGACAACAGTGACAACGGTGACAACAGTGACAACAGTGACAACGGTGACAGCAGTGACAACAGTGACAGTGGTGACAACGGTGACAACAGTGACAACGCTGACAACAGTGACAACAGTGACAACGTTGACAACTGTAACAACTGTGACAAAGGTGAAAACAGTGACAACAGTGACAACGGTAACAACAGTGACAATGGTGACAACAGTGACAAGGGTGACAACTGTAACAAAGGTGACAACAGTGACAACAGTAACAACAGTGACAAGGGAGACAACAGTGACTACAGTGACAGCTGTGACAACGGTGACAAAGGTGAAAACGGTGAAAACAGTGACAACGGTGACAACTGTGACAACGGTGACAACAGTGACAACGGTGACAACAGTGACAACAGTGAAAAAGGTGACAACGGTGACAACAGTGACAACGGTGACAACGGTGACAATGGTGACAAGGGTGACAAGTGTAACAAAGGTGACAACAGTAACAACAGTGACAACGGAGACAACAGGGACTACAGTGACAGCTGTGAGAACGGTGACAACTGTGACAAAGGTGAAAACGGTGACAACATTGACAACGGTGACAACTGTGACAAAGGTGACAACAGTGACAACGGTGACAACAGTGACAACAGTGAAAAAGGTGACAACGGTGACAACAGTGACAACAGTGACAACGGTGACAACGGTGACAACAGTTACAGCGGTGACAACAGTGACGATGGTGACAACAGTGATAACAGTGACAAGGGTAACAACGAAGACAACGGTGACAACAGTGACAACAGTGACAACTGTGACAACTTTGAGAACACTGACAAAAGTAACAACAGTGACAACGGTGACAAGGGTGACAACTGTAACAAAGGTGACAACAGTGACAACAGTGACAACGGTGACAACAGTGAGAACAGTGAGAAGTGACGAGGGTGACAACAGTCACAACAGTCACAACGGTGACAACAGTGACAACAGTGACAACAGTGACAACGGTGACAACGGTGACAACGGTGACAACAGTGACAACGGTGACAAGGGTGACAACTGTAACAAAGGTGACAACAGTGACAACAGTGACAACGGTGACAACGGTGACAACAGTGACAACAGTGACAAGCGTGACAACGGTGACAACAGTCACAACAGTCACAACAGTGACAACTGTGACAACGGTGACAACAGTCACAACAGTGACAACGGTGATAACAGTGACAACGCTGACAACAGTGACAACGGTACACGCAGGAAATATGAACGAAGTTATAGCTATACGTTGAAGTCATAGCGAATCAATTCATTCTTCTCAATTAAATCAACCTTTATTTATGTGTAGGCATTAAGAGAACGGATGAAGAGAATTGAAAAGGAGAAACGGGAGTACCAGCACCCTAGTCATCGCAAGGTTTGTTTTACTGTATTTTGTTTTAACATTCGATGTGTGCGATACATTCCGTTATAACGCACACAGAGACAATTGGCAAATGAATACGTGTTTTAAAAGGCGCTTCTTCGCGGGAAGGTGGGGGTGCCTATTAAATATCATTTGAAAATGTTGCTATACCTTGAAATAAAAACTTAAGCCAAGTTTTTCACGAATATATTTTAGTTGCTTTAACTGCCAGTGGTGTAGGTTTTACGTCTCGCGAAAATCTTCTCATCCCTTTTCGCAAAATTAAATAACAGTAAGAAGATTCAGTTTTTCTATTTCATATTTATAAAAGCTTCTGTCCAGCCATATTATTCTCACCTTTTTATGTCATTCTTATCTTTTTAATTATCAGGTAATGAGGACAAGGAGCCGTGCAGCTAAAGGACGAGAGATCCTCTCGACGCTTCAAGGCGCAAAATAACGGGCGGTCAACGGACGATACCCGGCCAGGATGACCATATATCAGGACAAACTTGCGGTTTGCCGGTCGTTTAGCCTGGACGCGTAAAAAAGTGAGAAAAACAAAGAGTTTGACACCATAAGATAGATGTCGGGCAACGATGGCCATTTATCGCGACAAGCTTTCGGTTTGCCAGGTAATTTTGCCTGGACACGTAAATAGGTGACAAAAAACGACAACAAAAACCTTTTTACACCGTTAGATGTCCGAAAAGAGAGATGACCATTAGTTGGGACAAAACATTCGGTTTGCCGCGCGGTCGTTTTGCCTGAACTCTGAAGAAACCCAATTTTTTATAAACAATGCGTTTCAAGAGGACTTGCATATTTTCACTTTATAGCGCAAATGTAAGCTTAAAGGTAAAGAGATTGTAATCGTAAATGAGTAAAATATAGGGCGTGGTAATAGTGAACCGTGTTCCTTTACTTGCTACTTATAGTTCTCTATGATTATAACAACATAAGCCATCACAAAATTATTCTGCGTCTAGAGCCAGTCGACCATTCGTATGGTGCAGAAAATAGTAAACCGCACACCAAGACGGCGGTTCTGTCGCTTTGTTTCACGAATCTTTTTCTCCTTTCCCATCACTCCCTTCGTTCCCGCTTTCCTTAATAATTAACTCAAATATTCTCCAGGGATCGCGAGCGACTGGGGACGAAGCAGTAATTTGCTTATCTTAAATATCCTAGTTTAAAACCCTAGTTTAAAAACTGAAAAGACGTTAGGGGATCGTGCTTTTTCGTCTGCGGCCCCTAACTTATGGAACTTTCGCTTCCGTCTTGAGGACAATTTTGAACGTTTTAAATCTTTACATAAAACGCATCTTTCTAGACTAGCTTTGATATGTAATGTATTTAACGTACTTTATATATGTATAACGTTTTTATCTAATTTTAGCTGTAATTACTATGTTCATTTAAGCTTTTATTTTAAACATTTAATTTAAAGCAGTCAGTTGTTACGCGCTTTTGATCATATTTACATGGAAAAGGTGCGTTATAAAAATTTAATTATTTTAATTACTACTATATCTCTTGTATTGAAAAAGCCAACGTAGCAACCTGTTGTTATCCATTAGGCGTCAAGTGTTAAGTTGAAACTGTAATAAGCCGCCTCCAAGCTGTAATCACTGTAGCGAATTAGCCGTCATCCACTCTTTTGTAAGGTTTACATGTAATGTCTCAGGACAAGATGACCTGCGAACAAGCTCGGCTTCATTTGGAGGAGTCGCGTGGCAGCAGCACGCGAAAAGAGACGCGCGTACGTCGGTTCTCTTGCGGCTCGCATTGCTCGCTGTAAAGACTGTAAATAGAGAGCTTGTTCGCAGGCTAAAAATAAGTTTAAATGTCTACCAACAGTGTAAGAAATGGTTATATGTTAGATTGCATTTTGATTGTACTAGCGCTATGGTCTTGGAATTAAACGTTACGTTGGAACCAAATTCTGTCTGAAGTTACTATCTCAGGTATGTTGGCTCCTGACCACCTATCTATCTAAATGTTAGATAGAAACTATTTATTCGCCATCCTCGGAGACCCAGGGGCAGATAGTTGGGGCGTTAGAAAGTGTAAACGGGCACCATTTTTTCCCGTCATTTACACTTTCGCCGCTTCTGTTAGGTTTTCGCTGGTAAGATATTCAGTCATAGATTTAGTGCAAAGATAAAGCTTGGTTGCCGATATATGACTGTGTGTGACTCGAGATACAAAAAGAAAAGGTTCGTTGTCCGCATAAAGCTGAGCTAGCCCGTTTCAGGCGTTCAAACTATGGGATATAAATTCAGCGAGGGGGGTGGGCTAGGTGGTGAGAACGACATCGTACATGAAATCATCAGAGCAACGGTAAAGATATAACTTGACAGTGCAAGTTCTTACCTCAGAAGATTGGCACTAACGATTTATTTACAGAAAATTAACCTTAAGCAATCTGATAAATGTCGTTTTTGCCATTGAGAAATGGACTATTTCTCATCTATTTCTGTGATGTTCTGCAACAAAAGTTGTTTGGAACGATGTTAGTTAACTTTTATTTTAAACTGCCCCGGACTAAGAAATTTTGCATTGACTGCTCTTCATTTTGATAGGGCTTTTTAAAGTTTCAACCTTTACAGCGATCGATCTCGTTCTTCTTCTTGGGAAATATCATATTTACTCGTGTAAACTAGCTGGAGCGTCTCCTTGCATGTCCCTCTTTGATGGTAAGCTTAATTCCGTCACTGAAACTGAGCAAGACAAGGCACTTCTCCGTAATTCTTCGATCGCCTTTTCAGACAGTTGGAAACTTTTGCTGGCTTGCAACTGTTACCTTGTAGCCAATTACTTTGTTACCTTTATGTCCCTGTTTAAGTTAAACCGTCCACCCGTTCCTCTATTCCTTTTTCATTGAGAGCAAAACAAAGTGAGTACCCAGTTATGAGGAGTCAAGCCTAAACTAAACCTTAGGTATTTCATGTCATGTCTGCCAGTTTTATCCGTCGTTGTATGTATAATTATGTAATTGTAAGAATCTGTATTTTTTTTATTGTTTCTGTAATGTGTCAATAATAATTTTTCTGTGCTGAAGAAAAGCAATAATAATAATCATCATCATCATCATCTTCATTATCGCTGGCTGCTCAGCTTTGGCACGGAACAAATACCTAGAAAGGCATAACTCAGGTTTGTAGGAGCTAATGAGATCTAAAGCTAATAGGCCATTTCCGAGTTCCCAATGGGCCTCTGTTTCAAAACGAGGGTAGGTGCTCAGCCTTTGATATGGAAATTATTTTTCATTCTCATGCAAATAAAACTCATTTTCACAAGAAAGGTTGTGCACCTAGCCTCATTTTGAAAGCGGGGGTTTTTGGAACTCGGAAGTGGCCTATTGACAGTGTTCCACCTTGGTACTCCCCAGCGCAGCCAAAGTCACTCTATGAGAGCGAGGATGTTCAGGCCTACTGGGATATTCCCGTGTTTGCGGAATATAATGAAGTTAGGGCCAAACGAGTGGACGCAAGGATAGCAGATCATAAAGCAAGGACAGTAACAACTCTGGAAATGAGCTGCCCTTGGATCCAGAATCGAGCGGAAGAAAGAGAAGCTGTAAGAAGGTACAGAAGTTTGGGCCCCTATGCTGGGAGACATAGCATAACTAGTTGTAGATTTTTCTTAAGTTTGTCGTTGTATCATTTTAATTATTTATACATATATTTATATATTTTTTATTTTATCTTATCAAGTTATTTATACAATTTATGTTTTTTTTTCTAGTCTAAGGCTGTTCCTTAGAGTCCCAGGGTCACGTCCGAAGCCACTGGTGGCTGCTGCTATATCACACCCCCTGAGGTGAGTACAGTACGATACTGTCATAATAATAAAAACACTAACACATTGATAGTACATGACAAAGGTGGCAATAGATGACGAGACATGTTCCATCTTTTTTGACGAGAAATCACACAAAAAATGTGACAACAAATCAGCCAAAAAAGAGGACAAAAAGACGAGACATCGAATCGGGCAAAAATAGGGCAAGAAATCGGACAAAGAAAATAGGATAAAAAATCGGACATAAACACGTCGGATAAAATAAATCGGACAAAAATAGGATAAAAGAATCGGACAAAGAAAATCGGACAAAGAAAATCGGACATAGAAAATCGGACAAAAATCGGGCAAAAATCGGACATGAAATCGGATCAAAAAATCAGAAAAAAATCGGACAAGAACATGTCGGACAAAAATATCGGGCAAAAATCGGACATGAAATCGGACAAAAAATCGGACATATAAATCGACACGAATAAGCAGCTGGAATAAGTCGGACAAAAAGATCGAACATGAAATCGGACTAAAAATTAGACAAATAAATCCGACAGAAAGTCGGAAAATAAAAATTATACAAATAAATAAATCGGACAAAGAAGTCGGACAAAAAATTGGACAAAAAATCGGACTAAAAAATAGGTCATTGAGTGTTTGTTACCATGCCGACCTGAACCTCACTCCAACCTCACTCCAACCTCCACCTTGAGAGAAACCTGGGACCAAGGAAAAGAAACAAAATGGCGCCTAAAGATAATATGGTGCTCCCGAATCGTGCTCTCCTTTTTCAGAGCATAGTTTTTGTTGTGATTTCACCGTTTGGATTGAACTCTAATAACATGGCCTCAACGGTTAACTGTATGGCGGCTTATTGGTCATCGTTAAACTCAATCACATGCTCAAAAATGTGTTTCTTCAGCAACGAGAAGAAAGCTCACAAAGGAGTGAGAAGTCTGCAGTTGATAACTCAGACATTAAAGGTAGGCTTTTCTTGGTTTGACGAAATTATTTAGAGACTACTATTTCTTTTAATTAACGTTACATCTACTCGGAAATCCTAGTTATATATTTCTTGTCTTTAACTCCATATTTATTGCCGATGGTTGTTGTTGTTTTATTATGCAAATGGTGCCCGTTCACCTCTCACACCTTCCTGAATAGAATGCAACTTTCACCTATCCACTTTAATGGATGGAATGTTCCAGCCACCCAGCACCTCTCAACCTTAATGAATGGAATGCATTCTTCACTACACCGTTTTAATGAAGGGAATGCCCCCTAAACAACAACAACATAACTTTATTGTGAGAATAAACTATAAGTAAATACACTGAGTGGTGGGTAGCAAAAGCTAGTCGAGGTGGGACAGAAGAACAGCTGAGGGTTAGGGTTTAATTTTTGAAATAAATATTATTACATATATAAATTTTAAGTTAATATCATTGCATAACGACAGAGTTAAAGAAACGATAACGTTAAAGGTTTGAGAGAAAAATGAGTTCAAACTCTAAACCACCACACACACACGCTTTGAGATCTGAGAACTGATTAAATCAAATACTTAAAACTACATCAAACTGTTTAAAAGAAAACAAAAAACAACAAAACCAGAAGACTGTCTGTGGTAGTGGTGCATGGGGAAAATTTGGATCTGCACTATGCTTACAATAATATTCTGCTTCTGTATTCTGCCTGCTTATGCTATAACTGCGTATATACCCGAGGTGTTATGTTATTAGAACTAAATTTACTAAACCTGTTGCTATCTAATTTGATACTTGGAATCTTGTGACTATCAGCTATGTTGTAGTAATTTACATCCTTAGTGATGATAGGTGTTTCTATACTAAAGTCATTTTCTTTTACTAAAATATCAAGGAGAAACCAGTGTATTTCTCTTTTAAATTCCCTCTTAGGTAGATTTCACAAGCTACTTTCTTTAAGTGTTTTCACCAGTCATTTCAGAAGCGACACTCTTGCTTCTTCAACTCTTGTGCTTTGTTCATGCTGTTACCTCTTAAACATCTTCCAGAATGGGATCCTCCTTCACCTATCTACTTTAATGCAAGTAATTCCCTGCCACCAGTCACACCCTAATGAATGGAATCACCCCTCATTGAAAGGAATGCCCCCACACCTCATACACCTTCCTGAAAAGGGTGCACCATTTGCCTATATTCACTTTAATGGATGGATGCCCCTACACCTCGCACACCCTCTTGGAAAGAATCGACAAATAATGCCTCCACTCTAAGCCATTCATTCCAGAACTATCCCTAACTGCCAGTGCCACTCCATCCCATATCCTCTTTGATGTTAAAATGTTCATTGATAACTTTGGCATTTAACTTTTTCCACCAATTAAAACCTTATAGAAAGAAAAATGAAAGCAGTGGGTTGGCAAGGTTAAAGTTGAGTGGGCAGTGTTCCTATGAAAAAACCTCAAAATAATCTTTAGACGAGATTTACACCCTACCAGACTTAAAAGTATTTCCCCATTCATGACCTTCTGAATGTGATGCAACCCTACTTCTCACTGCACTGGGTGCAAAAAATCCCCCTTGTTTCCACCCTCCCTGAACTAGCCTGCATAGCAGGTGCTTGGAAGTAACAGCGCAGGGAAGAACTGGGCACGGGAACAGATACACCCCACCTCTTAAACCCAATTTCATTTTAATGCTTGAACCTTTAAAGACCTAAACATAATTATTTAGTCAGTCCAATGTAATTTATATGATGATAAGTGTTCCTATATTGTCATTTTCATGGTAAACAGAGCCTTTGACAGGATCATAGCAACTCTAATATCTAGTAGATTGATATCTGTTAGTCAAGTTATTGCTCTATTTATTTTAGGTACACATATTTCCAAAGTCAACCAGGATAATCCTCCAAAGGGGTCCGTCTATGTTACAAGGTACTATAATCTATATTAATAAAATTAATTGCAGCTCCAGAACACTTCTGAATTATAACTGAGTTTGTCATAGTAAAACATTGTTCTGGGCTTTTTTAGTAATAAAAAATAAGAGTGTATAATATAGCCCTTCAGTAGGAAAACAACTTTACTACATGGACTAGTAGTTTCAAACCAACAGCTTTTTAATAGAACCAGATGTCATATCTACCACCACCTCAAAATCATCAAATCCCTCTTAAATACTACAAATACTTTTGTAATTGTGATTATCCTGTCTGTCCTTAATCTAATAATAATAATAATGAAAATAATGATAATAATAATCATAACAGCATTGATCAGACTGTAGAGACACTGTTGTGTAGATTAATGTGTGGCAAAAAGGGAGAGTGTGTGTGTGTCATCTTGTGTTCTAAGCGAATGTAAAAAGTAACTTTGCCCAGAAGTTAAAAAATAAAATGGCATGATAATGTTGCAAGGGTTGTACATGGGAAGTTATCGAAGTCATGCCAGGTGGAATGGAAGGAAAGGTGGTTTGAATTTGTGCCAGAAGGAGCTGTGGTCTGAGAATAATGAAGTAAAGCTGCTTTGGGATATGGACATCCAATGTAATATTAGGTTATTGAGGCAGGTGCTAAGAACATGTCTGTGCGGTACCTGATGTCGTAGGGGCTTAGAAAGGGTTGCTAAGACACTTGAACAATGGATTGAAACTCTGCGGGTTAGGGTTAGGATGGGAATGCAACAGAAAACTGTGCAAATTAGAAACAGCCAGGTTTCAAAAGAGTGTACTTGACTTCTGTGTCCTCAAGGGACCTCTGGTTGTTATAGTTATGAATGGCTCTCTTGGAATGTATGTCTGCATGAAAACAGCCAGAGTTCAGAGCTAAATAATGTAATAATAACAATAATGATATTAATAATAATGTGGCCCAAAAAGACAATCAAGTTGTGGTAGTAAACAGCAAAAGGGAAATGTGAATACTAGGAAAAGGTGGAGGAAAATAGAAACAAGATCTTGATCACAAAAGCAGACGTAGATTGTTTGCAGCAAAATTGAACACTTAAAAAGAAAGGGAAAGTAACAGAACAATTTTGCGAAAAGAGTGTTACATTATATGCATGCCATCACTTGGGATGACATAGTTAGCCAGCGTCATAAATTTGGTAGCGCATTCCTTTTGTATTTCTCTTGTGATTCAAAAATTGGCTTGTTTTTTAACTTTCCTGTATCCCGTGCCTGTCCCAAAAATTGTGTGATTTTTATTGGCTGCAACTTCGAATCACCTATAAGTCAAGTTGGATTGCACAAGCAGAAAAAAAATACTGCGTTAGCAAAGGATGGAAAAGTAATCTTACTGTGTAGCGGAGGACAAAGTGTGGGCTGTGCTTTAACTTATGGTGCCCGGTCGCCTGAGGTGACTAAGACCTGGCCTTAGGCGACTGAAAATATTGTCCAGGTCACCCAGCCAGGTGACATGCTCGTGTTGCTTTCTTGATTTAAAGAAAAAAAGCTAGAATTGATTACTTGTAACTTCATAGCTTGCTTGGCCACTTCACAGCCTAAAAAGAATGTTCTGCTTGCTAAGAAACTCTTAAGGTCAACTTGTATGTAGCATGTCTATCAAAAAGCTTTTTAAACGAAAATGTTTTTACATGTAAGCGCACGTTGATGTTTAAAGATCGTCCCACTTGGATTCACATGTAACATAATTTTTGACTATGAATGTGACAAGCTGCACATTAATTTTTTTTCGATTTTAACGGCTTTTCAAATTAATTAGGATGGTTCATTAGTTAGTTTTTCAAAAGGTATTGTTACTTCTGCTCTGACAGGCATAAAGTACAGTTGATGACACAAAACAAAAGTTTTGTATTTTAAAGACCTTTAAAAAATTTCTGAATAAACACGGGAGTCAGTTTTATGATAATAAAATCTTTTTACCTGTTTTTTACTGCTGTGTCTGCAAGACTAAAACATAACTTAACATTTTAATTCCAGTAAAATACGAGGTATAAAAAAAGAAAAGATGAGTATTATTGTGTTTGTTTTAGAAAAAGGTGTGTAAATCTATAAAGTCCCGCATTGTCTTTGGTGTTGTGGCAAGTCATTACGTATCACCAGAAACTCATAAGGGGTTGAAACGTGTAACTCTCATATGTTTGCTTTGTTCGATGCTCGTGATTATTCATTTTCAAAAGTACCATATTTGGAACGAGAAGAAGAGACAACTGACCAATCAAACTTCGTTAACAACGTGACGTAATTTTACTTCAGGTTCCCGCACCCGCTTGAAAAAAATGGCCGACAAACGGGGGAAAAACTCCTGAAAGCAGCGAAAGCTTTCAAAGGTTGAAACCACGAATCTTACCGAACTACTGAGCAGGATATTATTGCCTCACCACCTGGGCCAAACATAACATTATGAAACCCATTGACGTCCTTGCAACTTCTTGAAGTTGTCACTTCAAAAAAATGATGCCTCGTTGACCCTTTACACAGTAAACTTATACTGCAAATAGGCTTTTAAAATTCTTATATTACTAGTCTGGAATAAACAGTTAAAAAATATTTTTGAATAAAATTCATTAGCTGCGTATCGAAAAAAGACTGAACCTGACATCTTCGCAAAACGTAATGCGTGTAAGTAATGTGAGAAGCATTTTTTAGCTCAAATTCAGCTTGGATGTTGTGGTCACGATCGTGTTTTGAGCTAATTTCATGAATGAAGAAAGTCAAAACAATAGACAGAGAAGCCATTTCTTGAAAATCTTTATTCAAAATCCAAAAAGTTAATCCAGTTTAAAGCAATTCAGGAAACACTATCTGGATCGTGGATCTATTCACGCGAGTGAAATCGACTGAGCACATGGCAAAATTCAACACAAAATCCATCTCAAATCGGGGCACCTTTTGGAATTTTTTGTTAGCGCTGAAGAGAAAAATTTGTAAAATGTCTTTGAAAAAATTTAAAATACATAAATTCCCTTTCAAAAAGTAATTGTCTTGGCCGTAGAGTGCAAAAAAATGAACCTGAAAATTCAGCAAAAGCTTCGCTGCCTTGGTTGCCTTTCAAAACAGACCATGCGCTCCTCTGTGAAGAAAACAAGGTTGAATTCCTCGAAGGACGATTTCTTGATGAAAAGCTTCCCTTCCTCCACAAAAAGAAAGCTGAGCATTCTTTTGAACCTTCTTTTTCCATTTTTTATCTTTTAATGGTGTATTTTTAACCTTGAAATGCAGAACTCTTGGCTTAAAACATCTGCATGGTGATAGGCAGCAGCCATTTCTTTGAAAATGGATATCCGTCACTAAGGTTTCCAAATATAGTAAAAGTGAATATTCACGAGCATTGAACGCGAGTTACACGTTTCAACCCCATGTGGGTTTCTGGTATCACATACTAAAAATAAATATGCAAAAGCTAAATTTAAAGTAGAGCTAGCTGGCTACCGAATCCACAAAAAGCTCATTAATTTGTCCTGAACATTTCGCCGATGATATAAAACGACAGCTTTCCAACAAGATGATCTATTCAAAAGAGATAAGAGTTTTTGGGCAGCCATGGTTTTGTTGAAATTCATAGCAGCTTTCCTGGAAAGCTCCATGGGATCTCAATCATTTATCTGAAGCAAATTTTCTTTTCAACCTAAATGATTAGTAAAAAGAATACTGTCCTTATTTTTGACCCAAACATTTTTATAAAAATTTCATAAACAGACCACAATTGTACTTACTGTCCCCTCTGTCCTAAGTGTCCCTTGTATCCACTTGTCTCCCCTTGTGTCCCCTTGTGTCCTCTGTGTCCCCTGTGTCCCCTTGTGTCCTCTGTGTCCCCTTGTGTCCCCTGCATCCCCTTGTATCCCCTGTGTCCTCTTGTGTCCCATCTGTCCCCTGTGTCCCTTGTAACCCTTGTGTCCCCTGTGTCAGTTGTGTCCCCTGTGTCCCTTGTGTCCCCTGTGTCTTTTGTGTTCCCTGTGTCCCCTTGTGTCCACTGTGTCCTTTTGTGTATGCTGTGTCCTCTGTGTCCCCTTGTATCCCTTGTGTCCCTTGTGTCCATTGTCCCCTTTTATCCCATGTCCCTTGTGATCCCTTGTGTTCCCTGTATCCTCCTGTGTCCCCTTGTGTCCCCCTGTGTCCCTTGTGTCCCCTGTGTCCCCTTGTGTCCCATCTGTCCTCTCTGTCCTCTTGTGTCCCTTTGTGTCCCCTGTGTCCCTTGTGTCCCCCTCTGCCCCTTGTGTCCCCCTATTTCCCCTTGTGTCTCCTGTGTCTTTGGTCCCCTGTGCCCCCTTGTGTCCACTGTGTCCCCCTGTGTCCCCTTGTGTCCCCTGTGTCCTCTTGTCTCCCTTTGTCTGCTGTGTCCCCTGTGTCTCTACAGTCCTGTGTGTCCCCTGTGTCCCCTTGTTATCCCTTGTGTCCCCTGAAATGTATGGCAGCATTGCCCTTGTTTGTCATATTGTGCTTAAACTTTGCTGGGTTTCATTGCTTTCATATGACATCGTGGGTTTTTTTTTTGCATGCCCAGGAGGTCAAAGGATGTGATTTTTCATGAAAATAAAAAATCAAAATACAAAGTTCTGCTTGACTTTTTTAGAAAATAATTTGTTTAATTTTTAATAATCTTCTAACAGCTCACTGATTTATTAATTTGGGCGACCACCTTGGAGGCCTGGGCACCCCAGCTAAAATGTTTGGGAGCTCAAAGGGCTGCTCAAAAATTTTATTTGTGCGACCACCTTTTAGGCCTGGGCACCCTAGCTAAAATGCTTGGGCGTCTGAAGGGCTCCCTTGCGCCCTGTAGTTATTGGAAGTCTGATACATTACATGCTATTGTTGAATGTGGAAGTGCATTTATTGAGGATATTAGTAAAGCTGGAATGCAAACCCCATACCCTTAACATATATGGTGGTAATATAGATGTAAGTTCTGTTTTGAGGAGCAAAGGAACCCATGTGTGCAACTCATCTTCTAGTGTATTTAACAGAACATCTCCGTCTCTCCTGCACACATTTGTTGTTGATACACTGCTCAACTTTCCAATGCCCTTCAACATAATTCTTACTTACATCAACACAACCCGCATAGAGGCCTTCAGGTGTCTTCTTGTTGAATATATAGAGAGGGTAGAAATTATTACTTACAAAGTTTAAGAAGGGCTTTGTTAGAGTGGAAAAGCAAGAGTAGGCGAGTATGACCAATCAGCAGTTCAAGGTTGATGCTATTTGGTTGTATGCAGGCATAAGAGAGAGAGAGAGAGAGACGAGATAAGGAGAATGATGGTCCTAGGTACACTAAGAAAAATAGCTTGAATGGAGAGGAGATGTTCAATGATATCAAGGAAGCTAGCAGTTTTTGGAAGAGCTTGTGGGAGATGGAAATGGAAATAGAACTGGAAACAAGAACACAGAGTAGCTGGACGAATTAAGAGAGGTCATTAAGAAGCAAGTACCAACCCTGATGGAGGAGGCCTGGAAACTAGACACAAGTTGCACGGTCAAAGGTTTATGCATTGAAGAAAAACTGGAGTGCAACTGGACCAAATTGTCTCATCAGTTTTTGGTGGAAACATGCTCACGCCTTATATGAGAGCCTAGTATCATCCTTTCAAGCAGTCTGCCTGGTTCTCTTAAGGGAAGACATAGAATTCGAATTCACAGGTGACAACAAGCGCCCTATTACTTGCTTAAAAACCATGTGCAAATTGCCTACTTGTCCCAACAGAACAACATCTAGACAGATATAACTTGATGGAGGGTGTGCAGAGCTGGGGTGCTCATATAGGATGTAGCGGTACGGTAGACAACCTGTTGATTGATTGGATAGTGACTTGTCATAATCTAGGTATGGCATGTATTTCAGTGTATCGTGGCTGTTTTAATATTGGGGTAATGTCATTGCATAGGTTTCCGGTCTGGTTCTGTAGGCTCATCACCACCAAGCTTTGTAGGAGTTGGAACACGTGGGTGTTAGTTGTCACGAGGAAAGGGAGGGAAACCTCCCAACCGATAATATTCAACAGAGGGTTGCCCCAAGGAGATGTGCTATGCCCAAGAGTGTTTACTGTATGCTTAAACCTAATAGAGTGGAAGATCAGTGCTACAGAGGGATAAATATTCAGGATTTATTTTAGAAATTGGCCAATGAGGGTCAAATGAGCCCCCTTCTGTAATTTTAGGGGGCCCTTTTTCAAGAAAGTCCCCCAAAATGTATTTGAACTTATTGGTACAGACTAATCCAAGAGAAAACAAATGTTTATTGACGCTCTGCTACCATTTTGTAACATTCTGGGCAACTGAAAAAGCCTGGGCTCGAATTACAGTTGACTCCCAATAACTCGAACCTCTAAGGGAAATCGGAAAAGGTTCAAGTTATAGGGAGTTCAAGTTATGGGGAGCTTGAAAAAAATAGCCGGGGCTAAGGAAAAAAACAGTTTTTACTGTATTGTGAACATTTTAATCACATTTAATTGTAGAAATGTCAAGTAAAAATTAAAAGATACCTCTAGATTATAAATCAGAATGTAACATAACAAAACCTTGCTTTAATAGAGCATGCTTTTTACTGTTTTGAGAAGTAAAGCTGTTTCACGTTAGATTTGTGACAAACAACATCAACCTTCAATAGTAAATTATATGCCTACATCACATCAAAAGGAAATTCAAAATTCAATTTTTTCCCAACTTTTAAGGGCTCAAAACATGGTTCGGGTTATCAAGGGTAAAATTATATAGAAATTATCTGAGGGGAAACAAAAACTACTTTGAGTTAGCGGAAGGCTGGAGTTATCAAGGGTTTGAATTACTGAGGGTAAAATTACAGTGGAAATGTATGACGGAAATCCAGGGGAAATCGATTTTGGTTCGAGTTAGCGCGAGGTTGGAGTTAGCAAGGGTACTGCAGAATCCCAGATGTTTGGTGAAATAATGACTCAAACGAAAAAGAGAAAGGCAACTGACAGAGTAAGAGGCTATAAAAGTTCAAAGTTAGTTACTTTATAGAGTGGCCATCAAAACGGTGTTGTTGTCAGTGATGTTTTCGAATACTTTATTTTAAAAAATTAGTACTTATCCTTGGGTCTATTTTTTTTGTGCCCCATTTGACGTGGCAATACAAATCTTATGTGGCATTTTTTTCCAACTTGCGGAAATCCTGCAAGGCTGCACTCTAGAATAAATCCTGAATATTGTCTAAACCCATCAGTTTTAAGGTTATTACTGACCTACTTTATATTGAATGACCTCAAGATTTTGGCTACATCTGAGAGTAAACTCAACTGGATCATAAACATGGTCAAGATGTGGGGTTACGTGGAGCCCAAACAAGTGTGCAGTGGTTCATGTGAGAGGAGGAGTGCTTGTGAGTGAAAACTAGAGATGATATTGGATGAGATGGCCAGGATACCTAGCCTCGAGGAAGGGAAGCAATTCAAGTTTCCG
>OZ037997.1:2478109-2488109 GCA_964035705.1 Porites rus | reverse complement strand
AGGAAGTACAACATGTTTATTGTGCCACCTTCTTGGTTACCTTATCCCAAAATGTTAGTCCAATCATAAATTTAAAAAGCAAAGATGTAAAATACATAAACAACTTGAATAATCTTTTGAATCAAATAATGTAAATGTGACAAAACGAACAAGTATCATAGACAATTTATGCTTTCTGCAGCGGTATGAATGGAACACAATCAAAATACAATGCTGTGATTAATCATCAATGTGCCTTTGTCAGACCAAATTTCGTGACCATTCCTGACCTTTTCATCAGTCGCTGAAAAAAAATGGCTGTTGTTGAAAGGTTATTTTGGCGGTTAGGGACACGCTTTAGTGGCCAATGCCATTGTAGAGAGGTGCGTGTGGCCACTGTAGAGAGGTTTAAAAAGAGTTAATGTGCACATGGACTGTCTGCTTGGTCAAAAAAATTAGTTGCTGTAGAGAGGTGACCATTAGTGGAGGTTTGACTGTAGTTCTCAAACTCATCAATAATTAAAAAACTGAGATAAAATATACAAAGAAAATTAATGTTTGGAAATCAAATGATAAACCGTTCATTTTTGCATCCTTAAAATTTTTCCTTGTAAAATCAATTTGTTTGAGAAGTAATATGAAGCATTCAACACAGTGTTTCAACTTTGAAGTAATAAGACTTCAGCAATGAAGTGTTAAATTCAATGCACAAACTACTTGTGTGCAAAAAGTAATGCATTGAAGTTTCATAAAAATGTCATTCTATTAATTTAGTCATTTTCATTTCAATTTGAACAACAGCTTATGCTAAGTGTTACTGCAAAAATCTTATAAACCAAAGATAACAACAGAATGTCACGAATTGAAGTTTACAGTGTATGCTTAAAAAAGATGCAATTCATAAAGCCTCAACTCACCAAAAAATTATAGTGATGTTGGCCTGAATATCAGTCTGAACTTTGTTAGGACAAGTCCAAAGTTTTTAACTGTCATGGTGTAGGAACTAATAAGTAATTCAAAAGGCTTGTTGCCTGTGTGAATTTATTGGAGATTTTTTTGTTCAAAATTTTATTTCAAAATTTATGAAGTTAACCTAAAAGTTAACAAAATTTGTTGGCACTCCCTTGTTTTCAATTTCCTAACTTTGCAATGTGTCACACGTAAATGAGATGTAAAACTGACTGTTGGTAAATATCAGACATGCAATCTATAGTGTAGTATATACTGTGTCATAACGACTGAATGAATAGAGAACATCTCATTCATTGTTTGCAAAGTGAAACTGACCATACACCTGACATTGCTAGTACCTTTAATTGATAATCCATGGACTTACTGACCGATACTGTTGATTGACTTACTAGTTGGCTGGATGACTGGTTGTCTGACAGTATTGATACTACCTGACTGTAATAACAGACTGGTCGATGACTGACTGACTGATACTGTAGATTGACTAACTGGTGGGCTGGGTTACTGGTTCTCTTACAGTATTGATACTACCCAACTGTAATGACACAGTGGCTGATGGACTGACTGACTGATACTGTTGATTGACTGACAGTATTGATACTACCTGACTGTAATGACACGCTGGCTGACTGACTGACTGACTGACTGATACTGTTGATTGACTGACAGTATTGATACTACCTGACTGTAATGACACACTGGCTGATGGACTGACTAACTGATACTGTTGATTGACTAACTAGTGGGCTGGGTGAGTGGTTGACTGACAGTGTTGATACTGCCCAACTGTAATGACACACTGGCTGACTGACTGACTGATACTGTTGATTGACTGACAGTATTGGTACTACCTGACTGTAATGACAGACCGGCTGACTGACTGACTGACTGATACTGTTGATTGACTGATAGTATTGAAACTACCTGACTGTAATGACACACTGGCTGATGAACTGACTGACTGATACTGTTGATTGACTAATTAGTGGGCTGGGTGACTGGTTGACTGACAGTATTGATACTACCTGACTGTAATGACACACTGGCTGACTGACTGACTGATACTGTTGATTGACTGACAGTATTGGTACTACCTGACTGTAATGACAGACCGGCTGACTGACTGACTGACTGACTGATACTGTTGATTGACTGACAGTATTGAAACTACCTGACTGTTATGACAAAGTGGCTGATGAACTGACTGACTGATACTGTTGATTGACTAACTAGTGGGCTGGGTGACTGGTTGACTGACAGTATTGGTACTACCTGACTGTAATGACAGACTGGCTGACTGACTGACTGACTGATACTGTTGATTGACTAACTAGTTGGCTGGGTGACTGGTTGACTGACAGTATTGATACTACCAGACTGTAATGACACACTGGCTCACTGACTGACTGATACTGTTGATTGACTGACAGTATTGAAACTACCTGACAGTTATGACAAAGTGGCTGATGAACTGACTGACTGATACTGTTGATTGACTAACTAGTGGGCTGGGTGACTGGTTGACTGACAGTATTGATACTACCTGACTGTAATGACACACTGGCTGACTGACTGACTGACTGATACTGGTGATTGACTAACTAGTTGGCTGGGTGACTGGTTGACTGACAGTATTGATACTACCTGACTGTAATGACACACTGGCTCACTGACTGACTGATACTGTTGATTGACTGACAGTATTGAAACTACCTGACTGTTATGACAAAGTGGCTGATGAACTGACTGACTGATACTGTTGATTGACTAACTAGTGGGCTGGGTGACTGGTTGACTGACAGTATTGATACTACCTGACTATAATGACACACTGGCTGACTGACTGACTGACTGATACTGTTGAATGACTGACAGTATTGGTACTACCTGACTGTAATGACAGACCGGCTGACTGACTGACTGACTGACTGATACTGTTGATTGACCAACTAGTTGGCTGGGTGACTGGTTGACTGACAGTATTGCTGCTACCTAATTGTAATGACACACTGGCTGACTGACTGACTGACTGACTGACACTGTTAATTGACTAACTAGTTGGCTGGGTGACTGGTTGACTGACAGTATTGATACTACCTGACTGTGATGACAGACTGGCTGATGAACTGACTGACTGATACTGTTGGTTGACTAACTAGTTGGCTGGGTGACTGGTTGACTGACAGTATTGATACTACCTGACTGTAATGACACACTGGCTGATGGACTGACTGACTGATACTGTTGATTGACTAACTCATTGGCTGGGTTACTGGTCAAATGACAGTATTGGTACTACCCGGCTACATGTATAATTTCAGACTGGCTGACTGAATTAAAGTCAGTCAAACTGAATGAATGACCGGTTGATTTGACAGTATAGCTTAGGTAGATTGCATATCTGTCCTAGATCATTTCTCTATTTTACTGTGAACTTTGGGGTGAACCTCAAATCTCCCGCTTATTCTCAGTTCTCTAAATCGCAGGGGGAGTAGGTATAAGCATTTGGTGCAAAGACCTATGGGATCACATAGGTGTCAACTTTCCGTTTTGATTGGTTGATAGTACCCTAGGCAATCAATACAAGCGCGCAAAGCAATAGGGGTGAAAACATGGCGCCTTATAACTACATTGGTTTATTTCTTGTAAAACCTATATTCAACACTACAGTGAATAATTTTCTTTCCAACTTCTTTGTGTTTTTTTCTTGAAGGACCGGAAAATAAGAATTAAACAGCAAATTTAACTGTTCATTGGGTGAATCTTATTTTGGTTAAAAAACAAATTCTGGTCTTAACATGAAAAACAAATGATGACCCAATTGTTTTGTTGTTGTTTGCCAGAACAAAGTACTGCAACTTTCAGGGAGAAGAGGCTGTTAAATTTAGTTTTGAATTCCCTATCATTGTCCAAAATGCTTGCTGAACCGTGAAATCATCATTCACTTTACTAGTGAGAAAGTTCTTCCATCCAGAATTTTGTCTTATATTCCTACCACTAACAAAATTGAAAATCTATAGCAAAAGTTCTTATTCACAAAATATTGTGATTTCTTAATATTTCAACTGGAATCAAAAAACAAAAATTCTACTGCAGTGTTGAATAAACTTTTACAAGTTTGTTTGATCAATTTTCAGTCCTTGGAGGGATTTGAGATTTCTAGCTTACAGGTGGGGGGGGGGGGGGGTCATCTCGTTGTTTCTCCGTGCGATTTCAGTACGTTTTGGTGGCAGAAAGGTGGTTGGAATAAGAAAATCACCAATGTAAGATAGTAGTTTGGTATGCGAGAAATCATGTTAACATCTTTATTAAAAAGAACTGCCCCATTAAGCGAGGAGAATTGATATTTTCATCACCATGGGAGTAAAAGAAGTTCACAGTATATTTTTTGGTAACGCTTTGACTTGTTGCGAAATTTCAGACCGTCTATATTAAATGGTCAGTTTTTACCGCAAAATTCGCCACAAATATGTCCGTGATTATTTTGTTTTTAAATTTTAATTCGCTGCAAATTCGTAGTCTTGTTTGCAGTTGCGTGAGATTGTCACGCTTTGCGTGACGACCCCAAGAGCAACTTCAAGGAAGACTACAAACATTTTATTTCACACGAATTTGTCAGTCAATATATTTTCTGACGATCTCTTTTGTAAAAAGCACTTGTTTGTGGCGTACTTTGCGTCGAAATTCATAGCTGTTTAATAATAAAGACGACTGATTTTTGCCACAAAGCTTTACTAGGAGTTAATCAAAAGCAGAACTTAGCTTGTACTTCATTTGCACCCGCAAGTACTTTAATTTCGAAATACGAGTGTTGGTGCGAGTTCGAGAATTACCTTTCATGTTGCTCAACCAGCGAATTATAAGAATTTGCGCAGGGAAAAGGTCTTTCAATATGCACATCAAGTCATTTTACCCACGCAAGTGATTATAATTTTGCTGCTTTGCGACATTTATATTTATATTTCAAATTCTGCTGAGTTTGCATACACACTCGTACTTGGATGTTTAAGTACTTGTGGTTTTGTCTGTCGAAAAGGCTTGGGCAGGGTGAAACATTGCGCGCAGCAAAATTACATCGTATTTCTAGCGCTGAGGTTGTTGCGTGCGATGTGTAAAGAAAAACAATTCTTTTCTTTCGATTTGTATTTTTACTACATTGTACGCAACAATCGCTTTGTTGGAAAACGGTGTAAGGTAAAGATTGGTTTGAACTAGCGACATAAACACAAGCAAAACAGGTACAACTGAGTTTAGCGAGGTCATCATCGACATGGGCATAAGCAGAAACACTGGAGAAACACACTTATTCTTTTCTTGTTCTTACCACTGTAATTTGCGCAATTTAAGGACACGAGAAATAAAAGTCGAATTCGTTACTCTTGGTGAGGATAGAAAGAATAAGTTTACGTTTTCCTGAGATTGTGTTTATGGTTTTGCTGTTGACGTCCGCACTAAACTTGTGCTTGTGTTTATGTCGCTGGTGCAACAAATCAGTCTTTGCTGCGCCAAATGTTTCACTGTGTCCAAGCCTTTTATCTGGTTCACTCAAGTAGTTGGATTACAAAGTAAACAGCACAGGTACTGAAGATAACAGTATTTTATTGAAGAATAAAGCTTGTCTGTGTTGTCCATTTATTTACAATAAAAAAAATACAAAAAAAAAGTAATCTAGCCTACCCCGTCCCTGCCGGGCTGCTTCCACTCTGCTCCGAGTCGGTGTTTATTCTTCTGTCCTCATTTGATATTCCAACTTTAAAATCCTGGTCTGTTTTATCTGATCACTTCATTCAAGCTGGGGGCAGTTGGACACTTGGAAAATTTGGTCGTTTGTCCCCAAGTGGGGAGGGCAGCGTAAAGGAAAGTGAGAGTTTGCTCCTCATGCCCTCAGGGTATCATTCAACTTTGTCACAATACCACACCAAATTAATTTGGAATTAAAATTAGCCAAAACTTTTTGTAGTGAAAACTATAATTTTGATTTGAAAGTGCGTGTCAGCAAAGTCAATATATCGTGAAAAATATCCAGAGTCGTGGACAAGAAAAAAGAGGGCGCAAGACAGTGAAACTCAGTCTTCAGTGGGTCTCCGTCATCGATGCCCAGAAAATTGAACAAAGAATCGCGCTGGTCTGACCGACCTTCATTCCACAAACTTCACCAAAGAGCACAAGTCAAAAATAATCTCTCCTCTGCGAAGCTACTGATGTTGGATTTCTCTCGTCCTAGTTATTGTTTAGTATTTAGTATTAAGACCTACATTCAAGGAAATTTGGAAGTGAAAATTACGCGGATTGTTTACGCGTCGTTTATTATTGCTGTTATTCTAAAGAGTCGAAATTATCTGAAAGTAATAAAGCGAAAGATTAAGAAGCAAAATTTACGCAGTACTGCTACAGTGCCGCGTAAATTATGCTTTAAATATTTCGTTTTATATCTTAAAATTGGTTGCCCTCACAATCTAATGTTGAATTGGTTTAATTCAGTGCCGCGTAGGTTCGCCGTCAAATTTCGCCAAACTAAAGGGATTAAAGCTATCTTGAAAGATGATTTAAATATTTTCTTGTTTTGCTTCCCGTAGAAATAATGCGATTAATTCTCTCATTGAAATAAAGGTTTATTTCTACCTTAAGAAATTAGGGCGAAAGAAATGTGAAGCTAGTAATATTTAATGTTTCAGTTCCTAAAAAAAATTTGAATTCGATAGCAAGTCTTTAAACCTATAAATCTTTATGTTTTTTGCATAATAATTATTTAAATTGTCCTATGTTTAAGTTCCCACGAGATTCGAAGCTTAAGTCACGATGGTCACGCTAGCTGACTGTACCAGCATTGCGTGACGATCGTGACAATAGCCCAAATAGCGTGGAAATACGGTAGTGACTTGAATGGGTACTTCAAATCGGAAATCCGATAAATGACTGAAACTAGCCAAATGTATACATTTTTAATATAACAAAATAATGATCTTAAGTATATGGTTCCAGACCTTTATCCGAAACCCTAATTTGAAGCATCAATTGAAGTCACCACCGAGAAATTGCCCTACAGCGCGAAAGTTAAGACTTGGCAAAAATGTTTATTCTAGCTGTTTTATACATAAGGCTATCCGAAATTTAGGTCAAGTTAACCTGATTTTTCACACAGCCCAAGGAAATCTATTCTATGTCCTTCTTAAAAATAAGGATATAGAGCAGATTACCACAGCTGTCTGATTAATAAAGTATTTCCTTATTTCGAAAATGGTTTAGTATCCAAAAGCTGATATTATTAGTCTAACATCAACAGCCATGTTTGTTTGCCTATTGTTTTCAGTTGACCAAAAAACAATAGGTAAAAAAAAAAAGATGTTGATGCAACCTAAACTTAGTTTTGATTAATTTGTTATAATCTGACGCAAGAAAAAGATGAAAATGAAATAAATTTGGACCTATTTATGATATGGTTTTAGCTAAATTTTCAGCCAATCAGGTAGTAAAAAGATGGAAATGAGGAAAATTTGGACCTATTTATGAGCGTTGTTTCGTTTTACGGTTTAAGTTAAACGTTCAGCTAGTCAAAAAATATCAGTACAAAATTTGGCAATTATGGGAATGATTTATATGCTATTTTTGTTTTTGTGCAATATTTTGGAAAGCTATTTATTGTTAGGAAATGAAAGCTTTAGGTTTAGAAGAGAAATCCTTAACCAGTCACCCCCCATTAGAGAGATTCTTAGTGACTATCAGCTCAATTTGATGTCATTCGTGAAAATCCACCCACGCCAGACCAATGCCATTCAGTGCTCAGTTCTCTGCCCTCGAATCATCCGTCGACACACCTACTACGTGAGCCGGGGAGCACGTTCTTGCACCCCCGTTTTCCATCCTCAACAGTGAAACATTCCCAGACATATTGTTTGCAGACAAGCAACTTTCTTGATCGAAATGGTTACTTAATATTTTTTTGGAAAAAGGTGTGGTATCATAACAAAATGAATGAATCCCTAAGAACATGAGAAGCAAACTCTCACCTTCCTTCACGCTGCCCTCCCCACTTGGGAACAAACGGCCAAATCTTCCAAGTGTCCAACTGCCCTCAGCATGAATGACAGGATCAGATAAAGTTTCCCAGGATTTCTCAGTTGGAATATCTCAGAGGACATCAGAATTCACACCTTCTCAGAGGCAGAGCTTCCACAGCCCAGCAGGGACGAGGTTGGCTAGATTTAAATATGACCTTTCCCAAGTGATGGGCTCCTAATCTTGTGCGTGTGCCACCTGAGGTCTGAAATTAAATAAGAACTTGAAAAGCTAATGGCCTAAGAAAACAACCAACAATTCTTGACGACACCACTGGTTTCCCCATGAAATGACCCAAAAATGCAGAATAAGTGAAGAAATTCTATACTAATGATGTGTCACTACCCAGAACTGGGTAGTGCTTCTGATTGGTCGTGCCACAAGGATAATGTGTCTCAACCAATCAGAAGCCATACCCAGATATGGCTAGTGACATGTCATCAGTCATCATTTTGCAGGAAAACCAGTGATAGCATCTGGAAAAGTCAGCTGTTTTCAAAGGCTTAGCTAAAGCAAGCCTAACAAAAAATTAATAATATTAAGATAACTAATGCAAGCTCATTAGCATATTAAATAAAACTAGATATTTCTTGGTGCTACAAGTGCTCTCATAATGTAAACATGTATTCAACTAATGCTTTGATTAAGTGCAGAAAAATGAAACGAAAAGGAATGCCAAGGAGCAAATTCCTTCAGCTAATATGCCAGACCTTTTGAAAACCTATGGAAATTGAAAAAAAAAAACAATTACAGAGAGCAACATACAAAACCAAGAAAACTAATATATTTAGATAGAATATAAATGCAATCAAAAGTCTGCAGTCTGCATCGTGTGAGACCCGTGTAAAAAAGTAAGTACTCAAAGGTTAATAAAAAAAATAGTTTTAGTTTTGAAATAATCAGCAATTTGGAAACAACAATCTAGTTACTGCGAGTTTCGTAGAAAATGAAAACAAGCAGAAGCAGACTAGAGATTGCCTTAGACAAAATGTTCATTTTAAGTTATGAATAATCTATTTTGTGTTATAATC
The DNA here is from genome assembly GCA_964035705.1 of Porites rus. Taxonomy (NCBI): domain Eukaryota; kingdom Metazoa; phylum Cnidaria; class Anthozoa; order Scleractinia; family Poritidae; genus Porites; species Porites rus. Next base: position 2,479,071 of record OZ037997.1, on the reverse strand, counting down.
CTTAAGATCGTACTTTTCCTACGATTTTTCCCAGGCGCACTGTTTCTTAAGAATTTCCCGTTGCTATGGCGCTCTGTTTTAAATTAATCTGAAGAATGGACAAAATCCTTTGTGCACCAACCTCACCTTGAAGTCCCAACAGGGAACAAAATCAATCATCAAAGTTATTAAAAATCAAACAAAAATGAACCTCTACCTACTTGATACTTACATACATTCTCCTTACTAGTACCATAAGAGAGGTAAGAAGATCAGTAAGGATAATTTCTCTCTTGATATTGGGACTTCAAAGATTAAGGTCACTGTGGTTAAAATGCTTTCATATTCGTATCCATACTGTGCTTTGTAGACAACCTACAAATGTAGATGCAATTCCAGCTGTAGTTTCCTGGTCACTGATAGCCAGAGAGATGCCTTGGCATCTTTTCCCTTAATGGAACATCATCATAAGTTTTCTGATGGTCAAGGTATGCAGATTCTACCCATATAAAATGATAGCTCATAGCTTATCTGTATTGCCATCTTGTTCTTAAAATTTAACGATGTATATACCTAGTAGTAGTAGAGTACTACTGTTTCTTGTAGCCTGCATGTTAAGTCCCTGAGTAAAGTAATATGTTACTTAGGAGGTTTACAACTAATATTGTGCTAATGAGCTTGCTGTAGACTGATTAATTCTAGCATTAAATTAACACTTCTACTGTATAAGTGGAATCCTGGTTCTTTGAACCTAAATTTGATTATTTAAATTAAAACTCATTTTCCTAACCCTGAAGTCACTGTAATTTTCTTATTTTGCCTTGGGCTTTTTCAACCAGAAAATGGCAACAAAGCCCAATGCCCAAAACGAAGCTTAATATCCCCCCTTTTTCTTTGAAATTCTATAACCAAACTCCATTTTCAAAGAAGGTTCAAAAAATCATAGTTCCACTGTGTTAAAATAAAACGGGAAGCGCAACAAC
>OZ037997.1:2408109-2473109 GCA_964035705.1 Porites rus | reverse complement strand
TCTTTCATGCTACAGAGTCAATAAATGCTGTGTTGGCAAAGACATAACATGGTTTTCATTTTAGTTCATTCTTTGAATCTTAGTGACTGAAATGTAGACTTTTTTTTTTTTTTGTATTTTCATGTGAGGCTTCATTTTTGTAAAATAAGAACCCATTGAAAATTTTAAGCTAAATAGGTTCTTGTGAAAAGGGGGTTTAAAATGAAAATTTTAGCCTAACAAGTTCTTAAAGTTTAGGTTCTTATATGCGGGTTTTTACTAGAAAAGGTTGACACGTGACAGGGAGAGAGACACGTGTCACGTGTCGCATGATCGAGAGAGACAAGAGTCACCTTTTCTCACGTCAGGGGATTTTCACCTGCGCTCAGGTTTTGCTCGCTCTACGATCCCTGAGGGAAAAAGGGGGACTACTAGTAGTCTACCTTTGCAATGGACATAGTATGAATTATGGTTGTCCCTTATGATTTTATTTTCAATTTTCTGACAAAAACAATGGAATATTTTATCATTAACATTATTTTTCCTGTGCAACTTTTCTTTTTTGATTCATGTAAATATTAATTTGTTTATCTCCACTGATGACCACATCAGGAGATAGTTAAGGCACAAAACACAGGTCACAGGTCAGATGTGCACATTGCAGTGAACGTCACCATTCTATGGTTAATAAACAACACTAAAGGTGTCTCCTGGCCATAATCACAATCTGAAATAGAGTTTTAGTCTAAGGGGAAACTGCTTATCTCTGTTACTAATCAATAGAGCAGTAACCTGCAATTTTGCCTACCTCACCCTTGCTCGTCCTTGTCTGGAATATGCTCGCAGCGTGTGGGACCCACAAACTCGAAAGTATTGCCACTATGTTGAAGGAGCACAGCGGTGGCCGCCAGATTTGTAAAAAACTGCTACGAGCGGGAACCTGGTATGGTCACTAATCTCCTGAACAATTTGAACTGGCACTCACTAGAAATGACAAGCAAAATTACATGAGTTACCACCATGTACAAAATAGTGAACAATAAAATCGGGGTCAATATTCCAGCGTACAACACAACAAAGAAGTTCCAAAAAATACCTAGAATGTAATGCTGTTGTCCTCTAAGTCCACTCTCCAAAGACCGCACTCTCTGACCAGTTTCACACACTCACTTGTTGCCTTTTTTCTGCCTGAAAAAGAAATAAATCATTTTCATCAGCTAAAAAAGGGTGAAAATGTGATTATCACTTCATGCTAAAACTCTTAACCCTCCCTGACAATTTTCATGAAAACCCTATGTACATAAATAATTCAAAATAACATTTCCTAGATGAAGAAGATCAACCGTTTAGATTTACAACTGTACAATGTAATTCAAAATTTTCTATGAGCATCCCCCCTTTTATATGCAGAGTCCCCCCCCCCCCCCCCCCCCACGCCCGGGTATTTATACGGGGCATAGTTGATAGAGAGAGAGCCATCTTTCCTCGCGGGATCTTGCATCTGTTATGACCAACAGACGAGAATGAGACAGGCTTATAAAATTAGCGTAAATGTGCCCGAAATAGATAGATATATGGGATATTCGCATCTTGTGTAAGCCGTGGCTGGAGTAAGCAATGGCTTATTTTCTCTTGTATAAACAACCCTGTTATGTACAGTAAGGATTTTGAAATTTGTGCTTACCTCCAGCAGAAATCCTGGCTTCTCCTCTGAAGTTCACCACATCAGGTGCTTTACATCATTCAGTACTGCTGTCTTCTTGTCCACCCTCTCCAAGGTCAATTTACCACACCATTTTACAGCAGGAGCTTTGATCCATTACCTTGGCTACACATATCATGCCATTATTGTCTTGTTCAGCCTCTGGATCCTTATCAGTTTTCCATAACGGCTCTGTTTTTGATACCGTCCATCACCTTGTCGCTTAAACTGGGGTGTTCTTTGTGAAAAAGGGAATGAGTAAGGCACCACATTAATAAATGATCAGAGTCGATAGCATATAAAATTATATATAGGCTTACCTGTAATAAATATCACACATTCTACAGCTAATTATGTTCACGTAAACCCTTTAAATACACAGTAGTACCCAAGTAAAATGTTTTTTCTCAGTTAAAACTGACATCTCAGCATGGACACCAGTTTACAGTGAGACACACTTTTGCAATACGGTAAAAACCCACGTATAAAAACCTAGATTTTTCTAACGCAGCCTGAAGAGGTTCTTACAGAAATGGTATTTAGTGGCATTTTAGGCTACTTAGGTTCTACAATGGGTTCTTAATTTGATCTATAGGGGCACTAGTGATCATCACAGATGACTACTACAGGGCATATGTGATATGGCATATGTTGCTGTATTAAATAATAATCTAGAATACAGTTTAGATGATAACCATACAGTAAATTTATCTTTCCAAAGTAATAGCATGCATGTCTTTCAGGCTACAGAGTCAATAAATGCTGTGTTGGCAAAGACATAACATGGTTTTCATTTTAGTTCATTCTTTGAATCTTAGTGACTGAAATGTAGACTTAAATGTTTTTTTTTTTTGTATTTTCATGTGAGGCTTCATTTTTGTAAAATAAGAACCCATTGAAAATTTTAAGCTAAATAGGTGGTATAAATGAGATTTTAGCCTAACAGGTTCTTAAATTTTAGGTTCTTATATGCGGGTTTTTACTAGAAAAGGTTGACACGTGACAGGGAGAGAGACACGTGTCACGTGTCGTGTGAGAGAGACAAGTGTCACCTTTTCTCGCGTCAGGTGATTTTCACCCGCGCTTGGGTTTTGCTCACTCTACTATCCCTGAGGAAAAAAGGGGGACTACTAGCTCGTAGTTTACTTTTGCAATGGACATAGTATGAATTATGGTTGTCCCTTAAGATTTTATTTTCAATTTTTTAACAAAAATAATGGAATATTTTATCATTAACATTATTTTTCCTGTGCAACTTTTCATTTTTGCTTCATGTAAATACTAATTTGTTTATCTCCAGTGATGACCACATCAGGAGACAGTAAGTACAAAACACAGGTCATAGGTCAGACGGGCACATTGCAGTGAACGTCACCTTTCTATGGTTAATAAACAACACTAAAGGTGTCTCCTGGCCATAATCACAATCTGAAATAGAGTTTTAGTTTAAGGGGAAACTGCTTATCTCTGTTACTAATCAATAGAGCAGTAACCTGCAATTTTGCCTACCTCACCCTTGCTCGTCCTTGTCTGGAATATGCCCGCAGCGTGTGGGACCCACAAACTCGAAAGTATTGCCACTATGTTGAAGGAGCACAGCGGTGGCTGCCAGATTTGTAAAAAACTGCTACGAGCGGGAACCTGGTACAGTCACTAATCTCCTGAACGATTTGAACTGGCACTCACTAGAAATGACATGCAAAATTGCATGAGTTACCACCATGTACAAAATAGTGAACAATAAAATCAGGGTCAATATTCCAGAGTACAACACAACAAACAAGTTCCAAAAAATACCTAGAATGTAATGCTGTTGTCCTCTAAGTCCACTCTCCAAAGAACACAGTCTCTGACCAGTTTCACACACTCACTTGTTGCCTTTTTTCTGCCTGAAAAAGAAATAAATCATTTTCATCAGCTAAAAAAAGGGTGAAAATGTGATTATCACTTCATGCTAAAACTCTTAACCCTCCCTGGCATTCTCATGAAAACCCTATGTACATAAATAATTCAAAATAACATTTCCTAGATGAAGAAGATCAACCATTTAGATTTAGAGCTGTACATTGTAAGAAATGGGAACACATTGACAATAAATATGATGAGCTTGAAACATGTTGCTTTGATATAAGTTCTAGCAAGGACTTGAGTGCAAAATGGGGCCGAGGGATACTTTACAATTTGTTATTGAATGAGGCTGAATGTATAGTGTTTCATTCAACAGCACAATAGCCTCAATGCTGAGGACTTAAAAACCTGGCTGTTACTCATTTTCAACCCACTAACTGATGTGTGGACATCTAGCCCTAAAGGGTCTTTCTGATGTTTTACCAGCTTCCCCTCCCCCATCCCCTCCAAGCATGTTGTGCCACTATATTGAGCTACCTGTAGAAAACAACAAACCCACCAACATTGAATGCAGGGGAGGGGGAAGGGGTGTAGATTGTTTTGTCTTCTGAAGTTACCCTATTTAGAACCATGTCTCAACAATTTTGTCACTGATTGTAGTATCAAAGACTTTTTATTACTTTTCTGTTATTTTATTGCCCATAAAAATGATTGTTTCAGACTGAAAAAAGCACCCTACATTTGTGTAATTGTGACCTAATTCATATGCTGCAAAAGTGGAGCAAAAAATAATGCCTTCACCCTTTAAAGAATCCCAGCTTGCTACCTATGTGTTGTTTTTTAAAAGTATATTTTATAATGTTAAGATAAAAATGTGCAGTGGTCCATGTCATCCCAATGTCATGAAAGGTGAGTGGAAAAAAGCGCAACATTGCCTTTCATTCAACTTGTTTTGCAGCAAGCTGTGAAACAAGTTGCACTTTTTTGCTATAGCGTAGTTTTAGCTTCTCAAGCAAAAGGATTAGCCAATGTTACAATAAATTGCATTTTATATGTATATAAACATTTAAAAAAACTTTTGACATATGTGATCTCTCACACGAAAATGTTCCTCACGGTTTGCAGTTTTCGAACGGATATCCGTATGTACTTCACCCATGCCGTGAATCTGCTCCAACTCACAGAAACAAGAAATACTTGGCACATCACAGCTAGCTATTCAAAAATTTCTTAATCCATTTGACCTCATCTGTTGAAAAATTTTCTTCACCCATTCATCTGTTCAACCTCATCTGTTGAAATATTTATTGTTGTCAGCCATTCATTCGTTCAAAAATTTCGTCAGCTATGAATGGGTTCAAAAATTTTTGTCATCTGTTCATCCGTTCCTCCTCATCCGTATCAGCCGCTCCACTTCAAATGGCTTAGCTATCCGTTTCTCATCCATTCACTTGCCGTGTGTTCATTTGTAAGGAATGTTTTCCTGTGAGAGGTCACATAATTTATATTCTGAGGAAAATAAAAATGAGGTACTGGACATTGCTTTTAAAACACTTTGCTGTGTAACTTTTTCCATGTTAGTTTATAAGTGTAAAAAAATTGTCCAGACAAATCGTCTAGAGAAACTGTTGCCATGTAGGTCAGTTTATGTTAACACCTTCAAAATGTTACATTTTGTGCATTATTTAGATTGAAATTCTCTTTAATATTTCATTCTATCATATATTTGGTGATATTCAACACAGAAGAAATGTGATTAAATGCAGTACTGAAGTCCAACCTCTACGATGGATGGCTTATTTTTTCAAGTGTGAAATGTGTCAATTTGGCTAGACATGGCTAGACAAGTTGTTACAGAAAACGATTCTACAGGTGCATTTTGTTGAAAACATTTTACCTACCACGAGGATTTCAATCATGAACAAACATATGTTATGAGTTCAAACCTATTTCCATTTAGTGTATGAATATGAACAAATTTCATTTAGAATATTTATACCCTGATAACTTTGAACATGAATATAAAGGAAAGTTAATTAAAAGGTGCCACCCTATTCATTCTAGTCATCTCAGTCATCCCAGGTATCCTTGTCATCCCAGTCGTTCCTAGTCATTCCGGTGATCCATTCTAGCCACCCTATTCATTTCAGTCATCCTAGTCATTCTAGTCATCCTGACCATTTCAGTCATCCTAGTCATTCTAGTCATCCTAACCATTTCAGTCATCCTAGTCATTCTAGTCATCCTAGTCATTTTAGTCATCCCAGTCATTCTAGCCACCCTATTCATTCCAGTCATCCTAGTCATTTCAGTCATCCTAGTCATTTCAGTCATCCCAGTCATTCTAGTCATCCTAGTCATTTAAGTCATCCCAGTCATTCTAGTCATCCTAGTCATTTAAGTCATCCCAGTCATTCTAGTCATCCTAGTCATTTTAGTCATCCCAGTCATTCTAGTCATCCTAGTCATTTAAGTCATCCCAGTCATTCTAGTCATCCTAGTCATTTTAGTCATCCCAGTCATTCTAGTCATCCTAGTCATTTCAGTCATCCCAGTCATTCTAGTCATCCTAGTCATTTCAGTCATCCCAGTCATTCTAGTCATTCTAGTCATTTCAGTCATCCTAATCATTCAAGTCATCTTAGTCACCCCCGTAAGTTCATTCATCCTTGTCTTCTTAGTCATCATTCCAGTCATTTCAGTCATCTTAGTCATCCCAGTCATCCTAGTCATTGTAGGAATCTAGTCATCCCAGTCGTCCCAGTTATCTTATCCCAGTCAATGTAGACATCACAGACATCCTTTATGTAATTTTTTGAGTAATCTATGCTTTGTACCATCCCAGCTTCCCATCTGCTTGTTGTTTTAGATCAAAATATTTCAAAGAAACAAGCAGAGTTGAATGAGATGAGGCAAACTATGCTTTTTTAATGCATTATTATTTGCCCATTTGCTTTTCTGTATTATTACTATAACTATTATTATATATTACTATTATTATTGTTGTTAATTATGAGACTGTTTACAGTCCCCTATTTTTTCATAAGTTTGTCAGGATCAAGTGCTCTATGGTATGGGTGGCCATGTTGGTTTCATATGTACTTGTACTAAGGTGGCAGGCATTGGGGCTTATAACAGTGGGGGGAGGGAGGCGAAAAAAATAGAGGGACTGTCCTAACATCACTACAGCTCACCCTCATAAAGTGCCTTGTTCATCTGTCAATGCAGGCATTTTGATTGGTTATTAGACAATGATCTTTAATTTGTTTTGCCAATTGTTTAGTTTTAAGTTACTGAAATTGACAGGTCGTTGAAAAGTCATCCTTTCTATAAAATGCTTTCATAATACCTGTTCGCCTAACTTTAACTTTTGTGTTATTTTAAATCTTCATCATTTTGGGATGCAGGCATTTGATTGGTCATTAGACAATGGACGTTGATTTGTGTTTCCAACTGTTTAGTTTAAAGTTACCGACATTGACAGGTCATTGAAAAGTCATCAATTATATAAGACGCTTTCATAATACCTGTTCACCTAACTTTAACTTTTGTGTAATTTTGGATCTTCATAATTTTAGGCTGACGAAACTGGGAAATGCATTTATTTCAAACTGGCATGAGGTAGGGCAGACTTGGAGGAGAACCATTTGGCCACTTGAAACTCCAATTATGGCCACTTTCCTCTTAAGTATTGTTTTCAAAACACAATAGTTTTGTGAATTTGCAAGGCATGTTTTATGCAAACACACAAAGGATTTTTGGTGTTTTGAGGATCAATCGCCTACGCTAACATGCTTTTGAAGCAGCGCCAGCCAGGGGAATGCTGTTGATTTCAGATGTCTGCAGAGTCTTGAATAGAGAAACGCTGTTTCTGCCAAACAAATTGAAATTAACGCTACATAGATGCAGAGAGACGACCCGTGTCAGAAATTTCCTTCTTTTTATCTGGAAGTTAAACCATTTTTGTCAGAGTTGAAGTGAACATGCTTGCCACTTTAAAAGGGAAAATGTTTCACCTGTGCATGTTTGCTGATTTTATTTGGAAGAATGTTCCAGTAACTGTAATACATGTACATAAAATCACTGTTTCAAAAGGAGAAGTTTGAAAACACGCGAAATCAATGCTAAATATGTCTGGCATGTTTTTCATCCCAAGCGGAGTTTGTTAAGTAATGAATGGTAAAAGGGGTTGAATTCCTATCACTTCCCCTGAATGCAAGTTGCAGTAATGTTAGGACTTAACTTTTTCCTTTCCCCCTATCCACTCCCTTTTTTCCTTGTCTTTGTGAGTGCTGTTTTTTGTCTTTATTTTTTTTTCTTTCTCTCTTTTTTTAATACCGGTACGTATTACTAAGTATTATTGTTGCTCTGCTTTTGCCCGTCAGTTAGAAGTAATAATAAGCATATTTTGTAATTTAGTAGAGAAAGCCCACGTTGTAAAAGCCTTGATCATGGTTTCTTTGGGCTTTAATTCTTGCCATCTTATGAATCTTTGTATATTCTGTTACTGTATCATTTATAAGGTGGCAAAATAAAATTAAATAAATAAAAATAGGACAGTCCCTCGATATTTCTTGCTTTCCTCCCAAACCATTCCCTACCCCCTGAATAGAATGATTTGACACTCATTCAAGATGGCCACATGTAACAAAAGCACTCGATCTCTGTGATCTTACAGGACCTTGAACATGCGGTCTATAAATTATTTGTACTTTTATTGTGCTGTATTTTAATTTTGTAACTTTGACCTTTTTAAGTGCACACATGGGTACTTGGTGTACAGGTAGCCACGTCCCTAAATCAATTATTTACAACTATGAAGAATAACTGTCAGGAAGGGTGTAATGTAAACTCACATTTTTGTTCCCTTTCCTTTGTGGTACTCTTCAGACCAGCAACATTTCTCTGCACCAGCAACTAATGTGTTGTTTCACTCTTGACTGAAGACTTACAACTGTAATAAAACAAAAACTCATCAAAAGGAGTGAAAATGAAGGACTCACAACAATAAGTAAAACATAAAGGGATTCAAAAAGAAGGGGATAGTGGTCAATGAAATAAAGGAACTGATTGTTTGGGTCAAATTTTTTATATAATACAGTAGAGTCCAGATTTTTCTTTCCTTCTTGAGAATCCCCGATCCCCGATCCCCAATCCCCAATCCTCGATCCTGGTTTTTCAGTATAAACCTCAAAGTTTTGCTGATAAAGATTGTTCTTTTTTTCAACCACTGAAGTAATCACTTCTTCCGAAGTAATCAACGCTTTCAAGCGATAGAATTTGTGGACCGACCCGTTCCGGAAAAGTTCAATATGGGATTTCTATTCTATGGTCATGAAGTGCTGCAAGTACAGTGCATGACAGTCAATTCAGACAGGTAGTTGAAGTTGCTTCCCGTGGTAGGCAAAGGTTAAATCATTGATATCTCGAGTATTTATAAAGTGCAATGCGACTTCAGATCTTAACAACTGTGAAAATCTATCAATTAAATACATACAACAAAGTGAATCTATTTAACTGTAAAGTTACAGTAATTGCAACAATATTTAGAGAACTGTACTTCCTCTATACACCACAAAACAGAATTTGCCTGTTATAATATTTTCTCATCCTATTCAGGGTATTTACTTTTTAATACGCGTGCATAATAACATGGTAATCAAGGGCCTTGATTCAGGGAAAATTGCGTCATTGCCAAACAGTGAAAATGTGATCAACTTACTTGCATCATTTCAGTCATTTGCAAAAATAAATCGCATACTCATCCGAGAGTTATTTGTATAAAATGAAAGTTGTCACGATACTTATCCCCAGTTTCCACAGTCTCCACTAGGAACGCCTGGGAGGGTCTCGCTCCGCTAAAGCAAGCTTGACTTTAATATTTCAAAGATTCAAGCAGAGTTCAATGAAATGAGGCAAACTCTGCATTTTGTAATAAATTATTATTTGCCCATTATTTTGCTTCTCTGTGTTGTCCCAGTCATCCCAGACATTCTAGTAATGCTTATTACACTTAAGGATCTGGTTGTGCAGGATGTAATCATGGGGGTGCCTGCACTGTGTAACTCATAGCACATTATACTTGTCCAGGTGGAAAGACATCTGTGATCTATTTTCCCATTCTTCAAGAAGTTTAAGATCCTCTTGTACGATGGCAGCATCAGCTTCGTTAGCCACAGCCATATACACAATGGTGTCGTCTGCAAATAGTTGAACTTTGGACTGTAATTTAGCTGGGAGATCATTTATATATACTATATAGGTCCAATCACAGATCCTTGAAGTACACCACTTGTTACTGGAACCCATGACGACACTTTTCCATCACATACTACTCTTTGTTGTCGTTGGTGCAAGAAACTCTCTATCCATTGCTTGATAGAACTATTGATACCATATTCTCTGAGTTTGCAGATTAACTTCTTATGGGGTACCTTATCAAAGGCCTTCGCAAAGTCCATAACTATAACATCTGTTTGCTTATTGTCGTGGAGGTTCTTGTATAGATCTTGGACAAATGTAAGAAGCTGGGTTTCGGTTGAATGCTTTGTTCTAAATCCATGTTGTAGCTTGTATAGAATGTTGTTACATTCCAGGTGTTTCATTATGTGTTTTGTTACTATGTGTTCCATTATCTTTGATGCAGTACAAGTAAGTGAAGTTGGAGGATAGTTTTTTGTATTGTAACGTTCGCCTTTCTTAAAGATAAGAGCAACATTTGCCTTCCTCCAGTCTTCGGCGCCTCACCAGAGTGTAGTGATTTGTTACAGATGACTGTAAGTATCAGGGCAACAGCTGTGGCATGCTGTTTCAACACCCCCAGATGAATTTGATCAGATCCCATAGATTTATTTGGATTGAGATTTTGAAGTAGTTTTTGTACACTGTCTGATGTAATATGTAGTTCATCAACATCAGGGTATGGCCTATCTGTTTTGGTGACAGCAGGTTCCAATTTATCAGGTGTTGGATTTGAGAAAACAGACTTAAATTGTTCATTTAAGATTATTTAAGATTTCTTCTTTGTCCTTGGGTTTGTTCCATAATGTTCCTTTATATTTCAGTGGGGTTATGCTGACTGAGTCTGTGTTTCTGCGTTTGATGAAGGACCACAGTTTGTTATTACCTCTATTTGGCTCATCTGATGTTTCAGGGAGGATGTTGGTTTCCACATAATTCTACTAAGCAGCTCTAGTTTCCCCTCTTATCTTGTGTTTTAGACTACACAGTTTGTTCTCTCCTTGTTGTTCTTTCTAGCTTGTTTGCTCTTGCGGTATAACCCATCTCTTGACCTTAGAAGGTTACGTATCTTAGCAAAAATCCATGGGGGCCTATTATGTGAGGAACAGCATTTGTGCGGTACATGTTTCTCAACAGCTGCATGCAGATCAGATGTGAATGTATTCCATAGAGTATTGGTACTTTCAGAGTTAGCATGCTCTTGAATATGTTGATTTGTGGTGATAATTTGGCTAACAATTCCTTCCCAAACAGCTTTCTTATAAAGGGGAATCTTTCTCTTAGCCTGACCGTACCTTTTGGGTCTAATATTAATTTCTGCAAAAACTGCATCATGATCTGAGATCCCTGGAAGTATCTCAGTCCTGTTCGCAAGTGTGAGGTAATTAACAGCTATGAGGTCTAGTGTAGTCTCGCCTCTCGTTCGTTGATCAACAATCTGCGACATTCCATGGTCGGCCAATACGTCAATAAATAAATTGTGCTGAGCTGGACAAGGGCAGTTTGGTTTAATACTAGTAGAAGGCCATTCAATGCCCGGTAGGTTCATGTCTCCAGCTAGCCAAATATGACAGTTCTTTGGAAGTCTGGTGAGGGACTCATCCAGTTGGGCCAGGCTCTCAGCATGGGATGCATGTGGTCAATAATATCATCCAGTAAGCAAAGGCTTACATGATTTTATTTCAATCTTTACCTATACGATTTCACACTGCGTTTCTGCAGGTTGGTATCTTGTACTAATGAGATCTTTATTGATAGCTATAAATACTCCACCTCCTCTCTGTCCCTTTTCTCTGTCTCTGTGATATATTGTAAAGCCAGGTGGAAAGATCTCATTATCCTTCACATTATTTGTTAGCCATGATTCAGTCCCGGTAACTACATCGCAGCCAATACTGTCTAGAATTGAAGCGAATGCTCCAAGGATCTTAAGGACAGATTGACAATTTATGTTAAGTATCCTGGTTGGTTTACGCTTGGGAGCTATTATTGGAGGTTATGGTGTAGTTGAGTCGGGGACGAGCTTGCCAGTGGAGTAGCGAGAGAGAGCAAAGGACTGTTACAGTCATCTTCATCTTTAGTTGAAATTAGCAAAGAATCAGCAGAGTTGTGATTAGGCAAAGCACATTCCGAGCATATCTATGTGCCTTTATTTAGTTCTTTGCTCACGTTCAACAGGGCACATATTTTGGCAACCTACATGGTACCATTGTTGACAGTTAGAGTTTTCACATCTAATGCCTTTTTGTTTCCATGACACTGATCTGTTACAAATACCACAAGGATATTTTCTTTGTTCGGTAGCTTGATCTTTTGTCAGTAATAGTTGAACCTGAAAAGCAATCCATGACTTTTTCCGTGGGACACCTGTGGCACACCACGTAAAACTCCGGTTTGGTTTGTTTTTCATTGTACGAACAATTGCAAAGCCCGCCAATAGGATTGGGGAAAATCTTTATCGATTTTCAATCCAGTTGCTTTCTCTGAACAACGTTTCAGAACGTGCCACATTTGTCGCTTGTCAGTTTCCCACTCGAAGGTTGGACGGCTTGTTAACAAGCGAAATCCTCCGGGATACTGGCTAGTCGTGGGAAACGACCTAGCAGACCTAGGCCAAATTATTTCTTTTTATTTTGGGTTTTTCCCATCATGATTCTTTTCAGGTTAGGTCTAGCTTTTTCTTAAGGTTTTAGCAGCGTCTGGTTGTAGGGACGGCATTTCACATAGATTTTTCTGGTCGGAGTTCGCCAGTTTTTGCCGAGCAGAGCTAGAGTTCAGTTTTTTCTTTTCTTATCTGTCTTATCGTACCCTTGACGATTGGCGATGAAATCGCGAAAATATTGTCCTCGTCGATCGACGACTCGCTTTCGACGTGAATTGGACTTTAGGATGGGACACGGATCCGGACCTTAGTGAACTTAGTATACCTCGGGATCATGGATAACCGTTGAAACTTTTTTAACTTTGAGACCTTTGAAACACATTGCAATTAACTTTTAACCGGATCAAGAGCTCCTTGGAATGTTAAACTTTCATCTTGGATTAAAACATTGGAACTTTATTAACTTTACCTTTTCGATTTTCTTTATTTTGCCAAATTCAGATAGAACGTCATTATGCTTCCATAGACCAATGCATTCCACGGGTACGACTTAAGGCGTCTTGTTATCTGTAAAATCCAAAGTAGATGTAAAAGGAACCTTGTATAAATAAATGTTCAATACGCGACGGTGTGTAAACAACGCCTCAAGGCGCTACGCGTTGCTTTCGAATGTTACTCGCCGATATTTTTGCGATTGCCTGTTGGTGAATCAATGTCCATCGGTATTATCGCTGTTGAATGTCCGATTATCGGTGTCTAACTTTGTAATTTGACCTCTTGACTAGAATTGCTGTTTTCGCGATACACTGTATGCGATAGCATCTCCGTTTGATATCTCGCCCTTTGTTTTTTACGAGATGTGATTGCGTACAGAAAAGTTTCGAAACTTCAGAAACGTCCAGGAACTTTGAAAACAATATTTTGTCTCGTGCAATACAATCCGCTTTTGAAATTAACATCGCGCAAGTTTTCATCACATCACAGTAGTTGCAGTCACGTGCTAGACAACAGAAAACGTTCACGCGTATCATGTTCCATCAAGGGAGAAACAAGAGAGACTTACGAGAGATTATCTCAAGGCCTCAAACTTTAAAGAACATGCTAAATTTCCTGGTAGAATGAAAACCATTGTTTCACGAAAGTTTGCAAGGATCACGAAAACAATTTCAGAGCAAAAGATTAGTCATGTTGCGGACGGACGTGTATGTTACAGCTGATCTTTATCAAGCCGAGCAACAGGATAAGCCGAGAATCGATGGACGTTACAAAATAAACATTCTGTTGCTTGTACCCGCGGGAGGGGGTGGGGGGGCGAACTCCCATATGAAAGGGGCGGAGATACTCGTCGTCTTGCTTAGGGGTGTAAATCTCACTTAGGGTATTCTAAGCAAAACGCCATTATAAATTATTAAGCCGTAAAGGTCTCTTTTAGGGTTGCACGGGAAGATATATACATGTATTTAATAGTCAGTTCGCTTTATTTACTCAATTCATGTAATCAAAGTTTTCTATAACATCAATAACTAACTTCAACTTTCAACAAAAGCACATTGTAACAAAATGGTCTCTTAAAAAAGTTGGCCCACGCCCAGGTTGGTCTCCTTTAAAGGTTTTTCAAAATTTCAGACGAGCATCCCCGCCCCTTTCATATGTGAGTCCCCCAGGTCAAAAATATACATATTGCGTGACATTGCGTTACATCTCTTGCAGCGTGACACATCACAAAAAATAGCAAAAACCCTAACAGGGAGGCAGCTCTGGTGGCCATTTTTTCCCATTTAACCTCTGGGACAGAGGTAACCGTTTAACCTCTGGCGCCGAGGTTCCCATTTAACCTCTGGGACCGAGTTAATAGTTCGAGCACCTCCCTGCACTTGCTGGGCCGGAGTTTGGTGACCGTCAGCAAGCTCGACAGCCTCCCCCCGGTAAGTCGCATCCGCACGGATTAGTCAAGCAGGCTTCAGAGAGTTGGCCATCTCTCACCGCCCTATAACCCCACCGGAAATAACCGACCTAACTTTGCCTTAGAAAATCGACCTTTATATTTAGATCGAAAACTCATTTCCCTAACTTATGGTACGGTTCTCCACAGACGCATGCGCTTTGGGTCCCAAAAATTGTTTGGACTTTTCGTTGATTCTTACATAACATACTCATTCACTCAGGCTATCATTTGTGAAAGTTGTTTTCTAGCCCAGCTTTCCACAAACTCCTGTTACGAAAACAGTAGGATGACTGGGATAACTAGAATGACTAGGATTACTGGGATGACTGACATGAATTGGACGAACAGGGTGACTGGGACAACTGGGATCACTACTAAGGATGACTTAGATGACTAGTATGAATAGACCCATTGGTAATATTATATTAAAATTCATACTTGTCTGTGACCCTCATTCAAGATGGACACCTGTAACAAAAGCACTCGATCTCTATGATCTTAAAGGACTGTGAAAATGCAGTCTCTAAAATTATTTGTAATTTTATTGTGCTGTATTTTAATTTTGAAGCACCTTTGACATTTTTAGGTACACACACGGCACTTGGTCTACAAGTAACTATGTCAATGAATCAATCAATTACAACAAGCCTTAACAAATTGTTGTTATGTACGAAGAATAACTGTTAGGAAGGGTGTAATGTAAAATCCTGATTTTTCTTACCTTCTTGGAAATTGAATTGAATCAAAATAATTATCAAGAGGTTTAAAAAATAGGGGGTAAAATTACAGCATTTGACTAGTGAAGGGAGTTTGGCTCAGTTTAGTTTTGAATTATCAGCAGATATAAAAAACCAAGAAATCTAAAAACCAGGATTCTATTGTATATTGGTTTTCTGCTTGAATCCTGGACTTCTCAACAGTGCATCAAAGGGTTCAATTGCTGGCCAAACAAACATGTAAGGCCGGTTGTTTTAACAAAATGTACACTGCAGTTTAAGAGACTTACAGATGTAGTGGGCCTTCAGATCTGTTTATAAGGTGATCATTTAAGTACTAAGTGGCTTTATTGTCTTGATAACAGCAACAGCTAATGATGTTTCGATGTGAGGACGTTAGACGAGTTTAGAATGACTTACATGTACATTGAAAAATGTGGTTTTGTTAAACACTGCCTAAGCTCTGTTTTAATACCTAGCGCAGTGGGCCTTAAAATATTAGGAAGCTTAAGCTATGATAACCACAACAGTGGTGAAAACGTTTCTAAGCAAAAAGTGAATTCCTGCTGCTTCAAAATTGATTGCTCTCATTCCATGTCATTCAACTTGCCAAATGTTCGTGAATTCTAAGGGAATCTTGTATCTAAGCACTGAAGGCTAGCAATTTCTTTTTTGCGGGCTGCTGTCATAAGCAGTTGCATTGACGTAAACATTTGACAAATCTTTTTTGCCATGCTCACAATGAAGTGACAGCAGTTGATGCTATCATTTATGTCTGTGGAAATCAAGAAAACATGAGGCCAAGCAAGTAACAGTACCATACCAACATATCGTAGTAAGCTTTTTGTGAAGCCTTTTGAAGCTTCAATATGATTATTTTCCTGGTTAGTTTTCAGCACAAAATAAAATTCTTTGTCATAAAATACTTTCCAGTCAATTGGTTGACATGGTGCTTGAAAATAAAAGCCTTCATGACTGTGAACGTTCAGCTGTCCATGACTGTTAATGAGTGTAGACAGGTTTGCAGTAATCCAAAAAGGAGAGACCACTGACTTTTAGACAATTATTCACCTCTAAGGTATCGCTGAAGATTTACATGGCCCACTTATATGGAAAGATAACATTTACGACAGAATAAAATTTGTGGAATCAAAAAAGTTTGAAATTGTTGTCTTAAGACTACAACAGCAGATTAGCATAGTGTGGGATGGTCTTTCAGAGAAATTAGCTCCTACTATGTCCCTCACAACACCCCCATACCACAGGAGAGTGCATCTCTGGCAGATATATTTTCTGCCTTACTGGTCAGGCTGCATGCTGAACTAAAATTTAGGGAGAACACTGTATTTTAAGCCCATTTTTTTTCATTTGCAGGAAGAGGGGATTTTGGGATTTTGCTGGAAACCCTAGGGAATTTGTTTTTTTTTATTTTTGCCCCTGTTCGATCAGCCCCATTACTTGAAATCCGGAGTTCTCCCCCTCCCTTACCCAACTTGGACTTTTAAGTACTCACAGTTACTGTGTACTAGCCTACCAGCGCATTGCTCATACAATTATTTAAGGCGATAGTTAAAAGTCCAGGGAAGGATTTAAAATACAAGCTTAAGCCTTTAAGTACTGTTAGGGACCGGTCATTCTTTATGTAGAGGGGGGAGGGAAAAAAGAAGGGGAGGTCAAGGCTATTTCAGATTGGCTATGGGGGAGGGGGCTAAACTTTTTTATAAAGAAGTTTAGGGGGGTCAGCAAATTGCTCACGAGGTATATTTTAACACAGGTCCATTGGCCAAGATGGGTAAAGCAGTTAAATGGTAGAGCACAAACAATATGTGAAACAGTGATGCTAAATTGCAGGGTTGTCAAAAAGATTTAAGGTAGCAGGAGGATAACAGAAAGTAGCTGGCACGTGTTTCCCGGCGGGGCTGGTAGGGGAAGACATATCACTATTGATATAAACAGTTGAATCCAGGTTAGTAGCAGCTGTCAAACATGATAGCATTGATACTGTCTGAATTACTAAGTGAAACTTAGATGGCAGCATGCAAAGAAGCTGGATGGAACGCGAGAGGCCGAAAATTACATGCAAATCACAAATAAAATGGTTCGATCAGGAATGCGAAACAGAAAAAGAAAACTTGCAATCCCTTGGGAAGAAAATTTCTCATAACATTGATGATTCAGAACTGAGACAACTACTGCAAGACAAAAGAAGAGGTTCAAACAAACTTGTAGACGGAAGAAACGGGAGTCTATCAGCAAAGGCATGTCTAATATCAATCTGCAGAACTCCAAAGAGACCCGGCAACATATAGGAAAAATCTTTAACTTAGGAAAAAGAAAAACACATGGAGCTGAAGCAGTGAGTATGGACAGTTTTATAAATATATTTAGCAACAGACTGCGACCCCTCTCAATAATATACTAGATCCGGAGACGAATATGGAAATCCACAGTAACAAAAGAGTGGAAGGCCCAATTGATTATACAATAACTGATGAGGAGTTCGAAGATGCAATTAACAAACTGAAGGAAAACAAATCTCCAGGTATCGATGATATATTAAAGGAAGTAATAAGAATTGGAAAGGAAGCCATTAAAGGGCATTTAGTAAATTTATTTAATCGAATCTTAGATACTGGCAAATACCCTGCTCTTTGGAGTTTTGGCCTCATTGTACCTACTTATAAGGAGGATGATCGATCCAAAGTCGAAATTACCAAGGTATCTCTTGCGCTATGCAAGATCTTTACATCAATCCTCAACAATCAACTGTATGACTACAAGCTTCAAAAAGGAATTTTGAAAGCTGAACAACGTGGCTTCAGAAAAATGCATGGCACAGTAACTGTTGATAGCATCTTCACATTGAAAATGCTTATTGACAAGTATGTGAAATCTAAACAACAGAAGCACCGAAATTTACTTGTTTCATGCTTCGTCGACTTTAGAAAAGCCTTCAACTGTACACCACGACAGAAACTAGTTAACAAACTAAGAAAAGAAGGTGTCCATGGACGTTTCTTGGACGTTTTAATATCCATGTACTCAAATGATAAATCGGCAGTTAAAATTGATGACAAATTAACCCAATCATTTACTTGCAAAGGAAAGGTACCATGTTGTCACCTACTCTTTTTAATTTCTATAGGTAGGAAAACTCGTGTCACTATGGATATGTGTTTCCCAGGTAGGGAAAAACAAATCACTATGAATATGTGTTTGTAAAGGTTGGGGAACACATATAACAAGGAATAAAAGTATCACTAAGGATATGTGTTTCCCGGGTGGGGAAAAACATATCACAAGGGATATTTGTTTTCAAGGTAGGGGAACACATATCACTAGGAATACGTGTTTCCCAGGTGGGGAAACACATATCACTAGGAATATGTGTTTCCCAGGTGGGGAAACACACATCACTAGGGATATGTGTTTCCTAGGGAACACATATCAGTAGGGATATGTATTTCCCAGGTAGGGAACACATATCACTAGGGATACGTGTTTCCTAAGTGTGGGGACACATATCACTTGGGAAATGTGTTTCCTAGGAAACACATATCAGTAGGGATATGTGTTTCCCAGGTAGGGAACAGATATCACTAGGGATACGTGTTTCCCAAGTGTGGGGACACATATTACTAGGGATATGTGTTTCACAGGTGGGGGAACACATATCACTAGGGATATGTGTTTCCCAGCTAGCGGAACCCATATCCCTGGGGATATGTGTTTCCCAGAAAGATGAACGCATATCACTAGAGTAATGGGTTTCATGAGTAAGGGAACAAATAACACTAGGGATACATGTTTCCCAGGTGGGTGTTCCCTAGTAGATAGCATCTTCATCTTAAAAACACTCATAGATAAGTTTGTTAAATCTAAACCACAAAAACGCAGAAACTTGCTTTTCTTGTTTTGTAGATTTTAGAAAAGCTTTTGATCACTTACCCAGGCAAAAATTATTTGTAAAACTCAGAAAAGAAGGAATTAAAGGGCATTTTTTAGAAATAGTAATGTCCATGTACTCAAAGGATAAATCAGCAGTCAAAATCATCAACAAAATGACCGAAGCTTTTCCGTGTTACACTAGAGTTAAGCAAGGTTGTATGTCATCACCCAATGTCATTTTCATGTGCTTTTTTCCAGAGTTATCCCAGCCCTATTTGGTCTAATACGTGTTTGATTTTTTGACTCCATAATTCCTTATTCATCCTCGACTTCATATCATTATAAACCACCTGTGATAATTTCTGATTTGGGTGTTTGGTTAGAGTTAGCCAGAACTTAAAATTCCTATATTGTGCTTCGATTTTTATTGGGAATTTTCCTGTTTCAGCCCTACATGCATTGTTGCTGCAGTATTTATTTACACCTAGCAACCATTTCAAGAATTTAATTTGAACTAATTCTGCGGGATCTTTTTCTATTTTGTTGTTACAGTAAACACCCAGAATTTCACTTCAGTAGAGAAGTATCGGGGATATCAGAGCATCAAATAGCTTAATTGTCAGCATAATATTTTCTCTAAAGTTGTCACCCATCTCTTTTCTTAGTTTATAAAGTGCCTTAAACCCAACTTTTTTTTAACTCTTCTCTAGCTAAACTAAAATTTCCATACGGGTTCAGTGTCATTCCCAGATATTTAAAAGATTTAACATTGTTTAGTTTATTTACTCCATACTTAAACGAGTAGTTATTTAAGGACTTGCCACAGTTATTAAAGATCATGACTTTTGTTTTGTCTAGATTTACAGATAGTTCAGTTTTCTCACCGTAGGATTCCAACTTGTTGAGGAGTGTTTGTAAGCCATTTGCTGACCGCGAAAAGATCACTAAGTCATCCGCATATAATAAACAGTTTATAGGTCTTTCAGAGTCATCAAACAGAATATCGGTTGAGTTTGGTGAATTTAAAAATTCGGGTAGATCACTTATTAGATAGAGATTAAAAAGGGTAGGAATCTTGAACATTATCAAACAAAGACTGAAAGACATCAAATTACAAAGATGGTTAAGTGACATAAACAATGACATAAGAAAAGACGCCAACCAAAACAACAAACTGAGAACCTTCCAAAAATTTAAAACAATAGAAAATTATAAATGTGAAGATTATCTCCGTCAGGTCACCAACATCCGACACCGGATAACTCTGACTAAACTCCATCTAAGTAATCACAAATTGGCAATAGAGACAGGTCGATATGTAAGACCTTATAAGAAACCGGAAGAGAGGATCTGTCCTATATGTAAAAAAGACGTAGAAGATGAAATACACTTTTTAACTCTGTGCCCTGCATATCAAGAAAAAAAAAGTACTTTATTTGAATACTTAAACAAACAATACAGAATATCAGTAAACAGAATGGCACCAGATGATGTCTGTTGTTAATAAACCCTCCGAGCAAGAAACAAACAAATGCAAAAATTAATTGCAAAATACGTATTCGGCTGCTATGAGAAAAGAAGATCAATAGTTCTAAACATTGATTATAGTTCCACTAGTGTGCAATTTGTATTATGATTTTAAATTATTTAGATAAAGTCAATGTACAGAGGACTGTAAAAGATTTCAAATAAAGCATTGTCTTGTCTTGGGTTTCCAAGGTGGGGGAACACATATCACTAGGGATATGTGTTTCCCAGGTAGGGGAACACATATAACTAGGGATATGTGTTTCCTAGGTAGACAAGAGATATCACTAGGGATATGTGTTTCCCAGGTGGGGGAACACATATCACTAGGGAAACGTGTTTCCGAGGTGGGGGAACACATATCACTAGGGACATGTGGTTCCCAGGTGGGGGAACACATATTACTAGGGATATGTGTTTCCGAGGTGGGGGAACACATATCACTAGGGATATGTGTTTCCCAGGCGAGGGAACACATATCACTAGGAATATATGTTTCCCAGGTAGGGGAACACAAATCACTAGGAATATGTGTTTCCCAGGTTGGGGGAACACATATCACTAGGGATATGTGTTTCCCAGGCAGGGGGACACATATCATTAGGGATATGTGTTTCCCAGGTAGGGGAACACATATCACTAGGGATATGTGTTTCCCAGGTGGGGGCACACATATCACTAGGGATATGTGTTTCCCAGGTGGGGGAACACATATCACTAGGGATATGTGTTTCCTAGGTAGGGAACAGATATCACCAGGGATATGCGTTTCCCAGGTGGGGGAACAAATACCACTAAGGATACGTGTTTCCCAAGTGGAGGAACACATATCACTAGGGATATCTGTTTCCGAGGTAGGGGAACACACATCACTAGGGATATGTGTTTCCCAGGTGGGGGAACACAAATCACTAGGGATATGTGTTTCCCGGGTAGGGGAACACATATCACTAGGGATATGTGTTTCCTAGGTAGGGAAAGACATATCACTAAGGATATGTGTTTCCCAGGTAGGGGAGCACATATCACTAGGGATATGTGTTTCCCAGGTGGGGGAACACATATCACTAGGGATATGTGTTTCCTAGGTAGGGAACAGATATTAATAGGGATGACTGTGTTTTTCATGTAGGGGAACACATATCACTAGGGATATGTGTTTCCTAGGTAGGGGAACACACATCACCAGGGGTGTGTTTCCCAGGCGGGAGAACACATGTCACTAGGGATATGTGTCTCCTAAGTAGGGAACATATATCACTAGGAGTATGTGTTTCCCAGGTGGGGGAACAGATATCGCTAGGGATATGTGTTTCCCAGGGAGAAACCTGAATTGTACAATTTTATACTAATCCTATTGCTTTTTGTTTATTTAAAGCATCACTATTTTGTACAACTTAGTCATTTGAATTTGACAGAATTCTGTTAGCACTCTAAACTTGATTGTTATTTTCAATTTTAGCTAATAAAGAATCCAGACCTATCTGCTTTAATTATACATGTATTTGGTTTGACTGAATTTTCTGAAATGATTGTGTCACCTAGACATCCCAAGAAAAATATGATGAAACAAAAAGAAAGTAGTCCTTTTACAACTGCAGGAAAATCATTTGAAAAGAATTATATTTTGCATGGTTTTACAATTTGTGTTTACCATGAAGGCATGATTACAAAAGAGTAAGAGATCACAAAAAGAGTAAGAGATCACTTTTCCAGAATCTGCAATGATAAACAATCAGATCAACAATCAAAAGTTTTGGAACACAATAAGACCGTATATTTCATCCAGGAAAAAGCAGTCTTTCCACAATCAGCGTATTGTTTTGAAAGACCATAGTGGTGTCATTAGAAAACAAAAGAAAGACGCCGAAGTTCTGGCAGAATATTTTTCAAGTTCTCAGCACCCTGATTTCAATCAATTGCCTCCATCAATATAACCACTTTAAAAGAATCTGCTGAAATTCTGTGTCAGCCTTTCAGCTGTTTAGTGAATTTTCTATTTGAAAGGGGAAAAGTGCCTTCGAGTTGGAAACTAGGTGAAATTGTCCTTGTCGACAAGAAAGACTGTACGTTAACAAAGACAAACTATCACCCTATAACAATCCTGCCAGTCTTATCCAAAGTTTTGGAAAAACTCGTTCACTCAAGACTGGCTTTACACTTTGAAGATGTTTATCCTAATAATGTCTTTGCATATAGAGATTATCATGGGTGCGAAACAGCTATCCTTAGTCTAACTGAACAATTCAAGAAAGAATTAGATAATCACAAAGTTATTAGTCTGGTGTCTATGGACCTGTCAAAAGCATTTGACACCCTTCCCCATGATCTTATTGTCAAAAAGCTTGAAGATTACGGTGGAGACTCAAAATTTATCAATCTCGTTATGAATTATTTAAGTGACAAACAGCAACATGTCAGATTGAGTGGACAACACTCTTTTATGAAAACTATAATGAAGGTTGTCCCC
This sequence comes from Porites rus, assembly GCA_964035705.1. Taxonomy (NCBI): domain Eukaryota; kingdom Metazoa; phylum Cnidaria; class Anthozoa; order Scleractinia; family Poritidae; genus Porites; species Porites rus. Next base: position 2,450,192 of record OZ037997.1, on the reverse strand, counting down.
CAGAGATCAATTTTGGGTCCCATTCTCTTTAATATCTTCATGAATGACCTGTCTTATGCCATAGATAAATGCACGTTATTCACGCATGCTGATGACACTCAATTGTTTAAGTCTGCGGAAGATATCGACCAGGTTGAACATGCCATAAATGCCGATCTGAAAAAGGTTGATGAGTGGTATGAATTCAATCAAATAAAATAAAAAATCATTCAAAATATCAAGCAATTACTTTTGGAAGGGTCAAGAGAAATCCTGTGTTGACCTGTGAAAGAACCATTATCCCTATTCAAGATGAAATGGAACTCCTTGGCGTCACTCTTGATAACAAGCTTAAGTTTGAGGGACAGATTCGTAAAATCTGTTGTAAATTTAGTCAACAGGTTGCTGTTCTCAATCGTCTGAAGAAAATATTGCCTTTTGAATTGAGGATAGATATATATCGTGCTTTCATTGCACCGCATTTCAATTACTGCTCAGAGTCATGGCATCACTGTAGTAAAAGAGGTTCCAGCTAACTTGAAAAAATCAATGAACGAGCCCTTCACTTTGTGACCCGTGACAAGTCAACCTCGTACAAGACGTTGCTAAAAAAACTAAACCTGCTGTCCCCACTTAATCAAAGAATTGTAAAAATGGCTACTGGTGTTTACAAAGCTATCCATGTGTATAAAGTCCCTACAGGAATAGGAGAGCTATTGCATGAATGATCAACTAATTATAATCTTAGAGGAAAACACATCCTCGAGCTACCCAAAGTAAATACAACTACCTATGGACTTAAATTGTGGCGTTATACTGCAGCTAAGATTTGGTACGCTCTTCCGGATCATCAGTTTTGTGCTGCTAATAAAATCGGAATATTTAAGAACTTGATGTCTAAGTTGGATTTCTCAAATTTTACATTTTAATCACGCAAATACATGTAAACACATTTTGCTTAGTTTTAACATCATCATGTAATAACCTCGTGATCTACTATTAGTTTTAATAAATTTTAAACTTTATATATATAAAAATTATATATTTATGAGAAATCTTCTCTTTCTATTATTATTTCTAGTTTATTTATTTTTTGTGGCATGTCTGTAAAGTAGCTAATTAGCTGTAAGAACATTGACCACGTTAAATAAAGGGTAATGTATTGTACTGTATTTGTAAAAACTATCAATTTTCCTATATTTATACGCTGATTTGGTTATAGAGTAGGTTAGTTCCATTATTGTGCAAAGTAACTAATCATCTTATCATAAGTATGTTTATTTACCAATTAAGTCTTCACTCTTAACAGAGTATTGTTACATGCATTTTAATAATTACTTTGTACAGCATATAAGAGGAGATATGAGGTGGGGGGGGGGGGAATCGTCACGTAAAACTTGAATAAAGAAGGGGGGGTCACTTGCGATTCACATGGTCTGCAGGGGGGGCCTTACAGCATCTTACAGAAATTTGGATCTTTCCAACATATTTTTCCCTCCTCCCCTCTACATAAACAATGACCAGTCCCTTATCTAAACATTACATGTTCATTAAACCCACCTTTTCCACGAATTTGCCCTAAACTTAAGTTAAGCATAACTTTGAGCATACCTCACAAGTAAGCTTACCTGTTTCACGACTTCTGTCATGTCATGTCTCTATCCAACTGTTGACAAGAACTATTGGAGGTCAAATCCGAGTTCGTGAAGTGAAGTAATATTACTTTGGGTCAAATTTACATGAATTTAACTGCAGACGTGTTCAAGCAATTTTCACTGCGTCGCCATATTGGTTTCTTGTAGGACCCAGTCTCAACTGAGTCTCTCGCGCGAGCTTTCGCAGTACTCGTTTCGCGCTCCTCGAGTTCTCGTGAACGTGCAGCAGCTTCTTTTCAACAGAAAAGAGATACGTTTATGCTTGTAGCGACTTGCTCATAAAATTAAACGACTATGGACGAGATAATCAATAAATCTCACCTCTAATAGTGACAGCCATTTCAACTGAGATTGGAATAATGATACCAACACAAAGTTAACCTATGCGAGCACAGGCAGCCCAAGCTCAGTATGAGGATCACGAATCATCATCAATTCGTGTGGTCTCGTAAAATAGCCCTCAACACATAAACGATTTGTATGGGAATTCAGGTGAAAGATTCAAAGAGATAAATCTCACTGGGATTTTCAATAAAATACACCTTATTCACTTGGTTTTTCTTAATTGCTTGCTGGGTGGTTATTTTCCCGTTCTTCTTCGATTCAAGCGATTTCATAAATCCTTGCTTATTTTAAACTATTCATACAGTAGGAGTAATTATTCCGGAGAGAATTTTGTCTCTCAGTTCAAAGCTTGAGGTGAAACTGTTACAAGAACTCTAAATCGTAAGTCACTTTCCGCCGCCGAGATATTTTCCCCAAATTTGCACAAGTAACGTTGCCCGCAGGCTAGTCTCCTTTCGATTTAAACTTGCAACGTCACAGGCTTCGGTCAATTTATAACCGGCAGTTCTTAAATTTCTGTTCCTTTTTTTCTCTTTTTCTCGTTAAATGCTCTAATCAGCGCCTTTCTTCAATTAAGCTCTACCCCTCGAATTAGCGCCCCCCTTAAAGCTAGAAATATAGTTAGCGCCCTCCAAACCTCCCCTAAAGAAAAAAAAAACAGCGAATATGCGGCAAAGAAGTAGAATAGAACAGAGGATTTCTATAGTAGAGCTATTCGACTTTACAGGGAAAAGGAATTTGAGAGCGATCGCACACAGATACGATGCTTTTTAGTTACTGTTAGTTACGTTGTGTTTACTTAAAATAAAGACAAATGTTATTCTGAGTCCGCCTCCAAATAAGCACCTCCTTTGGCCCTCTTCTCAAGCGCCCCCCCACTGAACGTTATATTCGGGCATTCACGGTAATTGCTCTAGACATCCGCACAATCATGAACGTGAGACATTAACGTTTTTTTTTCGAATATGAAACCATTTAACCCTTACTACGTCAATCTAAGCCTACGTGTAGCCGCACCCTCCCCCGACAAAGGTAAAACGTTTTTCCTTTGTCGGGGGGAGGGTGCGGCTACTCGTAGGCCACGTCAATCTGAATCTATCATTTTACGTTTTAAAGGCTCCCTCTTTAATCAGTGAGTAAAAGGGTGTCGGACTGAAGTGGTAGCTGTTGGTTGGGAACCGCAAAACAGTTCTCCTGTGGCATGCGTATGGAGATGGATCAGAAAAATTAACCTCTCTACCCAAACATTTTGTTAAAAAAACAATTTCAGCTGTTAAGAACACGTACCAACTTCGCGGTGTGGCCAGTACCTCCTTACACATGCGCACAACCATATCACCCGATGCAGGCAGAGGCACCCAAAGACAGCTGTTCGTCGAATAAGTACTTATCAGCCTGGCATAGCCCCAGGCGAGGGGTCTCACCTGCGACCATCGACCCCGCCGTTTACTGCCGAGGCGAGTGCCTAAAGCACTCCTTTAAGCGGCAGCTCCGATGCCATGCTGATGAGTCCTAATATAATGGACGAAACATCTGTCTATGGCTGTCATTACCAGGGTGATATGCTTGTGAGCATGTGTAAGTTACTGGCCATTAAAAAATAAGAATCATAGATATAAGTAAGATCCGCCATGGATTAAAATTCGCATAACTAATCGTAAATCAATCGGCCAAGCCGCTTTCTACAACTGATGTCTGTTCCCCTTTAGCAGCACACGATGGAAGAAGTAACCACCACTGAAGTGCAGACACCGTAAATCCTCTACTAAGCCCCCCCCTCTCAAATAACCCCCCTCACTCTAACATAATAAGCCACCCTTCCCTATCAGGGGAAGAAAGTTAATAAGCTCCCCCTTTGCCTCCCCTAATTATTTTTCACTTTTAAATGAGAGACTGTATTAGTCAATCACGACTGTTAAACTTCGTGTGGACTGATCCGGGATAGTTTAATTACCAACTGGAAGTTCGGATTTGATTCTGAACCTCGGCTGCATGACCTCTAACCTACTTGTACTTGAGCTTTTCCACTTTGCATTCTAGTTCTTTATGGAGAACTGATAACATCATCTTTTCTACATTAAATAAGCCCCCCTCTCAAATAAGCACCCCGTCAGATGGGCTTGAAATTAACTTGCGGTAACTAAACCGGCCAAATTTTTGCATAGACTTCCTCCAAACCCTCCCCCACCTCAAAAATATCAAGACAGGGCAGTGAAAGCCTGAGAGCTCCCATAAGTTATGCAACTATAAATTTCAGAAAGGTGACTTAAATAACTGAGAAAAGCTTTAAACGGAAACCACGGGGAGTCTGTTGCTGCGCTACATTATATTATATTATATCATGTGTTATAGAGGGGGAAATTGTAAAACTAAGACTTCACCATGCAACACACTTCTTTTGAACGACCCAAAAAACACCTGTAGCTTGCGAGCAATCTCTTCCTTTCTTTCCCCGCCCCTAGCACTCGCGTCTCCTTACGCGTGGCTTTTCGTGACTCCTCCAAACGGAGAGCTTGACACCTGTACTCTTGTCACTGATGGTGGTGCACTGCATCGTCATGTTTGATATTCGATATGCCATTACATTACGGTGCAGTGCAACATAAACCTCGATCACGGGATTATACTCAGTGCCACTGTGTGATCATTACGCAGCAGTTTTGCACACCCAGTAGCTACTGCTCAGTCTCGGTTTCGAAGCCGTTCCAAGGCAGACGCGGTATCTGTTCTAACTGTGTGTTAACATCCGGAAAGAAAGCGCATTATCATGCTCTTCCTGCTGATTGCTGCTGCCCTCGTCTGCAGTACAGCTGCAGCGAATTCGCCTTGCAGTAGCCTCTACGTCTCGTATGATCTGTCACCGAATTTTAACGAAACGATCGCCTACAGCATTCACTCCATGACTGTACAGGGACTTCGTTTGTTTAACCCACGAGCGACCAAAGACAACCGCGTACCGACCGTAAACCATGATATCCACGACGAGGTAACTTGTTGTAGTTATACTTTTTTATTATCATTTTCATAAATTCTCTTGTAATAAAGTTACACAGCCTCAACAACTCATGGGTGGTGGAGCATTCTCTTATTTGGCCTAAACGGTTATGTGCTGCTGAATAGGATATGTTTTTCACGACCTTGACGCAAAACAAAACGAACCAGGGTCATAAAATGAGATCTCTTGTCTTAAACAAAGCAGCGAAATAAGCAATTTTTGCCTTCAACGGGCACGGGGTTTGAAGGCCTCCGTGACACACCTCTACCCAAACCTCCCTTGAGTGCCCCCGCCCCCGATTGAATCTGCAACAGAAATGCTAGACGGGAGAGGAAGGCTAGAAAATCGAGTTAAAACAGTTGAAACCTTAGAATGTTATCGGTTTTTAATTTATTGCACTGAACATCGCTCAACTCCTCTTCTTGCCTCAGCAGCCATTGGGATCTCAAGGATCGAAACTGCCATCGAAACAAGTTTCCAACTTAAATTTGTCACTCCTACATCGAAATCCCTTTGAAGAAGACATGTTTTTATACTTTCTCTTGAGAATATTCCTTCTTAGTTCTCTGTTCAAAGGTGAAAGGTCAGAAATGGTTGGGCAATAAGTAAGTGGTGATAAAACCTGTCTCTAATAATACAAACAGAATATCCAGTCTGAGAACCAACAAAAAAAATCATTTTATGTCTGCAGAACGTGAGTGTTTTCGATTTTCTGAGACGAGTAAAAGTAAATTTAGACGGATTCAACTACAACCTTTGAAATATGTTCGTGAAAACAGTTAAGTTTTCCACCTTTGTTCTATCTAGCTTTTAAATTCTGGTCTTATCTGTTTCCTAGCTAATTGTCAAATATTCGGAAATTGAATGTAGCCGCCTATAGCCCGGGTGTGACGGCAATATTGTGTGGATTTTGCCAACTGAAGTACTGAATTGTTCCGCGCTTGGTACGAGTTGGAACAAGAGTATCTTATTACAGTGAAACCACGTTAATGCGACCACCGTTGGGCCATAAAATCCTGGTCGTAATAACGAGGTGGTCGCATTAACGGGGTAGTCAAAATAATAAAACGACTCAATGGTTTTTACGTTTGGTTTGAAAGAATATGGCCGTAATAACGAGGTGGTCTTATAAACGGGGTGGTCGTAAGGCGGGGTTCCACTGTACTAGACTCGAAAAGGTCATAAACACAACCTCGAGAGGACCCTGGAAACGAGGATGACAAAAATCATATCTTAGCTATTTTTGAACGGTTCCTCGAGTTTTTCTCCCGACCGATGTGACCGCCGATGTTTGAAGTTAAACTTCATCACTGAAGGCTTTTTAACGCAGTGGATTTCGGTCTTCGGATTCTAGGTACTGGATTTTCCAGAATCTTCGTCATTGGAACTGTGATTCCGGATTCCAATCGTAAGAGGGATCCGGATTCCTTGAGCTGTATTCCGAATTCCAGTGCCCAGATTCCAGATTTCACGAGCAAAAATTTCGCGGATTCCAGAATCCGGTTTCCTTTACATGGGGCGACCCTTTTCTTGTCTCTTGGAATAGTTCCCTTTCTCCTCACTCCCATTAAATCAACGTCTTTGGAGTTTGCTATACATTCTTATCTTTTCATGTTTTCCCTTCTCTAGAAACACCTTGTGCTACCCTATGCTCCAGAGGACCCCTACGGAGAAGATTTCAGCACGGAGTCAATGAACATTATGGACGCCATTTTTAAGCCGCATCGGTTTGGATGATGATGGTCTGGGTCCGAACTGGTCTTCTACTGAGCGAATCGTTCACAAGTTTTACATGATTGACGTCTGGCATAGGGTCAGAGAAGTTTACCAGGAAGTTGAACAAAACCCGCCTCAGGTAACAACTTACAGTCTTAAAAAAGTGTGTTGAGAATACACTCGTCCTCAAGTGGAGAGAAGTAAAAGCCCATGTTCGATATATTAAAATCGGAATTCTGTCGCGCCATGAAACTGCACCAAGAACTTCAAAATGATTTCGCGCGCTTAAGGCACTGATTATGCGCGTGCGCTTAGCTAACTTATGGGTGCCCTGTGCAATGACGTAGAAAGGGATTTGCACACAGTAATGTTAATTTAGTATGACATCATCCATGAAAGCTGTGTTTTCATTCGCAGGATGATCTATGTGAATGTTTATTGGACACCACTTCTAATGGTATCTACCAGGCGGTACACTGGGTAGCTGAACACTATAAATCAGGAACTCCTATTACACTTCTCAACCGACCCATTCCCAAGCTGAAGAACGCAAAATCCTGGAAAGTCTGGAAGAAACGTTTGCTGTACTACTACAAGCGTCCATCGCTTTACGATAGCAGCCTGTTCTTGTACTGCGCTACCAAAGACTTCTGAGACGGCGGCCGGTTCTGATACTTTCCCCAATTTCTTTCCCATTTGAACGGTAACCCGTAAGATTTTCATATACAGATTCTAAAGAGGCAACAGTGTACTGTTAGTAGGAAAACCAACCCAAATGCATCAAGTGAAATAGCACAAAATAAATACAAAATTAATTCGAGACCAACCCGTTCTTCTTCAGTTTGAAGAAACCGGATTATTCATTATCAGTTACCATAATATGATTTCCACAAGAACGTAGTTTTACGTCACTGACACCACTGTCCTTTGTTTGTTCTCGCTAAGTGTTTTACCATATAATAATAAAGATTGTATGACTGTTTGAATTTTGAACTGTCTTGAGTTTTTCCCTACCACTACCACACTTTCCAACTACTGAATTCCACACCAATCAACACTCCAGTGAAAGAAGATAAAAAGTTCGAAATTTCAGACGTGCTCTTGCCCTAGTCCCGTTAGCGCGGGCGGGGAGACACGAGCTCGGGCCGGGAATGTGCGACATTTCAGACCAAAGGCCTGTATTCAAAGCCCTTTCTCAACTTAAGTGAGGTGCTCTTAAGGAAGGAGCTAGGCTTTTTTTTTGGGGGGGGGGGGAGGGGTGGTTTCATCGTGATTTTGGCCCCCTTCACCCAAACGCAGGGCATGTTTTGCAATTCCCTGTAAGCCGTCTTCTAGGCCTTCTCGGTCAATGCATGTCGATGACGTATCCAAGACGAATGACCAAAAACTCGCTCGGACACGTGACCCGAGACGTATTGGCCGCGCGGAATAATGAGACCTAGGGACTGTGTGTGAGAGAGTTTTGAATCCAAATGTATGCTAGGTCACCTTCAACCTCCATCAGAAAAAAGCCCATCTAACTTGAGAATGAAGTCTGCTTCATTGAGCGCCATTTTTTGGCAACACTGTGAAAATCCCAATAAAACTTAAAATTAAAAATTTTTTGCATCACAATGATTTATCAATCACGACGACTCTCAGTTACGAGTCTCTGTGTGATGTAGTTTTCAATTGTCTTAATGGTTTACTGACATAAAACTGGAAAAAAAATTCAACATAATACCGTGTTCTTTATTAACAAATCGATCAAAGAAAATCAGCTTTGAATATATCTGATAAAAAAATCACACTGATATACCCAACGCTGCCCCTTTATGATGTTTTGGACTCGCGTTGTTCTAGTATTCCAAATTCTTCAACTTTATTTCTAAAAAAATTACCTTCCGCGTTGCAGCGAAAAAAGTACAAAATATGTGCTTCTACAACAAGAAAATAAATTGTTTACAATAAGGACTAATCCAAGCGGCAAATCCAGTTTGACTGGACAAACTGATAAATTTATAATTCCACACCGTTATCTATCTAATCATTCTAGTAGCCTGTTCTAGGCTCCCGAAAAGTGCAACGATCGTGAAATCGCCCAAAGCCGTAAGGGAATCCAGTAGTCTGGATTCCACGCCATGGATTCCGCATTTCACGTACTGGATTTCGGATGCCTTGTCACTGGAACTTGGACTCTGGATTCCAATCGTTGGTGAGATTACGGATTCTTTGAGCAGTATTCCGGATTCCAAAGCTCAGGATTCCGGATTCCACTAGACAAGCAAAAATTTTCCGGATTCCGAAATCCGGATTCCTTTACATAAGGTGAACGAAAACTTGAGCGTCTGTTGACCTTGTTTTCGTAGACTGCCAGCAGTCTCTCTTGTTTTCAGATTTAGTGAGGAGAGTGCACGCGCGCGCGAGCGGCGAGAGACGCGAGAAATGAGGGCAGCAGCCCGAAAAGAAAAGTGAACCTCTTTCGTCTCGCGCCTTCAGTCACGCGCGTGGTCATTTGTGTGTCTTGCGCGTTTTGATCGATGGAACAAGAAAAAAGGGAGACTGCTCGTAGTCTATTGTTTTTGCGACGCCGGTATTATCTGAGAACCTAGCAAACGCTATCCTACTGGCGGCAAAAAAGAATTTTAAGTTCCTTTTTACATTTTAACTATCTCCTTGTATGCTTGCAGCCTTACTAACGATTTGGATAATAAACAACATCCCTAAAATATTCAACGGTTTATTGTCAGCTCGCCTGACATGATTCATCCAATGTAAGTCGATCTCGGCAATATGCGAATATCTGCACATTTTTTAGTAAAAGTTAAGAAAATCTCCGAAGCTGTTCTTTTCGTTCGTTTTTTCTGCGCATCTAACGAATTTCTTCTAAAATGACTAAGATAAAATAAGTTCCTTCGTGAACGGCAGCAGTAAACACAGCATGCTCACTTGCTCTTTACACTAACCCTAAGAAATATATGCTGAAAAGCCCGCGGAAGCCATTCTAGAATTTAATTCCTCATATCGAATACTGAAATATGTTTGAATTCATAAGAAGGTTGGTACAAAATTCGGGTCGATCGTTATTATCTATAACGAATCAATTAATTCTATTTTCTAGGCCGATATTGCTCTCAACCCCCAACTATTCTCCGTACCATTCTTTCTGAAACTTCCCTGGTTACATTCTGTTTTTCCAGCAGTTGAACTTGTGGACCAGCTGCTTCCTCCATGTTGACGTCACCTGGACTTCCTGATGCAATGGCCAAATCCGCTTGCCGCATTTTTTTCACTTCTCTTTGCCATGTTTTGCAGGCACCATCAATGCTGTTGTCCAATGAAAACTTACTTGCTAACTTGGAGCTTGGACCAATGGTTGATCCATTAATTGCTATGAGGTTAACATGCAAAGATCGTTTAGTGAGCTCTTTTTGAACTTTGGTAAGCAGCTCTTCCAAGACCACGTCTCCGTCGTTCATCTCGATTTCTTCAAGAATAATATCATGAGCTGTACCAAAGAGGCGCTCCAAAGATTTATCCACCTCAACGATATAGGAAATTATCTATAAGCAAAACACCAAAAACGTTTTTAACGTAAGTTATATTTATTCCTCAATTTCATCTTGAGGTAAAAGGCGTGATAACACCTCCACCCTCAAAACTCAGTTCTAAAGATCAACCCGGGTGACGTAACGTCCAATGAAATCCACTGAAATGCTTTCCTCTATTTCAGATCCTTCAGAACAAGAAGCGATAGTCTATACTTCGAATCAAAGCTGTAGCAGAATGACTGGTTTGTCCAGCCAGTTCTGACAGACTCTTGATTAAACCTCTTTGAGTTAGGATAAAACATGCCAGTGACAGTTGGGCTTACCAGTCGTTTCGCTGCAAAATGAAGTCGATTCGCAGCAAAGTCGTTTCGCTGTATCACGTTCAGATGGCGCTGAAATTGACCTTTTGTTTAAAACCGTTCAAAAGACACATAAAATTAACTACAAACGAATAATACAGACGAGTTAATTACCATTTCACTGAGTTAATCATCGAACAAACACCAGCAAACTTTGGAGCAGTTTTCAACTTTGTGATGCAGCGAAACGACTTTAAAACTTCGCCGCGAATCGCCTTGTAGCGAAACGAGCGGACACCGGTATTGGGTAAGGGTCATTCAGATATCTAGCAACATCCACATATAACCGTTTTTCAGTCATCTCGCCTACCAGTATGGTTAACTCGCCTTCAGTCTATAATCTAGTATTAAAATAATATCGAACCAAACGAACCCTAGGACACAAAGCGTTCCAGGCAAGAAGAGTCAGTAAGGCGAAGAGTATTTTCTTTTTCGAACGCAAGGAGTAAACAAAACCGCGGTCTACAATACCAAAGTGCGTGTGTTCGATCACACTGTACGGTATGAAAGCAAAGAAAGAGATATATAAAATACTCAAGCCTCATTAGGTCGATGGAAAAAGATTTCTTCACCGAAAACTAACTTTGAAAAAAACTTTCCGTCCAGCAGAAATCAAAACACCGCACATGCGCAGACGTGTGTCACAGGCTCTTTAAAATTTAACGTAATTGCATTCTTAGGCATGAGAATTACCTCAGAAACAAGCTTGACACTTTCGCTGTAGATAAACTGCCCGCCAGTCATCAGGGAAATTCCCGTATAAAACTCTGCCATGAGATCAATACGTCGTCCAGAATTTGAAAGATAGAGAGGTATTCTTGGCTTTGAACTCCTGCACAACACCACGTAAAGTGTAACGGCATTCGCAGCAAGTTGTCTACAAAGGCTTAAGACATCATGGCCATGGGTACATTTGAAGATATCAAGGGTACCAAATTGAACGTCTAAAGCTGTTATTGCAAATAACAATCATCAGTATCACTGCCCCTTCCATGGTTTTTTCAATTTTCGACTGGGACCATTCGTCATCACGACTGGAACAAACCCCTTACAATCAGTAATGTTGCCAACGTTTAAAGTTGTTTAAAACTCACGAAGACATAGGTCCAAAAGGCCGCGAAATTTTACAGCCGTTTCTATGGTGGGGGGCGGGGGCAAGTTCGTGCCCCCCACCATACAAACGTCTGTAAAATTCTGCGACTTTGTGGAGAAATATCTTCGCTCGCTTTGGACGTATAACATTTAAACTTGGTAAGTTTCCTAACTTTAAGGCTTTTTTTCCAGCAGTGTTGATAGATATTCGTTTACAGGTCTTTATCAAAACTTGGAAAAACTGTTGAAGGATTCATTGACAACTGAAGGGGTCACGTGTCTCGAATAGAGCTCCCAAGTGACTTTTGATAAACCACTAGTCGATTTTCCTTGTCTTGTAACTCGGAAGGAGCAGATATTAGATCAGGAGTAAAGGGCGTCATTTCATATTATCAAACTCCATGAATAGTAATACATGTCAAAAGTAGATTGAGTTTGATTGTCATGGTGAACGTAGTCCTGAATTGGACTGTTGTTGTTACCCTGGGTGCCAGAGACTTTTCTAGCGCAGTTTCCCGTTTCTGTCAAGTCTTTATAGTGACCCGCGCGATAAGTTTTTTCTCGCGGCTTCGGCCTACGGCCGAAGATGTGTCGGCCTTCGGCCAACACCGAAAATTCCCGCAGCACGCGAGAAAAACCTCTGGTATCCAGGGTATGTTGTTGTTGACAGTGACTGACGTTTCGACAACCCGTGCGGTAGTCATCTTCAGAGTCAAATGTACTGTATCTTCTTCAGGGTTTTTGTCAAAATCCCCTACCTACATCACACCTTTTCAGTATACTAACTCTCTATAAACCAGGCAATATCCTCACCAGAACTGGAAGATATTACATGGCCGCGTGGAGATAAGAAATTTCTGTTCGAGAGTTGGAAAAAAACATAAACATAAACATAAACATACACTCGAAGAGAAATTTTGCGCATGTACCTCCAAGCGGACATGTAATATGTTCTAATTACACTGTTTTATAAAAAGAAGAACAATTCACTTAAATATTTTTTTGCTGCAGAACGCGTGATTTAGCGTAACTGTAGCAACAGTGATCATTTCATGTGTGAATATAACATGGTATTTTCACATAAAGTGTTGAAAGTCTTAGTAATTTTTTCCCATTGCAAACAAGCATACTCACGCAGCAGTACACAGACTTTGAGGGCTTCTCGACGGCATTTATAATAATTGTTACAATCATCATCATCATTATTGCTTAGGTGCACAGCCAAAGCCAGTCCGTCAGCCAGGCCTCTCCTAGAGCCACTGCTACCAAAACACCACAAGCTGTTGATGTTTTGTTTCATTTTTGATTTGTCATCCGTGAAGTTAAAAACAGAAGCTATGTTGGAACCAGATGCAGTTTGGCCTCTTCGTCCAATATTGGGATGATTTTGGCAACTGATTATTGCCAGACGGAAATGGACACTTCTTCCCGAGATGACATTCACCATATGCTTTAGCTCTGTCTTGAGCTTCCCAAGAATGGCAGGATTTGTGGTAGCACAGTCCACAACAACTATCAAATCTAACTTTTGATCATAATGCAAACAAGGACGTACATGATGTGACACATCTATAAATAGAAAGATTACAATAGGTCAGTCTTATTTTCAAAAATTGAGAAGGTTGATTTACTAATCCATTGAGGTAGGATTGAAATTTTGCCTTCTTCAGTTTGGTGAACTTCAGAAGCTACAATTTACTATCAGGAACAAAAGGTAGCATAGTGCTTGACTTACAAATGATGCTTTGGACAGTTTTGACTTTTTTTTGCAAGTACGGTTGACCAGAAAACAACTCAAGAAGCTTTCAGTGGCACCTTATGAAAAGATTTCCATGGATGAATGAGTAACGTACAGTACATGTACCTAGTTTGATAGAGATATCCACTTTTGAGCTACATGTAACCTTACTGTGAAACCAACAAAACAGTCACCACCAGGGCCTAGTTTTTTGAAAGGTGGATAATGCTATCCACTGAATAAATCCCTATTCAGTGGATAATGCAATAATGTATTAGTTTCTCTAATACTTCTCTGCTGGATGATGATTTATCCAGTGGATAACACTATCTAACATTTGAACAACTGGAGCCAGAAATATTTCTGGAATGCTATTGTGCTTCAAGAAAAAAAGCCAATCAGGCATTAAAAAAACCGAACTGCCAGCAATGAGATTACCGGTATAATTAGTTTGTTGTTTTGTGGCTTGAGCTCATGTGTTGTGATCTTTGCTGTGATTTTCAGAACATAATAAAGGTTCCAGAAATATTTTACGTGTGCACAGTTTTGGTAGTTGGCAGTAAAACAAACAAAGCTGCTCATAAAATACTACATTGGGTAAGAAAGACAGCAAAAGATGAATTTTAGTTTTTTTGATTAACTGAACCACCCATAAACAATCTCTGTGGCCACTCCTCATCTGTTGTACCACTACCTCTTCTAGTCCTAAAGGTCATAGATAACTTTATAACTTTCAGTATGTACAAACAATTGCAAAGTGGTAGAGCTACCAGAGGCTATATTCTGACAAAAAAGGTAAAAGGTTATTTTCTCTATCACAAAAAAACTGATTATTGTATCATAAGGGTATACATGTAACAACATCCTTCTATTCCAACCAAAATACCAATGTTTAAAAAATACTGTAAATCTCCAAAGATAAGAATTTTGCAGTGTCTTAGTTATTATGTCATAAGATTTCTAATAGATCACTATTGCTCCCAGATATCCTGTCAACTCAGGACTTAAATTTCACTTTGCCTTGCAGGCTAATTATAATTTCCGAATGCCGACCATGTGATTACAAAAAGTTCTTGCTCAAAGTTGAATACGTTAAACTGGTGGCAAGACTGATTAACAGTTTAGTTGTGCTGATTCTACTTTCCCCAAACAAGAATTTTTGTATCAACTGATCAGTTATAAACTGTAGGATAAAATTAATGGGCCACTAGACAAGGAGAAATTTCAGCCATTTAAGAACATCAGGGATCAATAGTGCGTGGTCAGCTGTGACTTGGGATCAAGAAGTCCATTGGCAAAAACAAGATGAGGGAGGAACCTTTCCCTCTCCACCCTCTGTACTAAGGTGACAATAGCTTAATGTACAGCTGTTACAAGGAAGGAAAGAAGCATCCTACCTTGTGAGCATCGAATATTAGCTTCTGCAATGGATGTTGGAACAGAACGTGTAATTGGTGACTGCATATGGATCTCCGACTTGTCACCAATTTTTACAGCTCTGACACCACATTGGGCAAGCCATGGTTCCTTTTCTAAGGCATTCAGACAGAGTTTATCCACCACTTCTCTTCTATTAGGCAGTTCAAACATTAGGTTAAACCAATTTGAAGCAACTTCTTCACACTTTATGAAGTGGCATTCACTAGGGTCAATGCAGAGAACAAGGTTCATGCTGTTTGTCAGTGCACCCACAGTGTCTGGTACAATGAAGTGTTGTCTTTGAGATGCAAACGAGAAACAAACCTTTTCCGTAGCTGCAAATAAAATATATCATCAAATGCCATGTCTGTATGATCTTAAAACAATCGTAAAGGCTGGGGTAATATCTCGAAGAAAAATGTTATCATTTGTAAACAAATAAATAAATAATAATAAAAGTAGGTTTTTATGGTGCATTTAAAGAATTCTCAATGTGCTTACAATAGTAAATAAAGTCTAAATGAAACTGTATATAGTAATTATTCCTAAAAAGAAAAGTTTTCAAACTGTGCTTAAAAGTGGAAACAGATTCAGAGTTTTTGATATGATAATTATCATTGCATAAAATGAAAATGAGCGGTGTCCTTAAGCCACCGTATAAACAGAAGGAACTTGTAAAAGCAATCTATAAGATGAGCAGAATAAACAAGATGGCTGGTATTTGAGAAGGAGTGAAGGCAAATAGTAAGGAGCAATATTTCGCTTGGTCGAGGAGCCGCGAAATTCAGGTAAATCTATGAAATCCCACAAAATTCACAAAAACACGAAAAAAAACCGCGAAATTCAGTAGAAATCTTATCAAATACATGTCTGTACAGCAATTTTGAAACTTGTCTCAGCTACTGGGAGTATTTACTTGCCGTAAACTCACAAATTTATGTCAAAACTTCGTCACTGAAACGTGCAAACAACGTTCCAAAACTACCAAACGTAAATTATGTTACAAAAAAATGGGCACTAGCCATGATGTTAAAGGCTTTGCCATTGGTTCACTTCTGGAGCGTATTGTTGTTGAAAGAGCAAATGATGACCTCTGTTAGAAAAACATTAAAAACGCTGGTCTGATCAGCACAAAACTGACCAATTTCTAGTGAAATTTGCCCTGAAAATAACCACAAAATCCGCCGTTTTTTTACCGATTCCTTTCCGGCCAAGTTTGCCCCCAAAATTCCCCCAAAATTCCCGCCAAATCGGCCCATTTTTCCGCGATTTTGTCCCTCATAATCCACAGTTCTGAACATGTTGCAGCTTGTCTATATCTCGCTTGGGTAAGCCACAGTATAAACTGTTACAATAATCCAAGCATGACATAACAAAAGCATAGACCATCATCTTAAGAAATTCTACGTTTCAAGTAAACAGGAAAAAGAATGATACAGGAAGACGACGTCTTACCTCGAGCAACCGAGCCACCATTTTTGTCAGCACTTCATGCGAAGAACGACACAACAAACCCTTTTGGCTATAACCTTGGCGAGTCAACAGAAAACAACAAAGCTCTACTTTTCTTCTTAGGTAAGGAAACAGTTCAAACTTTTAGTGGTTCCATTTAAGCCATTACACTGTTGTTTGCAAAATGATAAACTTGTGAATTGCCATGTTTGAAAATTCTGCAAAGATCTATTTTTAAACTTACGCATGATTTGATCTATCAATCAAATCGTATTTTTTAATGGTTTCCTCACTGATTTTGTTGAGATCACTTCATGTGTATATACTAAAACAATTATTCTTTTCAATCTCGGTGAATAATGGGTTTGGGAATATTTCGCGCCTTGGTAAATATTTAGCCACTATTCACCTCGATTTCAAAGAATAATTGTTAACTAGCATGAGAATCAAATACATTATATCCACCAGCCTCAATGCTGTAGATGGCAACACCAGTAATTGCCACCATTAAAATGAATGAGTCGTAGTCCAGTGCCAAGAGTGCTTCAAATGCCGTGTGAGTGGCATATACAGAAGTGATGGATGTTACAAGTATAACTGTCACTGTATTCAAGGTGGAAAAATTGCTCAAACACTGTAACCATTCCTGGCAATTCTTTTAACATTAAGTACACATAGATTGTCGTGCAAGCAGTGACAGACTAGAATATTGAATACCAACAATCATTATTTGAGTCATATCATCAACTGAAGTAATCTTTGTTATCTTACTGTAAATTAAAACGCACAGACTCATTGCGACACATTTCCCCCAAATACTGTAACAGTTCCTTGACAGTATGGAGCATTAATAATATTGTTTTTGTAGCATCTACATAAACTGAAGGTCCTGGATTCTTCTCAATATCAGTACAAAGCATAAGCTGTAAGCACCATAAAATGGGCAATTATACCATTTTTTAGATGTTCGAAAAATCCTAGGAGAGGCAGGCAAGCAAGGAATCTTCAACAAATGTTCCGAAAATTCTAGATCTCAAATCGTCTTCCGAACAGTAATTTTCCAAAAATTGACACTAGGTGCCCCTGACATATGAAAAGTCAAGTAAATCTTTCTAAATTTGTTGAGTGAACTTTATCGAGAACAAAAACGTTTTGTTCATACCACAAGCTGATAAAATAATAATTGATCCAAAGTCGATTCGATCCATCCTGAAGCGTTTGAAAACAAACAAGAAACGATTTCAACCAGCCAGGGGCTTTAACATTTAAACCGCCGCTTTGAGAGTTTTTGAGCTAGAATCGATCGATGGTTTTGAAAGATATAGCACAACAAGTAAAAGCTATGCCGTTCTGAAGGTGCAGTATTTCGAAGCGCTTGTAACCTAAATATTTTGAAAACAACGCGAGTTTCGAATTACAATCTCCATTTTATGGTAATTCGTCTTGCCGAAAATATAATTGAGTAACCTGATTTAAAACAATGGAATTGTAAGTTCTGTCATAAATCAATTTCCCACGACGAGATCTCAATTTAACTTCTTTTATTTCCTCCACAACACAATTTTCCTTCTGTACAACTAGCTCATTACCTTCTCTTGTCATCACCTCGCTGCCATCAGAAAACTCTAACACAAAACTTGCTAATAATGTAAAATCCCGACGCACAGCAGCATACATGCACCGCGTCACAATTAGATGAAAAAACACAACACGCAATACAAAAACAAGTACATTAACCGTCACCCTGCTAAACAAAATTGAAATAATAAAAAGAATTGTTGCAGTTATCACAGTAGTTCCAAAAGAAGCATCAGTCCCCTTTGGTTTCATTTGTTGACAATCGTCTCTTCCTTCATCGGAACAGATTTTTATCACAGGCAACTTGTGATCCACAATGCAAAAATCAAAATCACTATTATCACACTGAGAACCAGCTACACAAATCTTGCGACTCTCAAACTTGCTAAACATTCCTCTGTTCAAACTTCTATCCATTTTACACATACACTCCTGATGTTCCGATTTATTATTGCGTCTATGGGGTCCATGAGTCTTTGATGTCATTGATGTCTTGATAATTTCCTTTGTTTTTCTTTGAGTTCGCGGACCAGCCCATTCCGAAAACACTCAGTGTTACTTTTAGTGTGGGCCTACCGCGAACAGTGTGTCCATTTGTAAGTTTTACCCGGGATAACATAATTTAACAGCATATTAACATGTTCCTCGAAAATATGCCGCGGCAAAATGTTATTCAAACTGCTTCTTACCGTTGCTTCAAAAACTTTCGGATCAAATGATATCCACATTGTCCCTCATTGGAAAAAAAAAAGCAAACTCAGATGACCTCTTAGGAAACATGCAATTAAAACTGTCTTTCTATGATTGGTGCATTTCGATCCTCTCGTCAAAAAAATGTCAGACGCCAATTATCTAAGCGGACCTCTTAGGAAAAGAAAGTTTTCTTCAATGGCTTCAAAGGTCATTGTTTGTGATTTGTGATTGGTGGATTTCGATCCGTTTTTCCAAGGTTTGTCGCTTGTGATCTTATTGTGACCAAAACGCGACGTTAATATTCCAAATATTTTAAATACATTTCATCCCTGGACTTCAGACTTCCAAATTTCAATGAGGCAAAAATACTGAGGATTCAGATTAACTGTTGAGATCGTAAAAGTGCGATAAAGTGCCACGTGCTACCAGAGCTTTCTTTCCCACATGCCTCTTACCTTGTACAAGACGTTCACATGGCAGTATTCGCCTCGCTTCGCTTGTTTACTTCCCTTGTTTATGTTAGCACGTATTGCCTGCCTATTGCACATTTGCACCAAAACAAGCCGTTTCCATTACTCTATTTGGGCCGCGTCCAAATAATAAACATCCAATATCTGTTATATGTGGACCGTTTTATGCCTCGTTTCCCTTGCCTTTTTAGAGGAAAATACTTTTTGGAAAATGTTGGAAATGGCATTTCTGAGTGTCTAGGTTTCAAAATTTTCTGGGGCAGCATGCCCCCAGACCCCCCAAGACGCCTACTTTTCCAACACAACCTGCTACTCAAAAACTTACTGAAAGCCCTGCATATACATAATTATTTATCCCATAGTTACCTGGATATCCACTGTCCATTTCCATTGTTGGTTGCCGTTTAAAATCTTTCACAATCTCTACAAGATCTGATCGCTGAGCTACCGTTAAAAGCTCCTCGAGGAAATCTAAATTATTGTTTCTGCTTCATACACTTAAACAGTTTCCTTGGTGTTGTGCATTTTTCCAAGGTGCGAGCCGGAATATGCTTTTCAAGCAAGAATTTCAAACTTTGCAGCTGTTCTTCTTCAATTTCCTGTGAAAGTCGCTCCAAGAACGTTTGGAAAGGATCTAAAAGAGCTCTCCGACAACTAGCGGTAGCCATGGTCGAGTAACATAACCCGATCCCAGAAGAAGAATTCGTAGCTTCATTTAGCTTTCGACTCTTACCTAGAACATGGTTACTTTTGAGCTGTTTTCAATATTATATCGAGTCTCTACGAAGTCGTAGCAAGGCGACAGAGAAACTCAAGCTAAGAAGGAGCTGAGTGGAGGAAGCTTTGTTTGTACGCGGCGCGGGATGCATTCTGTGAAGAAGGTTGCTCTGGGAGCCTGGTAAAGAGAGCGGTGGGAGGGTAAAAACGGCTTACCGAGGGGGTACGGGAAGTACGGGGATAGGTTAATCCTTGTTTTACATTACATTGTTTTACCTCATAAACATATGCATGACATTATGTGATAAAGCAAATAAATTAAAATCTCTGAATATTGATTGACATGCCAGCCTCATTCAATTTTCAGAGATAGATTTATTTCACTTAAAACAAACAAGGATCAAATTAAAAGAATTCCTTAATTTAAGCAGTAAACTTGAGCCAAAAATGGCAAAGATCTAAAAATTGCACAAACTGCTCAAATTAACCAGCTCCTTCAACTTTTGAACCTTGTTTGTATATACGGCGATGTTTTCTACAGGTAAATTGGTATGATAATGACCAAAAATGTAAACAATGACATCAGAAGCAAGAGAGGATAAAGGGGACAGAGAAGGCATCCTCCATACACACCTTATTCCATAGATAATTCGTCTCGAGTTATTTTTAAGACCACGGATCCCAAAGGGGATTAGACAACAGCCAATTACATAGCGCGAATGTGTTACGCGTGGATGACCCACGCTCAGAGCCACGCGTCCTTCACGAATTGACGCAGAACAAAATGGCAGAAGACGCGGAGAACGATATTGCTATTCGTTTTGTCGACGAAAACGACTACAGAGAGATTTCTGCTAAAGCTGGGTCAGCGAAACGGAAATTAAAAAAGAATCGCCCTTCCTCTCTTGTATAGAGCTAACAGTACAGCAGGGAAATCCTTAACGCACGGAATATTCTCTCATGATCATTTATAATTTACAGTTTGAAGAGAGCAATATCTGGTTTGATATTTATTCTTTTATTACTCTTTTATTATTGAACAAAAATAACACTTGGCGACCTACGTGCTTTATTGTACAAACGACCGGTTTCAATAGACCGGCAAAATTTCTCATTTTATTAAAGCACTGAGGTTACGAAAACTTCGAGTTAAACTGATTTCACGGGTTGTCACAGAGTCTGGCGATTCCCTTTTCCCAGGTGAGCGCCGACTCATTTCGCTTCAATATTCAGAAATGCTCTCGATCTCTTTACGCTTTCATTGCCTTTCGCCCGGCATGTTTTGCACAGCGTTTAGTCATGCGAAACCTTCACGAAACATCCACGCAGCGCGCGAGGTAACTTTATCCCGATTCTAAAAATAACTCGAGACGAATTACCTATGGAATAGGGTGTGTATGGGGGATGCCTTCTTTGAACCCTTTATCCTCTCTTGATCAGAAGGGATTCGCCTAGATTGGGTACTCTGGATTTAGGCTGACGAAGAGGTTATAGTGGCATTTTTCTGGGATTCTAGCTACTAAGAGGTTATAGTGGCATTTTTTTGGGATTCTAGCTACTAGGCTACGCAGCAGAAAAAAGATGACGGAAGGTTTTAAATTTTTTTCAGTTCCTCAGGCTTTTTTCCTGACCGATGCTTGAACTTGAACTTCATCACTGAAGGCTTTTTTCGCCCCATGTAAGGGAATCGAAGGCAGAAGAGAGATTGAGATTCACGTTTTCGCCAAACAGCAAACGACAGATTCAAGTTGAGAAATTCTCAGAAAAGAAAATAAGCAGATTAAAACTGTCCAGAACAATTCTTATCTATAAAACTGGCGTGAAACGTCTTATTTTTAAGTTAAGGTAATACACAGTTAACGACAATTAAGGGAAAAACTTGGTCACGTAGTACAAATTCACGTTTGCCGTTTGGCGTAAACGTGAATCTTAACCTCTCTAGTGTTGGATTTTGAATTAATTGCCTTGGATTTCGGATTCCAGGTATTGCATTTCAGAAACTTTGTCAGTCGAACTTTGATTTCGGATTCCAGTCGTTAGTGGGATTCCGGATTCCTTGAGCTGCATTCCGAATTCCAGAGCCCAGGATTCCGAATTCCACAAGCAAAAATTTCTCGGATTCCAGCATCCGGTTTCTCTTACATAGGGCCTCCTTTTCTTGTCTCTTGAAATAGTTTCCTCTCTCCTCACTCCCAGTAAATCGACGTCTTAGGAGTTTACTGTAAATTATTAAATTTTCATGTTTTCCTTTCACCAGAAACAATTGGTGCTACCCTACGCCCCAGAGGACCCCCACGGAGAAGATATCTGCACGGAGACAATGAACATTATGGACGCCATTTTAAGCGGCATCGGTTTGGATGATGATGGTCTGGGTCCGAACTGGTCTTCTACTGAGCGAATCGTTCACAAGTTTCACATGATTGACGTCTGGCGTAGGGTCAGAGAAGTTTACCAGGAAGTTGAGCAAAACCCGTCACAGGTAACAACTTACATTCTTAGCTAGGGTGCTTATAATACACTCGTCCTAAAGAAGAGAGATGTACTTGTAAGTTAAAGTTTGATTGGAATTTTATCTCACCATGAAACTGCACCAAGAACTGGAAACTGATTTTGCGCGCTTAAGTCACTGATGATACCCGTACGCTTAGCTATCTTACGGATGCGCTGTGCAATGACGTAGAAAAGGGTTTGCACAGTAACGTTTATTTAGTATGACATCATCCATGAAAGCTGTGTTTTCTTTCGCAGGGTGATCGTTGTGAATGTTTATTGTTGGTTTCCACATGACGTCACTAAAATTCAAACTACAAAACTTTCCTACTGAGATTTAACTTTCTTAATGTGTAAGAGCTTCTGAAAACAATATTTCGTACAAATTTTCGCTTCAAAAGGGTTCTTGGTTTTGTGATAGAGTACACATGAATTTCTTAGCTTTTGTGTGACGCGGCATTTACATGACGGCCTAGAGAGCTGCAATGTAGGTCAAAAAAGTGACATATTTCGGGGAATTTTGCTATCTAGACAGTGAATGAATTAGAGAAAGTATTACTTTAATGTTTATGAGTTCCGAAAGGGATAAATTCACGCTTTTGAAGCAAAACTCGACGAGAAATCTTTCTCATGGTTTCCGACCGCCATGTGCTCATCCAGGTGGGCACCAGCATTGCGTCTCCATACAAATCTGGGTAGAACATTTCTTCGGATATTTCGTAACTTTACGATCTATTCCTATGACCTGAATCTTGGCGAGGGTCTTCGCATATTTACCTCCTTTCATTTCGCAGATTTTTGACTTCATATATTGAACGGTATTGATTTTTATTTTGATCTTTTTTGAATGGTGTGACACTGAAAACCAGTAATTGGACACCACTTCTAATGGTATCTACCAGGCGGTACATTGGGTAGCTGAACACTATAAATCAGGAACCCCCATCACCCTTCTCAACCGACCCAGTCCCAAGCTGAAGAACGCAAAATCCTGGAAAGTCTGAAAGAAACGTTTGCTGTACTACTACAAGCGTCCATCGGTTTAAGATAGCAGCCTGTTCTTGTACTGCGCTACCAAAGACTTCTGAGACGGCGGCCGGTTCTGATACTTTCCCCAATCCATTTCCCATTTGAACAATATCCTCTGGAAGATTTTCATATACAGACTCTAAAGAAGCAACAGTGTACTGGTAGTGGGAAAACAAGTGCAAATGCATCAAGTGAAATAGCACAAAATAGATACAAAATTACTTCGAGACCAACCCGTTCTTCTTCAGTTTGAAGAAACCGCATTATTCATGATCACTTACCACAATATGATTTCCACAAGAACGTAGTTTTACGTCACTGACAGCACTGTCCTTTGTTTGTTTTCGCTTAGCGTTTTAGCAAATAAGAATAAAGATTGTATTACGGTTTGAATTTTGAACTCTCTTGAGTTTTTCTCTACCACACTTTCTAACTACTGAATTCCACTTGAAAATCCTAATAAAACTTAAATCAACAATTAAATATCTTTTTATCCGGCTCACCGTTTTACGTTTATTCTGGTGCATCGCAATGATTTCTAATAACGGCGACTCTCAGTTATGAATCTCTACCTGATGTAGTTTTCAATTCTCTTATGGTTTACATAAAACTGGAAAACATTCAGCATAATACCGTGTCCTTTATTAACAAACCGATCAATCAAAATCAGTTTTGGATATTTCTGACAAGAAAATCAAACTCATAGACCCAACACTGTCCCCATTTAACAAGCTAAAATGATATTGTTGTACTCGCGTTTTTCTAGTATTCCAAATTCTTCAACTTAATTTCTAAAAAATTACCTTCCGCGTTACAGCGAAAAATTACAAAATATGTGCTTCTACAACAAGAAAATAAATTGACAAACTGATAAATTGATAATTTCACAGCGTTATCTATCTAATCATTCTAGTAGCCTGTTCTAAACTCCCGGAAAGTACAGAGATTGTGAAATCTTTGCCCCATGCGAGGGAATCCAACACAGCTAGTCTTATAGTCTGGATTCCACGCCATGGATTCCGGATTTCAGGTACTGGATTCCGGATCCTTTGTCACTGAAACTTGGATACCGGATTCCAATCGTTGGTGAGATTACGGATTCCTTATGCTGTATTCCGGATTCCAAAACCCAGGATTCGGGATTAGACACGCAAAAATTTCCCGGATTCCGAAATCAGGATTCCTTTACATGGGGTGAATGAAAACTTGAGCGTCTGTTGACCTTGTTTTCGTAGACTGCGAGCAGTCTCTCTTTTTGTCAGATTTAGTGAGGGGAGTGCACGTGCGGGCGAGCGGCAAGAGACGCAAGAAATGAGGGCGGTAGCCCGAAAAGAAAAATGAACCTCTTTCGTCTCGCGCCTTCAGTCACGCGCGTGGTCATTTGCGTGTCTCGCGCGTTTTGATCGATGGAACAAGAAAAAAGGGAGACTGCTCGTAGTCTATTGTTTTCGCGACGCCGGTATTATATGAGAACCTAGCAAAGGCTATCCTATTGGCAGCAAAAAAAAATTATACGTTTCTTTTTACAATTTAACTATCTTCTGGTATTAAAATATCTGCTAGTAGGCTTGCAGCCTTACTACCTATTTGGATAATAAACAACGTCCTACAATATTCAACGGTTTATTGTCAGCTCGCCTGACATGATTCACGCAATGTAAGTCTAAGCAACATGCGAATATCTGCACATTTTTTTAGTAAAAGGTAAGAACAACTCCGACGCTGTTATTTTCGTTTGTTTTGTCTGTGTATCTAACGAATTTCTTCTAAAATGACTCAGATAAAATAAGTTCCCTCGTGAACGGGAGCAGTAAACACAGCATGCTCACGGAGAACCCATGCTAGAGTTTAATTCCTCATATTGAGTATTGAAATAAGTTTGAATTTATAAACACTGTGAAAGGTTTGAACCCAGGAGTCATTTCAAAAGGTTGAGTTTGATCGTCCGGGTGAACGTAGTCCTGAATAGGACTGTTGTTGTTGACAGTGACTGTCGTTTCGACAACCTGTGCGGTAGTCATCTTCAGAGTCAAAGTGAGTTGTGTCACGTCAGTTGATCGTATAATACTCTGGTTATTGATCTGATTGGTCAATTATGTCGCGATGTTATTGGTCGTCTGTCAGTTAAGCCGTGATGTTATTGGCTATGAAGACTCGTAATCAGTGATTGGTGCGTTTCGATCCGTCTATTGTCACAGTTAAACAGTCGTCTATTGTTAGTCAAATTGTCAGTTCTCCAGTTGTTCTCTCGTAGTTAGTTTTGCTTGATCTCGTTAATAAGTCATTTGTGCTCAGCAATGTGATTGTTGACGTCACCATTCCTCGTCGCGCGTTTGTGTTCGGTCAGTCGCGTGCTTAGGTTTCTGCCGGTTTCACCAATGTAAGAGGCCTGGCAGTCGCAGCATTTGATCTTGTATACTGCTCCCTGTCTGTCCTCCTGTTTGTCTTTGACATTAGCAAGTAGTCGCCGTAAAGTGGTTATCAGTTTGTGCGCAACACGTATATTGTAATATACGTGCAATAGTTTCAGAGGTGCCTCTGATGTACGGTATAGTCGCTGTCGTAACAGGGCCAGAGTTGGTCTGAGAGTTGGAATCAGTGTTACTGTGAGTGTTCCGTCTAACAAAGTCCGTGTTGTAATTGTTCTTAAAAAAAACGTTGTTAAGATAATCAGTCTCGTCTTGTAGGCTGTTAGGTGAGTCGCAAACTAGTTGCGCTCGTCTCGTCAGAGTCAGGATAGTAGTAGCCTTGTGAAAGGTCGGGTTGTACGAAGACTGGTCTAGTAATCGGTCGGTATGTGTCGGTTTTCTGTAAATAGTCGTTTTTAGTTTGTTGTTGTCGCGAGTGACCAAGCAGTCTAGAAAAGGTATCTTACCATTTTCTTCGATCTCCCTGGTGAACTGTATGTCCGCGTTCTATCTGTTACGGTGTTCGTGAAAATCGTCGATTCCGTCTTTGTGTACGGCGGTGAATGTGTCATCAACGTAACGTAACCAAAGAGGTACAGTTCGCGTGTGGGTAGCTAGGGCTTGTTCCTCGATGTTTTGCATGACAATTTCTGCTACAACAACAGAAACTGGAGAGCCCATAGCTGTACCGTGTAACTGTTTGTAGTGTTTGCCGTTGTACTGAAAGTACGTCGAAGTCAAACAGAGGTTGAGTAGGTCCATAATGTCGTCTGTAGGTAGTGGTAGTTCAACAGTAGAGTTCTTAATAGCGTTCTCAGTACAGTCTAGAGCCAGTTGAAGTGGAATACTGGTGAACAGCGATTTCACGTCAAAGGACACTAGTTTGTGGTCGTCCAGTATCTGTATTGTCTTAATGGTGTCAATAAAGTTCTCAGTAGACTGTAGTTTGTGTCTAGATTCGTCAGTCAGCGGTTTCAGTACGTTAGTTAAGTATTTAGACAGTTGGTAGGTTGGGGACCCACAAAAAGAAACTATGGGCCGCATAGGTATGTTGGGTTTGTGTAGTTTTGGTAGTCCATACAGCTTGGATGGCTGCGGAACACTACACCTCAGTCTGTTGTAGCGTCGAAAGTCCATCTTGTCGGTTTTCTTCAGTGTAAGCAGTTTGTTGTTAAGTTTGCGTTGCAGTGAGGGTGTCGCGTCTCGTTTAAGTACTTCGTAGGTCTGTTTGTCGTTAATAAGCGAGTCCATTTTGTCGTTGTAGTGTGTCTTGTCCATAACAACAGTCACCCGTCCCTTGTCTGCGGGTAGTATGACTATGTTCTCGTCTGTTTTCAGTCGTTTAAGTGCTTTCTGTTCGTCAGGAGTCAAGTTACTGTTCGGTAATGAGGCTGATTGCAGAGTAGAGGTCACTCTACTTCTGATGTTATCCTTGGTCGACAACAAACTGCTTACACTGAACAAAACCGACAAGATCGACTTTCGACGCTACAACAGACTGAGGAAAGCTGGTTTACTAACTTAGAACAAACACCACTGAATCGTAGCCAACAGTTATTAGCGCCGTACAAATGACTTATTGACGAGATCAAGCAAAACTAACTACGAGAGAACAACTGGAGAACTGACAATTTGACTAACAATAGACGACTGTTTAACTGTGACAATAGACGGATCGAAACGCACCAATCACTGATTACGAGTCTTCATAGCCAATAACATCACGGCTTAACTGACAGACGACCAATAACATCGCGACATAATTGACCAATCAGATCAATAACCAGAGTATAATACCATCAACTGACGTGACACAATTCACTTTGACTCTGAAGATGACTACCGCACAGGTTGTCGAAATGTCAGTCACTGTCAACAACAACAGTCCTGTTCAGGACTACGTTCACCCGGACGATCAAACTCAACCTTTTGAAAGCTATAAAAAGTTGGTATAAAATTTGGGTCGATCGTTATTATCTATAACGAATCAATTAATTCTATTTTCTAGGCCGATATTGGTCTCTACGCACAACTACTCTCCGTACCATTCTTTCTGAAACTTCCCTGTTTACATTCTGTCTTTCCAGCAGTTGAACTTGTGGACCAGCTGCTTCCTCCATGTTGACGTCACCTGGAGTTCCTGATGCAATGGCCGAATCCACTTTCCGCAATTTTTCCACTTCTCTTTGCCATGTTTTGCAGGCAGTGTCAATGCTGTCGTCCAGTGAAAACTTGCTTGCTAACTTGGAGCTTGGACCAGTGGTTGATCCATTTATTGCTATGAGGTTAACATGCAAAGATCGTTTAGTGAGCTCTTCTTGAACTTTGGTAAACAGCTCTTCCAAGACCACGTCTCCGTCGTTCATCTCGATTTCGTCAAGACT
The DNA here is from genome assembly GCA_964035705.1 of Porites rus. Lineage (NCBI taxonomy): Eukaryota > Metazoa > Cnidaria > Anthozoa > Scleractinia > Poritidae > Porites > Porites rus. Next base: position 2,422,140 of record OZ037997.1, on the reverse strand, counting down.
AATATCATGAGCTGTACCAAAGAGGCCCTCCACAGATTTATCCACCTCAACGACATAGGAAATTATCTATAAGCAAAACACCAAAAACGTTTTTACCGTAGGTTATATTTATTCCGCAAGATGAATGTTTTTTTTGAAACTTTCATCTTGCGGTAACAGTCTTGGTAGCACCTCCGCCCTCAAAACTCAGTTATAAACATCAACCCCGGTAACGTCACGTCCAATAAAATTCACTGAAAATGCCTTTCTCTATTACAGAACTCACCTTTACCAACGCCATATTCCACGACAGATTGTTCAGAACAAGAAGAGATAGCCTACACTGCGAATCGAAGCTGTAGCAAAATGACCGGTTTGTCCAGCCAGTTCCTACAGACTCTCGGTTAAACCTCCTTATGTTTAGGATAAAATATGCCAGTGACTGAATCGGTATTCGCCGGTAAGGGTCATTTCAGAGATCTGCATGTGGTCTGGTAGCAACATCCACATACAGTGGCGGATCCAGGGGAGGGGCTCGGGTGCACCCCACCCCCTTATTTTTAGACCAAACTAAGGCCCAAAGGACCGAAAAAAAAATTTTTGAGACCGGACCCTCCCCCTTATCTCAGGGTCTGGATGACCGGGCGCCCCTCATCTGAAGGTCTAGATCCGCCACTGACATGTAAAAGTTTTTCAGTCATCTTCCTTACCAGTGTGGTTAACTCGCCTAGATTCTATAATCTAGTAAATAATATCGAACGAAACGAACCCTAGGAAACAAACAGTTGTTAATTCCCTTCTGTTAAACGTTCCCGCCAAGACGAGTCAGTAAGGCGAACTGAACGCAGTAGTAGAGTATTTTCATTTCCGAGCGCAAGCAGTAAACAAAAGCGCAGTCTTTCATACCAAAGTTCGTGTGCTCGATCACATTTACAGTATGAATCGTGCAAAAAAAGTGATATATAAAATACTCAAGCCTCATTAGGTCGATGGAAAAAGATTTCTTCACCGAAAACCAACTTTTCCGTCCACCAGAAACCAAAACGCCGCACATGCGCAGACGCTTGTCACAGGTTCTTTAGGATTTAACGCAATTGCATTCTTCGGCATGAGAATTACCTCAGAAACAAGCTTGACACTTTCGGTGTTGATAAACTGCCCGCCAGTCATCAGGGAAATTCCTGTAAAAAACTCTGCCATGAGATCAATACGACGTCCAGAATTTGGAAGATAGAGAGGTATTCCTGGCTTCGAACTCCTCATCACCACAGTGTAAAGTGTAACGGCATTCGCAGCAAGTTGTCTACAGAGGCTTAAGACATCATGGCCATGGGTACACGTACATTTGAAAATATCAAGAGTACCAACTTGAACTTCTAAGGCTGTAATTGCAAATAACAATCATCATTATCATTGACCCTTCCATGGTTTTTTCAATTTTCGACTGGGACCATTCGTCATCACGACTGGAACAAACCCCTTACAATCAGTAATGTTGCCAACGTTTAAAGTTGTTTAAAACTCACGAAGACATAGGTCCAAAAGGCCGCGAAATTTTACAGCCGTTTCTATGGTTCCTGTCCTATCCTATCCTTCTATGGTGGGGGGCGGGGACAAGGTCGTGCCCCCCACCATACAAACGTCTGTAAAATTCTGCGACTTTGTGGAGAAATATCTTCGCTCGCTTTGGACGTATAACATTTAAACTTGGTAAGTTTCCTAATTTTAAGGCTCTCTTTCCAGCAGTGTAGATAGATATTCGTTTACAGGTCTTTATCAAAACTTGGAAAAACTTTTGAAGGATTCATTGACAACTGAGGGGGTCACGTGTCTGGAATAGAGCCCCCAAGTGACTTCTGATAAGCCCCTGGTAGATTTTCCTTATTTTGTGACTCCAAAAGAGCAGATATTAGATCAGGAGTGACTTAGGGCCTTACTTCACATTATAAAACTCCATCAATAGTAATACATGTATGTATGTACTGTATGTTCTTCAGGGTTTTTTTCAAAACCCCCGCCTACATCACACAGTTTCAGTATCTTGGCTCTCTATAAACCAGAAATGGAAGATATTACATGGCCGCGTGGAGATATGAAATTTCTATTCGAGGGTTGGAAAATAACAATAATAATTAAAAACAAACAAACAAACAATCGAAGATAACTTTTGTGCAAAAGCGAACATGTAATGTTTTAATTACACTGTATTATATAAACACCAATTAAAAAAAGAGAACATTTTATTTAAATATTTTTTTTGCTGCGGAAGGCGTTATTTGGTGTAACGATAGCAACAGTGATCATTTCATGTGTGTATATGACATGTTATTTTCACATGTGAAGACATCAAAGCTCAGCTGGTATTTCACTGGTATTTATATATCAAAACATAGGCACGTTTTACGTGCATGAGCTATTTTAAATGCTTCAGTGTAACGGTATCGGCAATCTACTGTTTTAATCCTAAATTAAGGCTATGTTTTGTCCGAAATTGGGAATTGTTGTACATTAATGAAAACGAGAACCGATTCACTTTTCTTTGTCTCTCCTTCAGACATCTGGTGCAAAATAAATAAATTGTTAAAGTACTATGAGTATCAACTCACAAACGTTGCTTAGAGGGAAGACTCGAAGGTTTCAAGATTTCTTCACGGTTTCTTAAAATAATGATGCTCGTCGAATACCGAATAGCTAAGAAATGTCACGATTTTCATCATTGTTTTAGATGGTTGCATTATCATTATTCACGAGATTGTCACCTGCGATTCTACTTTAATGAAACAGTCTTTAACTCCGATGACTTAATTCTAACTTTAGGTGTTATAAATTATTGCTTCTTAAATGAAAAGAGCCTTTGCTTAGGCACTAGTTACAAAACTTAAGATACCTTCATACGTTCAAGTTACTGTTATTACTGTGAAAAGCCAGAAAGGGATGCAGAATCACACAGTTTGTACGTGAAAGTGTCGGACTTTGCCCCTTTCGTGGTCCGTACGTGAGGGAATTTGAGATATGCATCAGTCAATTCCAGCTGCGCCGAGCCCCCCTCCCCCCCCCCAGGCATTAGCATTTTTTTGCCTTGGATGGCAATATCCCGGGGGTGGGGACTCTTGAGCTGTCAAATCCCCCGGGGTGGGGACGACAAAAGAGGGCAAAAGCTCCGTCCTTAGTCAACACTGCAAGATTTTTCACTGATCGCACAGTGGAATAATGCCGTTTTAAGCTCGGTGGAAAGTGGTTTTCTCATGATCGCTATGATCGCTGCGATCATATGGAAACCAGGCTTAAGTTACGCATCTTAACTAAATAAAATACATTTCAATAACCGTAATAGTTAGTAAGCAGGAAGGATGTATCATTTTGGACACTTATTCATGTTTGTTTTTGCCGGAACGAAAAAGGTCTTTTGAACATTGTAAGCGAGAGAATAAAGCTTGTTTACAGGAAAATACTCGGTACAACTTCCAAAAAAATAAGCTGCCTACCACAATTGATAGGCCGCATACTTTCGAATTAAAGTCCATATCAACTAGGGGTGCCTTCCGGCAAGTGCCAACGAGACGAATTCGTTTATCTTTTGTGAAATGTACCTATTCAGATCTTCGCGATATATATTTTTTTTCATAATTTTAGAGGTTTACAATGGATTTCGCCATAGAAAAGGATGGCACCAAACTTCAAAACAACAACTTTGGCACACTCTAGGCTGTCACTTTTATTAAACAATAACAACATAGCTTGAAGCTTTGTTGGTAAATATGAGCAAGTTAGCACTTGTGTTTCATGGAAAATTCCACTGTATCAAAACTATAAACGTTAGAAAGAAAAATATAGTTCAAATGAGGCCTTTGACTGCTGAAATTAGAAATAATAATTAAATTCCGAGCAACAGCGTCATCAGGGATAAGAAAAATATTTCGCGTGGTAATATACATAAGAAAAAGTTGGTGTAAAGTAAAATATGTGAAAAGCGCAAGAATGGGACGGAATGTATCAGAGGTATTAAAATATAAACTTAAATAAAATACAAAGATCTAATGAGCGAGCGTCACAGGTCAAAGATTCTCCTGAAAGGCATAATGATAGTCTTCAAAACAAAAGGTTCGCAAATTCGTTGCATTCCTCATGGGAGTTTTGGGCTGTCTCAATGTAAATAAAAAAAACATGCTGGTTGACAAAATCTAAAGACATGAAGAAATTCTAAAAAAGGTCCGCAAATACGTTGAGGACTGGCTCAATGTAAATCGATCTGCGAAGAACACGCTGGTTCTGATTAAGTTTTGAGAATATAACCCTATACCTTGATCAACTACCGCTTAAAATTCAATTCACAAAGCAAAAGACAACACGGAAAACCCTGGTTCTGAGTCGAGAAGCGAACGCGCTACCTCATTGTAAATCGAGCTGCAAAGAATAAGCTGGTTCTGACAAAAATTTGAGCGTAAAACCCTATTCCTTGATCAGCTGCTGCTTTAAACACAATTTATAAAGCAAACCAGAGTACTAATTGCCCTTTCAAACTAGAAATCGTATTAGAGCTTGCTCACCTGTTAGGTCCTCTTGAACAGACAACGAACAGCTGCCCACTGAATCACCCAATTTCGGACCACGAGTTATAAATACAAGACCATGACGTCACTACGCAAATATGGGGTCTTACTTCCACCCAAATATGGTCAAAAAGGCAAATTTTAGAGGGTTACGCAGAATTTGAGAGTTTTTGCCTACATCGTGGATTATAAATCTGCCGCCGAGGCAACCTCACTTCTTAGCTCGGTTGCCTCGTTGGCAATTATTGTTTTGTTTTTAATGTCTAAATAGATGCCAAGATCTCGTTGGTTCCTAAGCATCAACTCATAGTGCCTTCAACCTTATTAGCTCTTGCCACCGACATATGAGCTATCTCTTCAAAATAGCTCAATAAAGGGGGAGGAGAAGGGTTCAAAAAGTTAACCCATACCGGTAATTAATATCTAACCCAATAAAACTGAAAAATCATAGAGACAAAATACTACTTTATCCTGCAAATAGAAGCTATTTTCACATGAAGTATTGAAAGTCTACTCACGCAGCAATACACAGACTGTGAGGGCTTCTTGGCGGCATTTATAATCATTGTTACAATCATCATCATCGTTATTGCTTAGGTGCACAGCCAAAGCCAGTGCGTCAGCTAGGCCTCTCCTATAGCCACTGATACCAAAACACCTCAAGCTGTTGATGTTTTCCTTCATTTTTGATTTGTCATCCGTGAAGTTAAAAACAGAAGCTATGTTGGAACCAGATGCAGTTTGGCCTCCTCGTCCAATATTGGGATGATTTTGGTAACTGATTATTGCCAGACGGAAATGGACACTTCTTCCCGAGATGACATTCACCATATGCTTTAGCTGTGTCTTGAGTTGCCCAAGAATGGCAGAATTTGTGGTAGCACAGTCAACAACAACTATCAAATCTAACTTTTGATCATCATGCAAGCAAGGTGCACCCAGTGACACATCTAAATAAAAGGAGTTTTTAAAACAAGTCAGTACATAACGTTAGTGAGTACAACTTCCCCTTGCACACACCTTTCCATTTCGCGCAGGTCACTTGCTCCTAAAGATACTAATAGTCATACAAGCCAGTGTTCTAAATGGGATTAGAACACTTCGCATGGCTGTGTGGCCAACATCTCAAACAACGCCAGAGGTACAGGGTCGTTAGTAACTTGTCTGTAGAGTAAAGCAGAAGAATTACTTCAACAGAACTGGAACTCTTCAAATATGTTTAATCTTCCCACGTAGTTAACTCATCGACAACTCAAGTAATTCAGAAATGTTCACTTCTCTAGGCCAGAAGGTAATTCAACTCCCTTGGTTCGAGGTAATTCTTAGAGGTAATTCGAGTTACCGTATTTATTCGAACAAGCGCCAAACCTCGAATAAGCGCCCACCCCGAATAAGCGCCCATCCTAAAGGCAGAAAAAGTCAATAAGTTAATAAACATTTAGTGGTCTTACAAGCAAACTTAAAATCCTCGAAAAATCATATTTAAGTCCGTACAGACTTCAACGTACAGACTTATATTTGGTCTCTTTTTAAAGCTAAAAAAATTTATGGTACGCCAATTAAGCCTTCCGAATTATTTTGCTTCTAAGACACAAAACATTAAAAATTCCAGCGGGCAAATGCGACAGATATCGCGTAGGATGGAAATGATCCACACGACGATTTTTTGAAGACGGGATGAGCACGGGACTCACAAAGACGTATGTATCACGTGTTCGCGCGAAAACAATGCATTCTCTGCCCTGCATGACGTCATGGTTGCCTTACATTACTCTATGTTACATCGATTCAAGATTTTTTCTGCCCCTGGAACAATGGCGACGCATCGCAATCGCAGCCTCGCGTCTTCGCGAGGCTGCTCGTTGGCAAAAATGCCTAGCAACTTCACTGGCCTGTGCTTGGTTTTGTTTCTTTTGTCAATTAAAAAATATTTTCTATTGCTCCTATCAACTTAGCTCCATGGCTCTAGGGTCCCTGGCGTTATGACGTCCGATGAGTTCTGAGATAAATATATTGTGCGAAATAACACCATTGAATGATATCAGAAGCGTGACAGCAAAAAAGGAGGATTGCAAACATCCCCATGTACCACGGTGCAGCTATGATTTTCGCTCATAGCACAGGCTCCATTTGTGTTAAATGTGCTGCTAAGGATTTTACGATCCCACGACGCGACGGCAACGAAAACGTCAAAAACAACAATAGGTTTAGTTGGCAAAACAACAACTTTGCAGGTCCATCTCACTTTGTTGTACATTTCGTTGCCGTTTTTGCACGCCTTTGAATTGGTACGACCTGAAATTGCCTAAATTTACTTAGGGAGAACGTAAACAAGCGACGACCAAATTTTATTCTCTTCCTAAACTTTAATATGTTTCTTAGAAATTCAACTCCGGGAGGGTTCACCTACATTTAACAAAGTAAGTGAGTTGGAATAATCGCCATTAAGACCGAAAGAACGCAAATTCATTTTTGAAGCGACGTTTTCGCTGCCGTCGCATCGTCTGCTCGTAAAGTCCCTGATGACAGAAACAGCATCATACCTAGTGTACTTGATGGAGGGTCAGCTCTTGCAATGGATTTCGGAAGAAAGCCTGTAATTGGTTCCTGCATATGAATCTCAGACTTGTCGCCAATTTTTACAGCCTTGACTCCACATTGGGCAAGCCAGGGTTCCTTTTCTAAGGCATTCAGATAGAGTTTATCCACCACTTCTCTTCTATTAGGCAGTTCAAACACTAGGTTAAACCAATTTGAAGCAACTTCTTCACACTTTATGAAGTGGCATTCACTGGGGTCAATGCGGAGAACAAGGTTCATGCTGTTTGTCAGTGCACCCACAGTGTCTGGCACAATGAAGTTTTGTCTTTGAGATGCAAATGAGAAACAAACCTTTTCCGTAGCTGCAAATAAAATTTATCATCAAATGCCATGTCTGTATGATCTTATTCTTTACAATCGTAATGTTCGTTAAAAAGGGTGATATCTTGTAGACGAATAACACAAATAACTGTTTACAATCTTACATACATGAACCCTACTAGCAAAATAATGAATACCAAAGAAAAGAACACTTAACAGCAGAAAATTGTTTGTGCCCTCCAGTCTTCCGTTATATTATCTGCTTATTAATAAAGTTTGTCGTTGTTGCCCATTTCAGTTCTTGTCTATGAAAATAAAACGAAGAAAGGAAAGAGCATCCACTCAAAACCTTACTCTCCGATCCATGAAATTTTCTCTTGGAGGAGAAGAGGGTAATCTCAGAGGAAGTGAGCTGATGGGCTTACACTCTTTTATGATTGATCTAGCACTCACCTCCCCAGGGGCCCCATTAAGTTTAAGTTTAATAATTCTGATTAAAAGATGGTGGGAGAGTAGCAAGGAGAAACTTAATTCCCAAACTGGGGCTACTTTCCCTTCATGAATGTAAAACTTATACAACAAAACTTAGAATATTAAAAAATATTTTAATTCATGCTTAGCTGGATTTCTGGGTTTTTGGGCCAGTTAGAAGCTGGGGTATGAAAAGGTAAGGGAAAGAGTGCAGATAACAATGAAAAAAAGAAATAAAAAAGAAAAGAGCAAGGCTTCTGCCTTTTCCTTCCCTCTTCTTACCACTCTCTCATGCATACTCCCTTGACTTTGTTCACTACAATGAAAATGTGAGCCTCTACGGAGGAGAAAGACTTCATCCTCACTCTCCTTTAATTTTCTAATCATGATCAGAAATCGAATAAAACGAATGTGCTCTATTACTGACCATTTTCTAAGATGTCAAAGTCCATCCAAACCTAATGACACTCTCCTACTATGATTGAAAAATACCGCATTTTTTGTGAGTCGCCATTTATAATAGCTTGGCCTCCTGGATTATCGCAGTTTTGTCCAATGTGGAATTGGTGGGAGGTTGCTATGAACAATACAAAACATTAGGACCTGGGAGGGTATATTTGAGATCCGGAATTGGAACAAATACGGTGCGGGATTCATGAAAATGCAAAATACATATATCTCCATGGGGAACAGGATTTGACTGCTACCCAGGAAGTGAGATTCACCAGAAGTTAGGCATGGGAAGTGGATTTTTTTTTTCATGTGTGCCAGGAATTCGGGAAATCATCACAACTCAAACATGCGTCCTGGACTGACAAATGTGGATCAAACAGGCGATTGCCTCAATGTTTTTTTTTTTTGTTAACTCGGTATGTTTTTCGGAATTCGGAGAGGCGATGAAAACAGCACGAGATGGGGAATTCTTGTGAAAAAGAAGCGGGAATGCGGGATTGCAATCCCCTACTCCAGACCCTGATGCCAACGAAACAATACGTGTATGCAAGTTACACGGAATCTTATCTCATATTTACCTGGATATCCACTGTCAATTTCCATTGCTGGTTGCGGTTTAAAGTCTTCAACAATCTCTACAAGATCTGATCGCTGAGCTTCCGTTAAAAGTTCCTCGAGGAAATCTAAATTATTGTATCCCAAAAGACCTTTTTGCTTCATACACTTAAACAGGATCCTTGCTGTTTTGCATTTCTCCAAAGTGCCAGCCGGGATATGATTTTTAAGCAACAATTTCAAACTTTCCAGCTGTTCTTCTTCAATTTCCTGTGAAAGTCGCTCCAAAAGCTTTTGAAAAGGGTTCAAGAGAGCTCTCCAACTTGATCGCGAGTTTACACTGGAATAAGCTTTACTTGCAGAATGAGCTGTTTCCACTGCTGAAAATAACATCAAATAGATGCAGTTAAAACATTCACTTGAAAGTACTATATACAGAGGAAAGGATGTTGTTGGCCGATCTTGCAAAGGTCTATATCGTGATACCAACGGGAACAATGTTTCCTACCAAGAAGAACTGAGCAATTCCCACCATAAGGCTGGTTCACATAATCTCCTTGATCCATGCGTTGACATTTGAAAAATTAATTTACAATTTGTGGCAGACCAATCATGTCATTTTACAAGCCATTCCCACTATCACAAATTGTTACCCAAAAGTTAAATAAAAGTTAATACATTTAGTTTGTGGTAGAATGAAGGAAGACATTATGTGACTTTGGTGTCACAATGCTTACTTTAAATAAATATTTATTCTGTGTACACCATTCACAATTGACCACTCCAGAAAATACTATAACATACCGTAATGCTCTTTGTTTCTCACCCCAAAATTTTGCATAAGCATTGTCTTCAGCTTCTCTTGGGGCCATTTTAACTCCCAAGAGAAACTGAAGACAATGCTTATGCAAAATTTTGGGGTGAGAAACAAAGAGCGTTATGGTATGTTATGGTATTTTCTGGCGTGGACAATTACATTACCTCACTATTATTTCTTCTCATGACATATTCTTATTTTGTTTTGAAACTGTTTGGTGGCAAACTGTTAACTAATTAACAAAGGCAAAATTTGGGATGCGCCCTCTCAACTACATGCAGAGTGACCTTAACAGTACAATCTACCTAGCTACATTTTTATGTCTCAATCGCCCCCCCCCCCCACCCCCCACTTGATGCTTTAACACCTGATGCCAATCCCCTTTCTATGTTTAAAACCAAGACGGCTGCACATTATAGTACAGGGCAAACTCTCTCATTCACTCACTCACTCACTCATGCTACGATTGGGAAAAAATATTCTGATAGGAGATGTTGAAATATTCTAGTAGTAGGGTAGGGATGTTTTACTCCGTTTTTATGCGGAGGTTAACTTGCGGGGAAATACATTAACGTCACAACCTTTTGTCTTAATCTCGTGGAGGAATCTCATTAAGATATGGTCATGCGGCTTTGGTCAGGTCTATTTAAACTGTGTCTCATATCCTTACGTGGGTATGATGTCATTGATTATATTACTTTAATTAGGATTTTATATATGGATCAGTAATCTGGAGGACGAAAAATGCGGATTGAGCAGTCTTTAAAAGTAATAGAGCTTGATCACTATCGTATGATGGCCAGGACCACAACTCTCCTCTCATGAAAAAATTTTGTGACCTATCCGGATCAACAATTTCTAAGCTGAAAGAAATCAATTATGATCTTTTGACTGCGGAGGAATATGAATGATTGTATTTTTTTCTGCGGAGCAGAATTTTCTCAAACTTTCTGATAATTATTTTGTCAAGAGCGCGTGAATTTATCATACGAAAGACGATAAAAATGTGTAAAAAAGGTAGATTTCTTTATAAGTCACAGTCTTTAAGTTATCCATTTATCTCACATCTCTCACCGGGGAGCAGGTCGTTGAATTGGTTCGTTATAATGAAAATCAAATATGTGAACTGCGGTGTAAAGAATTATATGAAAGTTGATCATCATAGTTATAGACGCAACTTTTGCAGTTGCGAAAAGAAAGCCTGAAAAAAATTCAGGCTTTGTCTCTAAGATATTAGCCCAGTTACGCTTTTATGACTCCATACAAATCCTTCTAAATTTGACTCGGGTCTAAACGTCTAGACCCAAGTCAAATATGAGGTTACTGCCGGTGAGTAACAAGTCTAACAAAACAAACAGTGAAAAAAGAATTCTCTATCTTTCTTGTTACATCAGGCTTCAAAAACAGCATAACAGTCTCATGTACTGATTAAAGATATGTAAGGCATGGGTAAGGAGTCAATTACGTTGAGCATGGAATTGGCTAAAACTCAATGTTACGAGGTCGAATGTTTGAGAGTAATTATTCACTGACGATCAGCACGAAGGGATGTCGGATTAATACAAGGAAGCTTAATACCCAAGGAACATAGTCTTTACAGAGCTTTAAAACACAGCATCCGCCAACACAAACTTGACTTGAACTTAAGTAAAACTAAACAGTTTCTGCCAATAAAAACAAACTCTCTCTTGAACTTCAGATATCTTACGGTCTCCGCCAACTTGTACACACAGAATTTGAAAATCGACCTTCGTCACACTTGACTAAACACAGCACTCCAGCTCATGGGAAAAAAAACTTAGTTCGTCAAAAGAACTCGCTTGGAACTAGCAAATACTAGACAGCCGAATAGTACTAGCTTTTTGACATATCTTATGATTTCAGCAACTGATGCAAATCTGCTGACTCATGCTGAAATGTAAACATGTCCTAATTAATTATTCATGAATGATCCAAAAGAGTACAGAACGATCGAGAAAGTCACGCAACGCATGACAGCAATTTTACAACGTAACACTCAACAAAGACAAAACGTCTCTGTGCAGCATTTTGTGGCTTTAAATTCATTATAAAACAGTTCGAAAGGAGCACTCACTTGTGAAATGTTTTTCAACACTCGAAAAGAAATTTCGTGTCCCTGCGCGGCCATGTAATATCCTCTTTTATTCCTCGAGTAAATTAAAGACTAAACTCGAAGTGATCTCAAGATATCTCGAAGTAATGGCGGTCTCATTTCGTAAATAAACGGAACAAGACGCTGTGGGAGCGTATATTTGGGCGTGATCGTACCACGGGTATGATACTTTGAACATGCCTTATTGCAGCTAAAGAACTGTCATCATATCTTACCAGGGAAGACAAATCCTTTACTCCACTTGTTTGCTGAACCGTACAGCCCATACAGTATGTTCCAATCCACAACAAAAATAGTGTCATTTCATGGCAATGTTTGAAAATATGCACATCTTCGATGCAGACATGCTTGGAGCCAAATTGTAACATAGGACATAAGTGGTTACAGCCCGGAGAGTATCTATCTTTTATCTCAGCTCCACTGATACTGACAGATGTGTTTTCGCACCCATCACATTGTACAGTGTATTCCAGTTACTAACAAGGGCAAATAAAGTTGAGGCAGGCAAGCAAGAAATTTTACAACAAATGTTCCGAAAATTCTAGATCTCAAATCGTCTTCCGAACAGACATTTTCCGAAAATTGACGTTGGGTGCCCCTGATCATATCTTATCCACAACAAAAATAGTGTCATTTCATGACAATGTTTCAAAATATGCACATCTTCAATGCAGACATGTTTGGAGCCAAATTGCAACATAGGACATAAGTGGTTACAGCCTGGAGAGTAAGGTTTATCTCAGCTCCACTGATACTGACACTTTGAGGAAGATTGACTGACAGATGTGTTTTCACACACATCACATTGTACGGTGTATTCCGGCTACTAACAAGGGCAAATAAAGTTCCTTAAGTCCAGTATCCACAAGGATTAATAAGAGAGTAACACATTCCATAAACTGCTATAGAGCAGCACTGTTTACAGGAACATTGGTAACTATTAACATTTGATATACTACAATGTTCAACATTGTTTGAGAAAAGATGAGGTTCAAAGGTGGCAATATGTACACCTTTAGGTTCATGTATATATCCTCATTCCTACGTAGAGTCTAAAAATATTGTACTAAATTATGCATGGATGTATTTCCACCAATACACGTCCCTTCACTATGACTGTTATGATACATATCTCTAGCATAAGAATCAAATACATTATATCGCCCAGCCTTAATGCTGTAGATACCAACACCAATAACTGCCACCGTTAAAATATCCTGTGAGTGGCATATACAGTAGTGATGGATGTTACAGCTATAACTGTCACTGCATTCAAGGTGGAAAAATTGCTCAACCACTGTAACCATTCCTGGCAAAAAGATAGAATTTGCATCAAAAAGGACGATCGGTTAAATCTCCCGAATATGCTAATAACTGGGTAAAGAAATTAGTCATATATTATAACATCACAGGAACTCTTTGTAAGAGTTTCTGTGATGTTATAAACCAAGCAAGATGACTAAGTATTGCATCCTACACGATGAGCCGTGACGTTCACCGTCTCGGCTCTCACTGCTATCTGTGACACAAGCCAATTATTAGCATATTCCGGATATTTCTGCCGAAAGTAATCGAGAGTTCTTTTTGATGCAAATTTATTTCTTTTTGCTACATGTGCACGTGCATATGAAACTTGGAAACAATCCCAGTGAATAATGAGGACGCTCACTTGTAAACACAAAACCTAGGGGGGAAATTGGTTATATTTGAAGCCCTATTTAAAAGCCTTCTCTGTTTTCAATGTTCTTAAAACTTGCAGGGTATATTTATAGACGATTGATCTCGGGATTGTCAAATTTATAAAAAAAATTTATCGAGCGGTTTTTTGAAAAATGCTAAATTTGTAGGCATGGACCAAATTACGTGCAAAAACTGTAACAAAAGCAGCTGAATGCAAGTTACTAAAATTCTTCTTACTCGCGATCGCCTGGGGCAAATCTCCTCTATTCTTTGTATGCATTTTTCAATGCAATCAAACCACTATGACATGAAGCCGCGTTTCCCAAGCTTGTCATTTTTCTTAAAAATTTAGCTAATTGTGCCGATAGCATGCTATTTCACTGTTTTTATGATGCTTAAAACTTCGTTTCAAAATATCTCAAAAACGCTCTCATAGAATTTGTTCAAACTTTGCCATAATTGAGGCAATTATGGCAAGTACAAACTCCCTTAAGCGATTTCTTAAAAAAAACTCTTAGTACAGAGAGACA